>CM062289.1:195593192-195997173 GCA_031216915.1 Pictodentalium vernedei
CACACGTGTCTTGAAACCCCAAAAATTAAATAAGTCTTTCAGACAGGAGATTTTAGTTACTCTATCGGAGATTTTCTGGCGCAGCACCGCACATCAGAAATTTCAGTGTCTTGGCAGTGTAAGATTCAGTCATCCATACCACTCCTAAATGGTGAAGTAAATAGTCCCCCGTCCCTCCCTCCCCATCCCCGAAATGAAGCAATTGGACCCTAGACTCCCATAAACCCACATGCACAAATAGGCCTATATCATTGATTTCGCTTGCCCATCTGCCCCCCCCCCCCCCCCCCCCCCCCCCATATTGGCCAGTTTTCCATGCTAGTGCATGCAGGCGCCTCAATATACGGATTCCGAAGCATCTTGGGCTGACACGTCCCAGGGCCACCACAAGCATTCCTTTTTTGTTAATGTAGTTTATGTTAATTCCACTCTCAACATGTACATTTTTAATATTCCCACTCTGAACTTAACTTTTAAAATCGTAAATCGGGTGGCGCGGTGGCGTTGCAGTAACCGGTTCTCATCAGATCACAGAAGTTAAGCAACGTCAAACCCGGTTAATCATCGGATGGGTGACCGTCTGAGCGATCAATTCGGACTCCAGCGTTGTGTCCTTGGGCAAGGCACTTAACCCCAATTGGCAACATGGGGGCAAGATGATGCCGTGTACTAAGGCGTACTGCACGTCAATGATACGCAAGTCTTCAACCAATCTAACCCTGCCTGTGCTGCAGTGCGGAGTTACGATGTAGGGGAGTTGGCAGCTGCTCGTCGCTGTTCGGTGGTTCTCTCCGGGTACCCCGGCTTCCTCCACCCGTAACACTGTCATGGTCATGATTAGCCACTGTTCATAAGTATATGACATTAAACACCAATAAATAAATAAATAAAATCATAAATCGGATTCCCTCCCCCTCCCCCAAACCCACAATTTTATTCAAAATTCACGAGAAAAAAAAACCTGTATTATTATTATGTGATGTATCCCATGGTACTAAACATTCACACAAAAAATTATTCAAATCAGAGCTTTTATATGGAAGTTCTGCGCAAAAAATCTGATTGCACCTAATTTTGTACAAAATGGCTGCCAGTGGCATCTTTGAATTTCGGACCAGACCCCAAAACACTCGTTCTCGTCCCACGGTGATAACAAAGGTACCCAAGAAGTTTCGTAAAGATTCGGTTCATAAATACGGCCTCTAGCCCGAGCCGTGTTGACGGCACGACAAACAGACGGATGGACGAAGGGCTATGACAATACCTCAAATTTGGCTTTGCCAAAATTAAGCTAAAAACCCCTATCTGCACAATATTTTTGATGCTGGTTAAACATCATAAAATCTCAATAAATGGACAAATAATTAGTTTGGCTCATCAACTGAAGGGCACCTGCAGTATTTTCTTGAATTACTCACCAATACTATGAGATAAAGAATCTATTTACAGGGATTCTTTTGAGAGACTACTCTGGGCTGAGTATGGGACCCATTCCCAAGGGCATTTGCACATAATTTTTCCCAATTCTAAACCCTAAATTTCCCAATTTCTATCCCCACTCAAAAAAATTTAATGCAAAACTAGTATTCAGAACAGGGTTGTCATAAGGCCTCAAAAAACAATTGTTTTTCCAAAGGCCATATGACCACCCAGTTCAAGACACCAATTGTGCATTAAATTTAAATTGTTTATGTAATAAAGCTTAGAAAGTGTCTTAATTCAAAGGCAAATGAGAAGTTCTTCTTTAATAGTATAAGAACAGTTTAATAATCAGAGATAACAGAGACTGGGGTGAACATGATTCCATTAACTATTTGTTGTAAAACTTACTTGTGGTATACATGCAGTTCTCTAGGTATCGGTCTTAATGTTCTCTGTTCAATTCAAATGTAAAATTGCTTAGTCTTTGTTTCTTCCCTTCCAAAACAAATTCCCAGTTGGAGCCCCCATAACACAAATTTTCCCAATGACATGGGACCCGGACCCTTTCCCAAAGAGGGCAGAAGAATCCCTGATTTAATACTTACCATATGTTGATCATTGAGTAAGTGTATGACTCTGGAGTTCCATTCAGCCATAACAATTGAATCAGCTGAGGTTCTTAATAATCTCAATAACGTCAATGCAGAACTCTGTTTTACTGCATCAATTGTGTCCCTGGAATCATAAGCAAAATGTATTTTTGAATTTTGACCAGTTCAAAGGTAAATTAAATACTGATGAATAAGACAATGAAAAACAGGAATTTTCCAAAACGAGCTTGATAAGGAGAGCAGGGGTATACTGAAAATTGTTTACAGTATCGGTGTCTCAGAGGTACTGATTTAACACACCAATTTAAACAGAGAAACAGAAATTCATTACCACTAATTCACTGCTTTATCATTTAACTATCATTTATTTAGTCCCCCATGTTTTAACCCAAAAGGGCAAAAAAAACAAAAAAAACAAAAATAGTTCTCAAGATGCAATATTTTCACAATTCTTTTGCGGGCAGGTGAGATTCTACAGTTTTTGGAATGGAAAGTAGACAAGAAAATCAACCAGACTGCAACTCATTCACAATTTAGGTGAAATTATCTGATTTTGTAATCACAGTACAATAATACCGTACGTAAATACAAGCATCAAAGCTGAAATATCGACAACACACAGTCCTACTGACCACATAATGCAACTAAAATCATCCAACAGTAAAACAAAGAAGTCAACTTAATTGAATATCTCTCAAATGAATAACCTTGTTAACTGAATATAACTTCCAAGCACAAAACCATTTACCATCCCTTCAGCACAAATGTGACTGTTAATTACATATAAGTAAACTTTTACAAATTGAAATCCTGTAGTATGTCGAGAAATTACCCTGATAATCAGTGATAATCACTAAATTCCCCTTGTTTATAGACCTCAGTACATGCAATTAGGGACCTGCGAACCGTTTGAGATTCGGCTCGACTCGAAACCATCGCCGAGATTCGATTCGACTCGATACCTCACCGCCCGATTCGTATTTTTCGAACCGACCTCTGTTCAAACGGCGAATTATATGTGCATTCGCTCGCATCAAGAACACGCCGTCATACGCTAACCATAGTGTAATAAATCGCTTTTTTATCATATTTTCCGACATGCCTTGTTTGCTTTTATAATAATGGTATTTGGTGCTGATGAGGCTGAGCACGAGCCACGACCACCAAGTGGGTAGAATAAAACTGCGAGTCTATGAGTTCAGAATCAATTGGTCTGGAATCGAGTATTCTCGCAGTGCGAGAATACTCGATTCCAGACCAATTGATTCTGGACTCATCCAGCATGCAGAGTACCGGTATTGCAGACTATGGAAGCACGAATGTCGCCGTCGCGCCGGTTTCAAGGTTCGAGATTCGACTCGACTCGATACCAGAGGGATGATTCGGCTCGAGATTCGGCTCGAAGTTTTATCCCCGGCTCGCAGGTCCCTACATGCAATATAGTAATTTTTATCTTGTTTGACAGAGCTCCATGGACAAGATAATGTAGAATATTCAGTTTATGTATGGAATACAGAAAAGTGACCAAATACCTGATAACTGAATACAGTGGAGCCCACTTAATTAGATATCTCTTAACTGAATGTAGGTTATAGAGTAAACTCCTGTTAATTGAATAAAAAATCTTGTATCCTGTCGAGAAATTACCCTGACTCTCCTCCAGTTTCTCTTTATTTATAGACTTATTTGGCCTCAGTACATCCAATACAGGCATTTAATCTATTATATCTTGTTTGACAGAGCTCATGGAGTTTATCTCCAGAATACAGGAAAGTGACACAATCCCTGTTAACTGAATACTCCAGTTAATCGAATAATTTTCATTGGCAAAGTGGCTTTTCAATTAACATGGTTCCACTGTACTTCTATTCAATGAATAATTTTTTCTAGCAAAGTGGCTATTCAAATTAACATGGTTCCACAGTAATATTTAACAAGAGCTCACGTATCGCTGAAGCAATACAATGTCCCCTACCGGACTAATGAGCATTAATAATTATACAAATGTTATAACCTAGTTGTGATCAGCATGAAATCTGTTGAAGCATTTCCCAAAAAAGCCCAGAAAACTGATATTTTGGCACTTTTACATATTTTCAAGGGCCGTAACTCACACAAGAATAATGCAATCAGCATGAAACTCAAACTTGATCTGTAAGTCATCGTTCTATAGTAGTTTACCAATGAAAGTGTCAATGACACTGTAGCTCAACTTGACAAACTTGAACTTGGTAAGTTATAAATGAAATGGCAAAATTGAAGATCACTGGTACCAATGTCATTTTTTTTGCCAGTGGCAACATTTTTTGACAGAAACCGAAAAAAATTGATAGCTCCCATCTAGAGGCCTCCCCAAACAAGCATGCCAGGTTTCAAAGCAATCTGATTATAAATGTGCCCTGTAGGGTGTATAAAAGGCAAATATTGTGGTCTGACTAAACTAAGTTCTAAGAATGTTGGCTGCGGCAACATTTTTTGATGGAAATTGAAGAAAATCGATAGCTCCCATCTGGAGGTCACCCCAAACAAGCATGAAAGGTTTCAAAGCAATCCGATCATAAATGTGCCCTGTAGGGTGTGCCAAAGGGAAATATTGAGTCTTCTGCCTAAAATAAGTTCTAAGAACGTTAGCCGCGGCAACATTTTTTGACGGAAATTGAAGAAAATCGATAGCTCCCATCTAGAGGTCTCCCCAAACAAGCATACCAGGTTTCAAAGCAATCAAATCTTAAATGTGCCCTGTAGGGTGTGCCAAAGGTAAATATTGTGGTCTGACTAAACCCGAGTTCTAAAAACGTTGGCCGCGGCAACATTTTTTGACGGAAATTGAAGAAAATCGATAGCTCCCATCTAGAGGTCACCCCAAACAAGCATGCCAGGTTTCAAAGCAATCCGATCATAAATGTACCCTGTAGGGGGTGCCAAAGGGAAATATTGAGTCTTCTGACTAAACTAAGTTCTAAGAAGGTTGACCACGGCAACATTTTTTGACAGAAATTGCAGAAAATCGATAGCTCCCATCTAGAGGTCTCCCCAAACAAGCATACCAGGTTTCAAAGCAATCTGATCATAAATGGGCCCTGTAGGGTGTGCCAAAGGAAAATATTGAGGTCTGACTAAATTAAGTTCTACAAACGTTGGCCGTGGCAACATTTTTTGATGGAAATTGAAGAAAATCGATAGCTCCCATCTAGAGGTCACCCTAAATGAGCATACCAGGTTTCCAAGCAATCAAATCAAAGGGAAATATTGAGTCTTCTGACTAAACTAAGTTCTAAGAAGGTTGACCACGGCAACATTTTTTGACAGAAATTGCAGAAAATCGATAGCTCCCATCTAGAGGTCTCCCCAAACAAGCATACCAGGTTTCAAAGCAATCTGATCATAAATGGGCCCTGTAGGGTGTGCCAAAGGAAAATATTGAGGTCTGACTAAATTAAGTTCTACAAACGTTGGCCGTGGCAACATTTTTTGATGGAAATTGAAGAAAATCGATAGCTCCCATCTAGAGGTCACCCTAAATGAGCATACCAGGTTTCCAAGCAATCAAATCATAAATGCGCCCTGTAGGGTGTGCCAAAGGGAAATATTGTGGTTTGACTAAACTAAGTTCTAAGAACGTTGGCCGCGGCAACATTTTTTGACGGAAATTGAAGAAAATCGATAGCTCCCATCTAGATGTCACCCCAAACAAGCATGCCGGGTTTCAAAGCAATCCGACCATAAATGTACCCTGTAGGGTGTGCCAAAGGGAAATATTGAGTCTTCTGACTAAACTAAGTTCTAAGAACGTTGGCCGCGGCAACACTTTTTGACAGAAATTTAAGAAAATCGATAGCACCCATCTAGAGGTCTCCCCAAACAAGCATACCAGGTTTCAAAGCAATCTGATCATAAATGTGCCCTGTAGGGTGTGCCAAAGGGAAATATTGAGGTCTGACTAAACTAAGTTCTACGAACGTTGGCCGTGGCAACATTTTTTGCCGGAAATTGAAGAAAATCGATAGCTCCCATCTAGAGGTCACCCTAAATAAGCATACCAGGTTTCAAAGCAATCAAATCATAAATGTGCCCTGTAGGGTGTGCCAAAGGGAAATATTGTGGTTTGACTAAACTAAGTTCTAAGAACGTTGGCCGCGGCAACATTTTTCGACGGAAATTGAAGGAAATCGATAGCTCCCATCTAGAGGTCACCCCAAACAAGCATGCCAAGTTTCAAAGTAATCTGATCATAAATGCGACCTGTGAGGTGTGCCAAAGGAAATTGTGGACGTACGTACTAACGTACTAACATACTAACGTACGTACGTACGTACATACGTACATACGTACGTACGCCGACGGACGAGAAGTGATAGCAATAGCTCAGCTTGACTTTGTCAAGTTGAGCTAAAAATGAAATCATTCCGTTGAAGCGTTTCCAAAAAAAGTCCGGAAAACTGATATTTTGGAGCTTTTCCATATTTCCAAGGGCCATAACTGACACAGAAATAATGCAATCAGCATGAAACTCAAACTTGATCTGTAAGTTACCGTTCTATAGTAGTTTACCAAAAATGAAATCATTCCGTTGAAGCGTTTCCAAAAAAAAGTCCGGAAAACTGATATTTTGGTGCTTTTCCATATTTCAAAGGGCCATAACTCACACAAGAATAATGCAATCAGCATGAAACTCAAACTTGATCTGTAAGTCATCGTTCTATAGTAGTTTACCAAAAATGAAATCATTCCGTTGAAGCGTTTCCAAAAAAAAGTCCGGAAAACTGATATTCTGGAGCTTTTCCATATTTCCAAGGGCCATAACTGACACAGAAATAATGCAATCAGCAGGAAACTCAAACTTGATCTGTAAGTTACCATTCTATAGCAGTTTACCAAAACTGAAATCATTCCGTTGAAGCGTTTCCAAAAAAAAGTCTGGAAAACTGATATTTTGGCGCTTTTCCATATTTCAAAGCGCCATAACTCACACAAGAATAATGCAATCAGCATGAAACTCAAACTTGATCTGTAAGTCATCGTTCTATAGTAGGTTACCAAAAATAAAATCATTCGGTTGAAGCTTTTCCAAAAAAAGTCCGGAAAACTAAAGTGTGACTGACAGACTGACGGACTGACAGACTGATGGATGGACAGACTGACAGACTGATGGATGGACAGAGTGGGATGGACAGAGTGCAAACCTATAGTCCCCCTCCGGCGATGCCGGTTGGGGACTAAAAACAATCCTATGATAAATGTGGCCTGTGGGCCATGTCAAAGAATGTTGATGCACAAATGCAATAAATTCAAAGATTGTTGCTAACAGCAACAGTTTTTGATGGAAATGAAAAGAAAATCAATAGCTCCTGTCTTTGTCACCCTGCATAAGCATACAAAGTTTCAAAACAACCTGATAATGAATGTGCCCTCTGAGGCATGCCAAAGGAAGATGTTAATGCACAAATGCACTAAGTAGAAGGTCATTGCTTGTGGCAATGTTTGTTTCTTTTTGGAGGGGGGGGGGAGGGTTTATGGAAATTCATAATACCCTGCAGAGAGTGCAAAAGGGATAAGTTGATGCACAAATGCAGTAAGTTCAAAGCCTGGTGATAACGACAATAATTTTTTATGGAAATGAAAAAAAGCAATAGCTCACATCTAGAGGTCATCCAGAACACACATACCAAGTTTCAAAGTGATTCGATCATAAATGTGCCCTGAAGGGTGTGTTAAAAGGAAATACTGAGGTCTGACTAAACTAAGTTCAAAGGTCAGTGGCAACATTTTTTGACAGAAATGGAAGAAAATCGACAGCTCCCATATAGATGTCACCCCACACAAGCACACCAAGTTTGCAAGTGATCCAATAATAAATGTGCCCTGCAGGGTGTGTCAAAGGGAAATATTGATGCTTAACTGGACTAAGTTTTTACTAAGTTCATCGAAGGTCATTGCCAGTGGCAGCATTTTTTGACAGAAATCAAAGAAAATTGATAGCTCCCATCTAGAAGTAACCCCAAACAAGCATACAAAGTTTCAAACTGATCGGATCATAAATGTACCCTGTAGGGCATGCCTAAGGAATATATTGACGCCTGACTAAACTAAGTTCTAAGAACGTTAGCTGTGGCAACATTTTTTGACGGAAATGGAAGAAAATTGATAGCTCCCATCTAGAGGTCACCCCAAACAAGCATGCCTGGTGTCAAAGCAATCCGATCATAAATGTGCTCTGCAGGGTGTGCCAAAGGGAAATATTGAGGTCTGACTAAACTAAGTTCTAAGAACATTGGCCGCGGCAACATTTTTTGATGGGAATGGAAGAAAATCGATAGCTCCCATCTAGAGGTCACCCCAAACAAGCATGCCAGGTTTCAAAGCAATCCAATCATAAATGTGCCCTGTAGGGTGTGCCAAAGGGAAATATTGAGGTCTGACTAAACTAAGTTCTAAGAACGTTGGCCATGGCAACATTTTTTGATGGAAATGGAAGAAAATCGATAGCTCCCATCTAGAGGTCACCACAAACAAGCATACCAAGTTTCAAAGCGATCTGATCTTAAATGCGACCTGTGAGGTGTGCCAAAGGAAATTGTGTACATACGTACGTACACCGACGGACGAGAAGTGATGGTAATAGCTCAGCTTGACTTTGTCAAGTTGAGCTAAAAATGGAGGCATTCAAGTCCATTTTCAATGGGTTCCTCTACTTTTTGATGGTACACCCTCTTTCTTTTTCTTAATTTTAATGCATGTAATGATGGTGTTCTCTGCTGATAATTGCAATTAAGCAGTGGGCATATAATAACAAGAGCTGGCCACCAGGAGTGGCCCATCCCATCCAAAAATGCCCTGATACATGTACTGCAACAACAGTGAAAACCAGGAAAATTTGTAAGTTGAAGATTGGTTTAGCTTGGCACAATGGAACTTTAAGTGAAGGAAACTAGGAAAATTTGTAAGTTAAAGATCCTTGTGATCTTGACGAGCAGTTTTAAACCTCAATGAACTGTTCATTTATTTGTGTGAACTCTAAGGGACTATACTGAATAGCCACTTAACCAGTGAAAATTATTTAACAGAAGTATACAATTAACAGGATTTGGGTCACTTTCCCATCTTCTAGATTGTTTGACAGAGCTCATTGAGAAGACGGAAGATATGGCAAAAAGTCTACAGCTTAAAATAACATTCAGCTTCTGGCGTGTTTTGCACTTTACATGTTCCATTTTTGTACAAATTGTTCTTTTCATAATAAACAATCTGTCATTTGTATTCATTAATTTCAAATTGGAGTAAATACCACTAAACAGACAGCATGCTCAGAGAATTCACAATCTGAAAACTTTATTAATTTTTTTGATTCATCCAAATGAATGTTGCACTTTTCTTGACAGACACCTCAAACACAGTCATCAATGCAAATTGATTGCAGCGCATATTTTAACCCTTTGAACCCTAGTGGTATCTTCCATGTCAGTTCAATAGCAGTAGTTGGAAGAGTCCATATTTATTGTTTGGGGTTAGACCAATTAATATTTTCAATGTGCAGTCTTGGGGCTGCACGTTGAAAATATTGATTGGTCTATACCACACATTTACCTTGTAGCCATCCCATTTAATGACATTATGATGTAGCTTGCGACCCAACCGGAAAAACGGCATCTGGGGTTGAAAGGGTTAACTATGCAAGGAAGGTGCATCAATTTTTTAGTCCCAACAAAAATTCATCGACTTTCAAGGATCATGCTCAAATTACAAGCACTTTAAATCCTTGAAAATGAATTTCAATTTGGGGGCGCGGTGGTGTCACGGTAATCGGTTCTCATCAGATCACAGAAGTTAAGCAACGTCGAGTGCATTTAGTAGTGGGATGGGTGACCATTGCAGCAACTGATTCGTGCACCTGCGTTGTCTCTTTGGGCAAGGCACTTAACTCCGATTGCCTACATGGGGGAACGATAATGCATGATGACGTCGATGGTGCGCATGTCTTCAACCAATCTAACCCTGCCTGTGCCGCATTGCAGAGTTCAGAGTTACGATGTTGGGGAGCTGGCAGCTGCTTGTCGTTGCTCGGTGGGTCTCTCTAGGTACTCTGGCTTCCTCCACCCATAAAACTGTTACCCGGCATGATATGACCCTGGCTGTTAAAGTGTTGTTAAGCCCTAATAAATAAATAAATATGAATTTCAATTACAAGTAGTTTCAAGTTTTCAAGGACCACACCGAACTGCACAATCATTCAAGAAACGTTTTGATATTACTTTTTTTGTGGACTTTTTTTTTCAAGATGTCTTTAAAAGATTTTCTCAACCTACTCAGTTGTAACAGAACTCCAGAGATGAGTCATACAGAAAGAAGTTAACCCTTTGCCTCATATGAAAGGCAGACGACACTTGCAAACAAAACTCTTGAATAACTATTTTTTTTTTTAGTCAAAAACATAGCTTATGATCCCTCATTGGAACAAACTTAATGAGCTCATTCCAATGAGGGGTCATAAGGTATATTTTGAGACAAAAAATTAGCAAATAATGAAAATTAAATTTGATTTTTGTGAATAGCGCTGGCCGGTTTTGGCTGTTACGTTGGGTAAAGGGTTAAAAAGTATTGATTTTTAGCAAAAATGCAATGGAAATAATTCTGCGGTGCTACAGTTACAGGTATCACAAGCACTGAAGTAAAACAAAAATTGATACCTCATAATATTTTTGATCGATACTGTACAGAATTGATAACAAAAAGGTTAGCAAATTTTTTTCAACCTCTCAGCATGTGATGAAATCTTATGGCTCTAAGGCCAAAAAAAAAAGGAACTGATTCTCAGGCACCGCTGCGTTGAAATAAATGACCCGCGTTGGGCCTTTTTATTTGGACCGTCATTGCACGAAAATGGGAAACAGGGAAATTGAAAAGGGCACATTGGTTTTAAGGCCCAAAACCAACAAATACACAGGTAAATAGGCACAGGCGTGTGTTAAGTATGAAAGGGGAAAGGTTATCGCCATATTTTCGAGAGGTTGGACGCACACTGCAGGGGAATTCAAACACAAACTTGACTCCTTGTTTGGTGAGCTGTCCAACCCAAGAATAACCCACCTTGTAGAATACCAAACGTTAATTTGCCAGGTACTGGCATCAAGTAACCTTTTTTGCTGTGGAAACATGAATGAGAAATAGTGAGAATAATCGGTACAGGTATCAACTGATTGATGCACTAATCAACAAGAATTAGTTGCAAGTTATGTTTTGCCATTTTGGGATGCAATGGAAATAGGTAAGTTTTCACGAGTTATCACGAGTTGAACTACAGGGCTGCCACATCCACGGGGCAGCTGATTCCCCCCCCCCCCCCCCCCCCCCCCCCGAAAAAAGTGTGGTCATCATAAGATTTTCAAAGTTGAAAAGGGGCATAACTCTGGTAAAATTAATCAGGACAAACCCCTTTTTCGAACTTGACCCGTATTTTGATATGTTTGCACCACATATCAAGTTTGGTTACAATCAAACTATCTTGAGGGAAGTTACCATCCGGAAACCAAAAATCATAAGATTTTCTAAATTAAAAAGGGGCATAACTCTGGTAATATTAATCAGGATGAAACCGGATTCGAACTTGACCTGTATTTTTATATGTTTAAGCCACATATCAAGTTTGGTTACAATCAAACTATTTCAAGGGAAGTTATCATCCGGAAACGAAATGTAAATGGACGGACGGACGGACGTACGGACAAAAAAAAAACGCATGACGACTATATCCCCCGAAATTTTTTTTCGGGGGGATAATAAGATAAAAGAATAAAGGAAAATTATTATTAAAGATTTAAAAAATACTCGCATTTATTTGTTTTTCGTTGTTTGTTTATCACCCCAATGTCTAAAACCCTGTCAAGAAAATCCAACACTCGTTTGTGACTCAAACTTCATAGTTTCAGAATCAGACCACCATTTGCACCATAACCTGCACAGTTGTTGTGTTTATGTTGGTTTTTCCTCAACGTGACAGGAAAAAACAATATAAATAGAACAACTGCACAGGTTACAGAGCAAATTGTTTTCAAATTGTTGTCCTACATAAGCATATACGGTAAGTATATTTTCGGGTTGGGGGATTATCACTTACTAAAGAAATACAAAAGTCCAAATTCTGCTGACCTTTCATGAACATAACCAGGGAAAGAGTGGGTAAAACACTGAATAGAATCTGAAATCAGATTTTTCAGAGCAGTTGTGCATCAAGGGAGATTACTCAAAATACATGCGTGTTTCCTAATACGAATGACGTTTTCATTCAAAGTAAACAGAAACAAAATCTTTACGAGTTGACATGTCCAGCTTATTTTGTGTATTGAGTTGGGCCTATCCATTTATTATTTTCACCCATGGACCCTCGAATAGTAACATGAATGAAAGGGCTTCACCGCAGTGGAAAAGTAAAGTGATGTTTCCTTTTTTTAAATGTGGTATCAAAGTTGGTCACTTGGATGTATACGGGTTCCAACTATTTTTAATAGGTGTGGTCTTTGGGAGGGGCTCTTGTAGTCTTGACCGACGGCTGATGACGTTACAAGCGTTGTGTAAGCTCCATACTAAATTGACACCGGAAGCTTACTTCCATTCTCAGTTGTTTTCATTTGAAAATTTCAATCGTAAAAATGCTAATTTCTATCAAAATAACTCACAATGATACCAAAATAATATGGGGGTGGTCAATAATATCTATGGAAGATGACTGTACCTTGGGGGAGTTGGTTAAAAAAACTGTTCGTCGGTGGGCTCCATATTCTATGGATATGCTTTGTATCATCTTTGAAGTGAAATTAGTTAGTCTGTATGGCTTTGCCTTGTTACAATTTATTGGAGAGTGCCTATAGGCATTCTCCTATAAATTGTCACAAGGCAAAGACATGTGGACAAATTTTGATGCCCCAAAATAACTTGGCCTTCTACCAGTTAAGAAAGACCCACCAACCAGTGGGGTTGAGAATTTGTGTTATTATCTGACAATGTATACACAGATGTAACCTATCTCTCATCCAATTTGGATGATCCTGTCACTAGAACATGCTTGTGAATGAGACTATTCTTTGCATCCAAACTGTGACAGTTCATGGGAGATACCCTTACTTTGAATATTCATAAAATAGTTCTGCTTTGTAAAAGTTTAAAAGTGAAGTCAGAGTTCTGTTTCTATATACTAAAAGCAAAAAATAAAAAAAAACAGTTTTAGTTTTCAATAAAACGAGTTTTATTTGTATATCATTTTACAATATGCACTTTCCATGCTTTTTAGGTAAAAACAGACATCAGAAAGTGACTTTTGCCCCTCAATCCTTGCACACCATCTGGAAGAAATAAATATAAAAAATAAAAATAAAATCTTCCCTCCTTCCCTCATTGATTTGAAAAAAAATTGCCTGAGAATCAATTTATTTATTTTTTTGGCCTAACAGTTTTTCAATAAATTGTTTTTAAAATTCATTTTTAAGTTTTCTTGGTGATAACCTGAACTGCAAAGTAACAAGAAAATCAGTTAAACTGATGGATGCTCCCTGACAGTCGACTTAATTAACAAGATTTGTAAAATTGTGGTCCCCGCTATGGGAAATAATTTGGCACATGTCTTTGAAACGAGAGGCCTTTTGGGGCCTGAGGCACTCACCTGACAATAGTTGTTCAAAGAAGGATTTAATAAGCATCTATAGGTAGTTAACACTACAGAGGAATGAAGTTATTTAATTATTTACAACTTTGTTGTCCATGCCAGATGATTTTTATCTAGTACTGGGATGCTACCACAGAAATAATGCCCCAATTTCCAGTAATGCAAAACCTGGGAGTCCAAATGTCAACCTAGGAACTTAACTTGAACAAACTTGAGTCTGAGCCCTTCCCTGCCACCACCAGGGTGCTGTGTACCAAATGTGAAAGCATTCTGACTGGGGGATCTGAAGGAGAAGATTTTTGAAGAAATTCCCTCATATTGCTCTAAGTTGAAATTCGAGCCCCCCATAGGAAGCCCAAATATTAACTGAGAGACTTGATTGGAACAAACTTGAATCTGACCCTCATAACAATGACGTTTACCAAATATTAAAACATTCTGACCAGTGGTTCTGAAGACAGGGACTTGAAATGAACACACCTGAATCTAATCTTCCAAGAGATGTTATATACCAAATATGAAAAGATTCTGATTGGTGGTTCTGGAGAAAAAGATTTTTGAAGAAATCCTTCATATTGCACTAAGTTAAAATTCAGGCTCCCAAAAAAAGCCCAAATATTAACTGAAGGACTTGATTTGAACAAAACTGAATCTGACCCCCCCAAGAAATGTTGTATACCAAATATCAAAACATTCTAAAAGATGGTTCTGGAGAAGACTTTTTAAAGAAATTCCCTCATATTGCACGAAGTTAGAATTTGGGCTCACATAGGAAGCCGAAATATGAAATCAGGGACTTTATTTGAACAAATTAGTACATGACTCTCCTAGAAATGTTGTATGCCAAATACGAAAGCATTCTGACTGGTGGATCAAGAAGATTTTTTAAGAAATTCCCTCATGTTGCACAAAATTAAATTTCCGGCTACCATAGGGGGCCCAAATATTAACCCAAATATTAACCCACGCACTCAATGGGGAATGATCTTTAAAATCTCACCCCACTAGAGATGTAGTACACAAAATATGAAAGCATTCTGACTGGTGGATCTGAAGAAGATTTTAAAGAAATTCCTCATATTGCACTAAGTTAAAATTCGAGCTACCATAGCGAGCCCAAATATTAACCAAGGGACCCGATTTGAACAAAACTTGAATCTGACCTCTCTAAAGAGGTTGCATACCAAATATGAAAGCATTCTGACTAGTGGATCTGAAGGAAAGATTTTAAAGATCATTCCCCGTATTACCTCATTACGTGTACACTCCATATAAAACCGCTCTTCGCGTACCCCACTTTTTGTATAGAAAAGTGGGGTACCCAAGTGCAGTTAGGAGAGAAGCATTACATAATCAATTAATGCTCGACGAGAAATTTCTTCCAGAGTCTGAACCTGATTTGCAATATTAGTCTTCAGTCAGCGAATTTCTAAAACCTGCATTTCATAAAATAATGACATAAAAATACCATATCTGTCTTTTCCAGATCATTGTACCCCAGAATAATGTCCGATTTTAAACAATTCACCCAGTATTTTCGAGATATTGAACTTGTTTCCGTATTAAAATAAAATGTTTTGCCGATATGTCATTTGGATTCCCCCTGTATAATTAAAGGTAAGTTTGTCGCCATCGAACATGATCTTGTCCACCTTCATTCTCGAAACAGTTCGTCGAGACATTTTCAAATAAAATCACCAAATAGAGGAAGTATTTTAAAATAAAACGTATTCTGTGCTTTGTTATGTTTTTTAGAACAATAATGTGACAGTCTCAGTGATAATCCTGTCTTTATGAAGTGCGGCCCCTGTTTTTCAGACTCGGGATCATTACGAACCTGGCATATGATTTAATATCATTGCAGATAAGCTGATTCCCATTTACCTCAGTAATTATTTTTGACGAACTAAATTAAGAATGGAACAGAATTAATAAATGAATCCATCTTCACCTTCCGGCCATTTTCGTAACAACTCGGGTGGATTTTTCTAATTAAGTTCAGTCTTCAGAATCAAGAAATTTTAGAAGCAAGGGACGGACGAATCATGGCCTATGGTAAACAAATTTATAGTGCATTATAGGAAGTGGATTGATACTAAGACACCCACAATGGGATTTTCTTGTCAACTTCCAATATCTGAAAAAAGGCATGAAAAATTAGTGGCGTCACTTGGGGATGGGGGTAGGCATTTGCCCCTTAAACGTAGATTTTGCCCACATTTGCTTCCCACGTCCATCATACACACACACACTCTCTCTCTCTCTGTGCCCCCCCCCCCCCCCCCCCCCCCCCCCTGTAACCCTGGCGTATTCACGCCTCCCGTCAGTCAGAGATTGACAGTATGGTCTCTCCACTTTTAAATCTGATCCGTTGCGCCTGGAAAAATTCTCCCTTAAAATTTTATACATTTTCCTTTTTTATCCAGCTTGTGGCCCTCATTGACGGGTTAGGGGGAGCATTCCAATGAGGGGCCATAAACTATGTGACTGAGACAAAATATGGAAATTCACTATAGTCCTACATCCAACGCCAATGGCCGAATTTGGCCAGCACTCAGGCTATACAAAAATCTGCATTCAAATTTTATTATGTTTAAGTTTTTGTTTCAAAAACATAGCTTATGACCCTTCATTGGAATGAGCTAGTGGATATTGAGTCGTTCCATTGAGGGGTCCCAAGCTCTTTTTTGAGACAAAAAATTTCAAATTTTTAGTTGTTATTAAATAATTTATCTTGCAAGCGCCACCTGGTCCTGTAGGCCGATGGAGACTAATGGATCACCGGGTTTATCTTCCTAGCATTTGGTATGTTTTTCCTTGGAAATAGTATGTTTATTTTCTGGGTAGACTGATAACATTTTAGCCAGTCGCTGTCGTCTGTATGTTGGTGTTTTGGTAATAATAATTAACCCCAGCCAGCATGGGTTTCTTTTCAATAGATGCGTCAAATGCTTCGGCCCTTTGACAGATAAGTAAATTAGCCTTGGAAAAGGTGTTGAAGACATGACATACCAGTATACAATTAAGCTCAGTTAGTTACTTCTGTTCAGTGGCGTGTTAAATTAAATCCTTTGTTTGTTGTTAATCCCCAAAGCCTAAGCCAAACTTGACATTTAAAAGGAATCTATATATTTTTTGCCGGCAAAGCACATTTGATGCACTTTTGGGCGTGAAATTTTTATTAAAATAATAAATATTTCTGTTTTCTATGCGCTCAAAAGGAGAAGGGACATTTTGAATATGGCCACTAACAAAATGAAATTCATGGAAACCGTTAATTTACTGTCATCTCTTCACGAAAAACTCGTTTTATCACCTATATCAGTCACCAGTGATATGACCGATTCCCCGAGTTGAATAAGATGTCACGACGGTGTTCTCATGACCATAAAGTAAAGTAATTTTGTTCCCGTGGGGACACACTTCATCGATAGGAATGGTCCTCAGATGAATTTTGATACCGTGTTTTAGTAGCTCCGGGAAAAAGATAAGAGAAGCACGGACTGGTTTTACCCTTATTGGATCTGATCCGTGTTTTGAAGATAATCTCCCCCGTGCCTGGGGTTATATTTATTTATTTATTTATTTATTGATGTTTAAGGTCACATATTTATGCACAATGGCTAATCATGACCGTGACAGTTTTACGGGTGGAGGAAGCCGGAGTACCCGGAGAGAACCACCGAGCAACGACAAGCAGCTGCCAGCTCCCCAACATCGTAACTCCGCACTGCAGCACAGGCAGGGTTAGATTGGTTGAAGACATGCGTACCATCGACGTGCAGTAGGCCTTAGTACACGGCGTCATCGTGCCCCCACGTGGGCAATGGAGATGAAGTGTCTTGCCCAAGGACACAACGTGGTTGCCGCAGGTGGGATTCGAACCGAGGACCTCTCGGCTTGCAGCCTGCACCTCTACCTACTGAGGCACTGCGCTCCCCGTGCCTGGGGTTAAATAGCGGCTGTCAGATAGAATAAAAAATGTGTTTTAATTTAACATTTGGGCGGATTATGATGTTATATCCCAGGCGAAAAGCAGATAAATTGCCAGTATGTTCAAAAAGAAAAATGTGTAGTTATCTGTACCCGTCCATTTCGGTTGAGAATCAGAATGTTTTTTTCAACAACAATGACCTCGATTAAGCAAGTTCAGACTATTTTATGTCAAATAAATCCAATAGATGGAAGAGCCACACTGCTTCATGGGATCGTCAAAATTTGCATTTTTTTTCAAGATTTATTCGAACACAAAACGTGAATTATTGGACCGATTTTCACATTTAAAGGATTTTTTTGATACCGAAAATTCCCCCCCCCCCCCCCCCCCCCCTCCCCAAAAAAAATATTTCAGGCACAGAAAAAGGATTTAGTGAAGAGAACTTATTATGTAAATTGCAAGGTGTTTTCCCAATCAACACTGATTAGTGAGAAAATACATGCTGTTATATAATCATAAATAACACACACAGCCAATATTGGGATAATTTTTTTATATGGAGTGTACACGTAATGTTAAGTTAAAAATTCGGGCCCCTGTATTGAGCCCAAATATGAACCAAGCGGCTTCATTTTAACACACTTGTATCTGAACCCCCCCCCCCCAAGGATGCTGTATGCCAAATACAGTGGTTGAGAAGAAATTTTTTGAAAAATTTTTTGCAAATATGCAAATTGACAAAGTGAGGACAGTAACTCTCATGAAAAATATGTGGGCAACTTTTTTTTATAGCATGTTCAGGATTGGCTTGTCACAAGGATACCTCATACAAAATTTCATTGAAATTCATCTACTCACTGCTGAGTTATCGTGGACAGATGAAAGGACACACAAAGAGGTGACTATATGCTCCTCCAAAATTTTTTGGGGAGCATAAAAACAGACAGGGTTGGTTGGAGTGGATGGACTGGAGGAAGCGAATATCGTTTATCCCAAATATCTTACCTGCGGCTCTAAAAACAAGAGGCCCCAGGGGGCCTGAGGGCGCTCACCTGACATGGTAGCCTAAATATCAACCCAGAGAATTGATTTCCACAAGTTGCATCTGCTCCTCCTAAGAAAAGCTGAAACCAAATATCCAAATATTCTGACCAGTGGATCTAAAAAAAGATTTTTAAAGAATATTCCTCATATTGAACTAAGTCATAATTAGGGCTCCCACAGGGAGCCCATATATGAACCCAGGGACTTGGCTTTAACAAACCTGAATCTCACACCCCTAAGGATTTTGCACACCAAATATCAAAACATTCCGACTGCTGGATCTGAAGAAGAAGATTTTTAAAGAAAAGTCCTCATTTTGAACCAAGTTACAATTCGAGCTCCCACAATCAGCCCAAATATGGACCTAGGGACATGACTTGAACAAACTTGAATCTTACCCCCCCTAAGGATGCTGCATAAAAAATATCAAAAGCATTCATCTGCTGGATCTGAAGATTTTTAAAGAAAATTCCTCATTTTGAACTAAGTTGTCATTCAGGCTCCCATAGTGAGCCCAAATATGAACCAAGGGACTTGGCTTGAACAAACTTGAATCTCAGCCCCCTAAGGTTGCTCCATGCCAAATATCAAAACATTCCAACTGCTGAATCTGAAGAAGAAGATTTTTAAAGAAAAATTCCTCATATTGACTAAGTTATAATTTGGGCTCATGGACTTGGCTTTAACACACTTGAATCCCCCCCCTCCCCCCCCCACCCCCCCCCCCCCCCCCCAAGGATGCTACTCACCACATATCAAACCATTCCGACTGCTGGATCTGAAGAAGAAGATTTTTTAAGAAAATTCCTCATTTCGAACAAAGTTACAATTCAAGCTCCCACAGTGAGCCCAAATATGGACCTAGGGACATGGCTTGAACAAACTTGAGTCTCACCCCCCTAAGGATGCTGCATACCAAATATCACAAGATTCTGCCTGCTGGATCTTGAGAAGAAGATTTTCAAAGAAATTTGCCTGAAATGCACTAAGTTCGAATTTGGGCTTCTATAGTGAGCCCAAATATGAATCCAGGTGGCCGATTTGAACAAACTGGAATCAGATTCACCCCACAATGTTGCATACCAAATATCAAAAGATTCTGCCTGCAGGATCTGGAGATCAGGATCTGGAGAAGAAGATTTTTGAAGAAATTTGCCTGAAATGCACTAAGTTCGAATTCGAGCTTCTATAGTGAGCCCAAATATGAATCTAGGGAGCCGATTTGAACAAAATAGAATCAGATCCACCCCACAATGTTGTATACCAAATATCAAGAGATTCTGCCTGCTGGATCTGAAGAAGAAGATTTTTTTAAGAAATTTGCCTGAAAAGCACTAAGTTCAAATTTGGGCTCCTATACTGAGCCCAAATAAAAACCCAGGGAGCCGATTTGAACAAACTTGAATCAGATCCACCCCACAATGTTGCATACCCAATATCAAAAGATTCTGCCTGCTGGATCTTGAGAAGAAGATTTTCAAAGAAATTTGCCTGAAATCCACTAAGTTCAAATTTGGGCTCCTATACTGAGCCCAAATATAAACCCAAGGGGCCGATTTGAACAAACTTGAATCAGATCCACCCCACAATGTTGCATACCAAATATCAAAAGATTCTGCCTGCTGGATCTGGAGAAGAAGATTTTCAAATAAATTTGCCTGAAATGCAGTAAGTTCAAATTTGGGTTCCTATACTGAGCCCAAATATAAACCCAGGGGGCCGATTTGAACAAACTTGAATCAGATCCACCCAACAATGTTGCATACCAAATATCAAAAGATTCTGCCTGCTGGATCTGGAGAAGAAGATTTTTTAAGAAATTTGCCTGAAATGCACTAAGTTCGAAATCGGGCTCCTATACTGAGCCCAAATATGAACCCAGGGGGCCGATTTGAACAAACTTGAATCAGATCCACCCTCCAATGTTGCATACCAAATATCAAAAGATTCTGCCTGCTGGATCTGGAGAAGAAGATTTTTTAATGTTTTTCCTATTGCCTACAGTGTTAAAAAGTGCTGACTCAGCACTTTTTCAAAGTCCCGAAACTGTATCCTATGATAAAACCGATGGCAATTTTTTTTTACCAATTCTTTCTGTTGGTCCTAAGGAAGCTTCACACCAAATAAAAATTCTCGGTGCCGTGCAGTTTTGGAGATATGGGCATTTTAATTTTTTTCTATTTTTAGCTCCTGCGGTTCCCATGGGGCTACGGGAAAAAAAAAATCAGCATAAATTAGGTACTTATGACCCAATAAGCCCTCACATAAAATTTGGTTCAAATCAGCCTCTCGGTTTGGAAAATAGAAATTTTGGGCGGGGCCAAAAATTTTGCCCCTCCCATAACGACGCCACGTATAGCCCCACAAACTTCTCTTGAAAAAATCTGAGTCTACACCTCAAAAGGAAGCTGCACACCAAATATCAAGTCTTTTCTACTGCTGGTTCATGAGAAGAAGATTTTTTAAGATTTCAGCACACTTTTTGGGTGTGGCCCTACCCACGGGCGAGGCAACTTGATTTGAACAAAATCAAATTGCGATGTCATAACAAACTATTATCTCAAATATCAATTAAATTGGTTCAGCGGTTTGGGAGGAGAAGACGCAAACACCATGTTCACGGACGACGGACGGTGAGTGATCACTATAGCTCTCCTGACTGAAAGTCAGGTGAGCTAAAAACTCACTTACCCCGATACCAGTAGCCTTGGAATATCAGTACATAAAGCTTCTGCCATTTCTTTACTTCCAATATTAGCAACACACTGTAATGCTAAATTGACAAACACTGGATTTCTACTACCTAGATCATTCTTTATGGCCTGTATTACCAACCTCATCAAGTCACTGCCAGCGCTAACCAGAACTGATATGAATAAATAACCCTAAAAGGAAAAAGAAAACAAAATTATTATCCCAATTCTGACAAGTCTGATTGAAAATACCACCAAGTGATTGGTTGAATACACATTCACAACGATAATATTATTTTACACATGGCTTCTACAGCTATTACCACCACCTTGTGAAAGTCCATACAGTTATTTATTTATTTAATTATTGAGGTTTAACAATACTTTGACAGCCAGGGTCACCTTGTGTCAGACAGTTTTACAGGTGGAGGAAGCTGGAGTACTCGGATAGAACCACTGAGCAACTGGCGAGCAACTGTCAGACTCCCCAACATTCTAACTCCACACAAGCAGGGTTAGGATCGGTTGAACTTGAAGACAAGTGCACCAGTGACGTGCAGTATGCCTAACGCTACTGAGCCACACGTGGGCAATTGGGATTAAGTGTCTTGCCCAAGGACACAATGCAGTTGCTGCAGGTGGGATTCAAACCGACAACCTCTCGGCTTGCAACCTGCATCTCTATCTAATGAGCCACTTCATTCTCCCGTACAGAGTTATTTCTCTCAAATTGAATGTGGTCCATTCTTAAACCACCTGTCATCAGCAGGTAATTAAAGGGCAATTTGGAAACTACTGAAAAAAATTCCATCACTCTCAGGACTTTCAATAAGGTTTTAAGAAATTTCCATGACTGTTTGTTAGGCCTATAAAAAAAAAAGAGTTAAAAATCTGTTTCTCAGGCCCTCCCACATGGTCCTTTTGGCTGCCGCATGCTCTCTTTTTATAAATTAAAGTTAAATTTAGATTTACGTGTGATATTTTACCCAAGTTAAAAAAACTGGTAAATTTGTCCCTTGAGTACAACAAAGCTTTGCAATGCTTTAGCATTGCAAAGCCTTCTTGCACCCAAGGAACGAAATACACCACAACCTATGCTATTCTGTAGATTATGAGGCCTAAAACATAAAACAAACCAAGAACATGAACTTTTGATGGCAAGGAAATAATTACAAAAATAAAAATAAAATAATGAAAGTGTCAATGACGCTGTAGCTCAACTTGTTTAAAGATATGTACATGTATAGTATGTGACACAGCAATAACAAACATCTAGGTAATGACCTGATAACAAAGGTACATGTAAAGTATTGTAACGGTCTGTACATAAATGCTGACCATAGCCTGTAACAAATGTATAGGTAAAGTATTGCAAAGGTAGGCGACAGTTCGATGCTAAACTAGAAAAGAAATCTTTGAGTCCCAGAGTGGGTCTGACTGAACCCCAAAATATTTGTTCTCATAGCACAGTGATAACAAAGGCACCCAAAAACACTCGTTCCTGTCACAAGGTGATAACAAAGGTACCCCAACAAGTTTTGTGAAGATCAGTTCATAAATACAGACTCTAGCTCAAGCCGTATTGACATGTGCACTTACAGTGTGCATAAGTAGCACTGAATAAATCAAAGTTCATCTAATTTGCATAATTTCTGCTCGAGAAAAACACCTGTACTATATGTGATGCATTCCATGTTACTAAACAATCCTACAAAAATTTATTCAAATCAGAACTTTCATTCAGAAGTTCTGTACAATGAAAGTGTCAATGACACTGTAGCTCAACTTGACAAACTTGAACTTGGTAAGTTATAAATGAAATGGCAAAATTGAAGATCACTGGTACCAATGTTATTTGATGAAATTTCAACATAGCAGCATTGTGTGTGCACAACGTCAGAGTAATCCATGCATTTTTAAATGTAAACTGTATTTATTTATTTATTGATGTTTAAGGTCACATATTTATGCACAATGGCTAATCATGACCATGACAGTTTTACGGGTGGAGGAAGCCGGAGTACCCGGAGAGAACCACCGAGCAACGACGAGCAGCTGCCAGCTCCCCAACATCTTAACTCCGCACTGCAGCACAGGCAGGGTTAGATTGGTTGAAGACATGCGTACCATCGGCGTGCAGTGAAGTGTCTTGCCCAAGGACACAACGCGGTTGCCGCAGGTGGGATTCGAACCGAGGACCTCTCGGCTTGCAGCCTGCACCTCTACCTACTGAGCCACCGCGCCCCCCAATGTAAACTGTAAGACTGGCTAAAGGAAGAATGTTGATATTGTAAATGGCAACTTTTTTCACAGAAATGAATGCTAATCAACAGCTCTTTTCTAGAGTTCTTGACTAATGAGCACACCAAGTTCAAAAACAATCCTATGGTAAATGTGGCCCATAGGCCTTGTCAAAGAATGTTGTTGCACAAATGCAATAAATTCAAAGATTGTTGCTAACAGCAACAGTTTTTGATGGAAATGAAAAGAAAATCAATAGCTCCTATCTTTGTCACCCTGCATAAGCATACAAAGTTTCAAAACAACCTGATAATGAATGTGCCCTCTGAGGCATGTCAAAGGAAGATGTTAATGCACAAATGCACTAAGTAGAAGGTCATTGCTTTGTGGCAATGTTTTTTTTTTTGGGGGGGGGGGGGGAGGGAGGGGGGGTATGGAAATTCATAAATATACCCTACAGAGAGTGCAAAAGGGATAAGTTGATGCACAAATGCAGTAAGTTCAAAGGCTGGTGATAACGACAATAACTTTTTATGGAAATTAAAAAATAGCTCACATCTAGAGGTCACCCCAAACATACATACCAAGTTTCAAAGTGATCTGTTCATAAATGTGCCCTGAAGGGTGTGTTAAAGGAAAGTATTGAGGTCTGACTAAACTAAGTTCAAAGGTCAGCGGCAACATTTTTTGACAGAAATGGAAGAAAATCAACAGCTCCCATATAAATGTCAGCCCACACAGGCATACCAAGTTTGCAAGAGATCCAATCTTAAATGTGCCTAGCAGGGTGTGTCAAATGGAAATATTGATGCTTAACTGCACCAAGTTTTTACTAAGTTCATCGAAGGTCATTCATTGCCAGTGGCAACATTTTTTGACAGAAATCAAAGAAAATCAACAGCTCCCATATAGAAGTAACCCCAAACAAGCATACAAAGTTTCAAACTGATCTGATCATAAATGTGCCCTGTAGGGCATGCCAAAGGAATATATTGATGCCTGACTAAACTTAGTTCAAAGATCGTTGCCAGTGGCAACATTTTTTGACGGACAGAATTGGAAGAAAATCGATAGCTCAAATCTAGAGGTAACCCGAAACAAGCATGCCAGGTTTCAAAGCAATCCAAACATAAATGTGCCCTGTAGGGTGTGCCAAAGGGAAATATTGAAGTCTGACTAAACTAAGTTCTAAGAACATTGGCCGCGGCAACACTTTTTGGCGGAAATTGAAGAAAATCGATAGCTCCCATCTAGAGGTCACCCTAAACAAGCATGCCAGGTTTTAAAGCAATCCAATCAAAAGTGCCCTGTAGGGTGTGCCAAAGGGAAATATTGAAGTCTGACTAAACTAAGTTCTAAGAAGAAATGAAAAATGAAAGTGTCAATGACACTGTAGCTCAACTTGTCAAGACATGTACATGTATAGTATGTGACACAGCAAAGACAAACATCTTGGTAATGACCTGATAACAAAGGTACATATAAAGTATTGTAACAGTCTGTACATAAATACTGATCGTAGCCTGTAACAAATGTATAGGTAAAGAATTGTAAAGGTGGGTGACAGTCAGATGCTAAACTTGAAAAGAAATCTTTGAGTCCCAGAGTGGGTCTGACTGAACCCCAAAATATTTGTTCTCATAGCACAGTGATAACAAAGGCACCCCAAAAATCAGAACTTTCATACAAATATTCTGTACAAAAAACTGATTGCACCAATTTTGGTACAAAATGGCCGCCAGCAGCCATCTTGAATTTTGAACTGCACCCAAAAACACTTGTTCTCATCCCAAGGTGATAACAAAGGTGCCCTAGAAGTTTCGTAAAGATTGGTTCATAAATACAGCCTCTAGCCCGATCCGTATTGGCATTTGCAGTTACAGTGCTGAAAGTAACATTAAATAGATCAAAGTTAGTCTAATTGGCATAATTTATGCACAAGAAAAAAACCTGTATTATATGTGATGTATCCCATGGGACTAATTATTATTATTCAAATCAGCGCTTTCATATGGAAGTTCTGCGCAAAAATCTGATTGAACCTAATTTTGTACAAAATGGCTGCCAGCGGCCATCTTGAATTTCAGACCAGACCCAAAAACCCTCGTTCTTGTCCCGCGGTGATAACAAAGGTACCCAAGAAGTTTTGTAAAGGTCGGTTCATAAATACGGCCTCTAGTCCGAGCTGTGTGTATGGCACGACACACGGACAGATGGATAGACAGACAGATGGATGACAGATGATGGGCCATGGGAATACCTCAAATTTGGCTTCGCCAAAGTTGAGCTAAAAACTGCCCACCCACATGCAATTTTACAATGAAAGTGTCAATGACACTGTAGCTTAACCCTTTGAGACTTTAATTATCCTAACGTTCAAATGTCACTGGGAATTCAGTTTCTTCAGCGTTTTTCAAGATACGTCGTAAAACGTCAGAAAGTACAAATAACAAGATATTTTTCACATTAGTGATTATCTGATTGAGGGCTAGATTATTTTTAGCGGTCTGAATTTGTTATTCAAAACAGGCACTCTCCAATAATTTGTAAGAAAAATTTATAAGAACAAAATATTATTTGTGTTCAACTGAATATGAAATATTAACAAGGAGAGTATTGGCTTTTGCTCTGGTATCCTCATTTTTTGAAATCCCTGATAGTGGCTTCTAGCACTCAACCAGTTAAGAAGTCTTGACAGCAGGATTATATTAGTATTTTAAGCTGCGATAACATTTGGCTCAGCGGTTTTCACTGAGTACTATTCGGGAAAAAATAGGAATTTGAGTTTAAAACTTCAAATGAAAATGTCAATGACACTGTATCTCAACTTGTCAAGACATGTACATGTATAGTATGTGACACAGCAATGACAAACATTTAGGTAATGACCTGACAACAAAGGTACATATAAAGTATTGTAACGGCCTGTACATAAATACTGACCGTAGCCTGTAACAAATGTATAGGTAAAGTATTGTAAAGGTGGATGGCAGTCAGATGCTAAACTAGAAAAGAAATCTTTGAGTCCCAGAGTGGGTCTGACTGAACCCCAAAATATTTGTTCTCATAGCACAGTGATAACAAAGGCACCCCAAAACACACTCATTCCTGTCCCAAGGTGAAAACAAAGGTACCCAAGAAGTTTCGTGAAGATCAGTTCATAAATACGAGCTGTATAGAAGTTGTGACAAAAAACTGATTGGACCTAATTTTGGTACAAAATGGCCACTGGCAGCCATCTTGAATTTTGGACCACACTCAGAAACACTCGTTCTCGTCCCAAGGTGATAACAAAGGTACCCAAGAAGTTTCGTGAAGATCGGTTGATAAATACAGCCTCTAGCCCGAGCCGTATTGACATGTGCACTTACAGTGTATAAGTAGCACTAAATAAATCAAAATTCATCTAATTTGCATAATTTCTGCACGAGAAAAAAACCTGTACTGTATGTGATGTATTCCATTTTACTAAACATTCATACAAAAATTTATTCAAATCAAAACTTTCATACAGAAGTTCTGTACAAAAGACTGATTGCACTAATTTTGGTACAAAATGGCTGCTGGTGGCCATTTTGAATTTCGGACCACACCCCAAAACACTCGTTCTCATCCCACGGTGATAACAAAGGTACCCAAGACGTTTTGTAAAGATCGGTTCATAAATACGGCCTCTAGTCTGAGCCGTATAGAAGTTGTGTACAAAAAACTGATTAGACCTAATTTCGGTACAAAATGGCCACTGGCAGCCATCTTGAATTTAGGACCGCACTCAGAAACACTCGTTCTCGTCCCAAGGTGATAGCAGAGGTACCCAAGACGTTTCGAGAAGATCGGTTGATAAATACAGCCTCTAGCCCGAGCCGTATTGACATGTGTACTTACTGTGTGTAAGTAGCACTGAAAAAATCAAAGTTCATCTAATTTGCATAATTTCTGCACGAGGAAAAACCCTTATTATATGTGATGTATCCCATGGTACTAAACATTCACACAAAAAATTATTCAAATCAGAGCTTTCATGTGGAAGTTCTGCGCAAAAATCTGATTGCCTCTAATTTTGAACAAAATGGCTGCCAGTGGCCATCTTGAATTTCGGACCGCACCCAAAAACACTCGTTCTCGTCCCACGGGATACCAAAGGTACCCAAGAAGTTTTGTAAAGATCGGTTCATAAATGCGGCCTCTAGCCTGAGCCGTATTGGCATTTGCACTGACAGTTAAGGCTTCCACGTTTAGACAAAATTGTAAACGTTTAAACGACTGTCTGTAAACGAAGCGGAAACGTTTACACGTACTAACAATACAAGTAGTCAATATTTGATAGAAGTGTGTAATAATACACAGTAAGTTACTAAGTTCATCATATCTTTGCATACAGGGCATACAATTTATGTTATTGAGACAGCCGATTTACAGTTCATCCAAAATCGTCCAAAAACGACGTAGACGAACAATCACAGCATGCAGATGCCGAAGGCAAAGTTGCTTGGTCTATGGGGGGGGGGGGGGGGGGGGGTGGGGGGGTGTTGACAATACCAGACTTGAGAGTGGAATGCAATGTCGCAAAAATAAACAAAGTCTACAAACCATCCATGGGAATCAAAATTTTCAAACACCGCAAGTGCCAGTCTGTCTGTCAAACTCCATAAATCGATCCTAAGATCATCCCATGTGTGAATAATAAATTAATAATCCATGTCAGGTGAACGAAATCATCAACAACAATTGTGTATCACTTTGGGAATATACATGTAAATCTGAATAAACTAAAACATCCCACACATGTTTCGAAGGAAACACCAAAGATAAGCACATGCCATGTGGTTCACGTGACTGTGTCACATATGATATCACATGATTTGAAGATGATTTCGTTCGGTTACTGTGGCGGCGGCGCCAGTCGGAACCAGTTCACTGTTTTTCTGAAGCATTACCAAAATATTGCATTGCAAAGTTGGAATTTTTTTTTTTGTTTCTTTGCCTTTCTGCATTAATCTGCAATTTTGAAATTACTCTATTAAAACTTCATTCCGTGTACACGTTTACCAGAACTGTAAACGTTTAATGACCATAAACGAAACGTTCACGTTTACACGTGTAAACGTGGAAGCCCTACTGACAGTGCTGAAAGTAACACTAAATACATCAAAGTTAGTCTAATTTGTATAATTTACGTACGAGAAAAAAACCCATTGTGATGTATCCCATGGTACTAAACTTTCAAACAAAAAATTATTCAAATCAGCGCTTTCATATGGAAGTTCTGTGCAAAAAACAGATTTCTGCATCGTTGGTACAAAATGGTGGCTGGCTGCCATCTTGAATTTCGGACCGCCCAAAAACACTCGTTCTCGTCCCACGGTCATAACAAAGGTACCCAAGAAGTTTCGAAAAGATCGGTTCATAAACACGGCCTCTAGCCCGAGCCGTATTGAATTGTTGGCGGACAGTTGGACGATTGGCCATGGAATAAGCTCAAATTTGGCTTCGCCAAAGTTGAGCTAAAAATTGTGATAAGTGAGAATAAGTTAATTTCTGTTCCCTGTGAGCTATGTTGTCAAAAAGAATAATTTGAGTGTAGACTGTACTAAAGAATTAAGACCTGGGTTGATGTGGCCTTAACAGTTAACGTACGTCAACCAAAGTTACCAAGTTACACTAAAATCATTCCAAAATGTGTCATCCCACGAAGTTACAATGAAATCCCTTCATAAATATAAAGCCAAAAAAAAAGGTTTTGTTTCTCAGACAATTTTTTTTTAGAAACAATGAGGGAGGGAGGACTTTATTTTTATTTTTTATTTCTGATAACCAAGGATGTGATTATATACTACTCAAAGTTTGCTGAAAACCAAATATTTGACTCATCATTGTGAAATTTGATGGTGACATATTTGCGATATTTTTGGTGGATATGATTGAGGAATGTATTGAGATGGTCCCCAGTGTCTGTTTGTTGGTGGTTAACGTCACATATTTATGCACTATGGCTAATCGTGACACAACATGGAGATGAAGTCAAGTTTAGTCAATTGTTGATCTACACGTTGCCCATTTTAGAGGACTTTCACCCCAAGCATTGGTGACTGGGTCCTATTTTACTAGTAAAGCGGAACTGGTTTACCACAGTAAACAAGTGCTGCTTACTTCCCGGGGTTCCCACGGGGAGTTCCCAGTGTGTAATGCGCCTAATTTACGCACTAGAAAAAAAGCCGTATTATATGTGATGTATCCCATGGTACTAAACATTCATACAAAAAATTATTCAAATCAGAGCTTTCATATGGAAGTTCTGCGCAAAAATCATAATTTTGTACAAAATGGCTGCCAGCGGCCGTCTTGAATTTCGCACCGGACCCAAAAACACTCGTTCTCGTCTCACAATGATAACAAAGGTACCCAAGAAGTTTCGTAAAGATCCGTTCATAAATACGGCCTCTAGCCCGAGCTGTGTGTACGGTGTGACAAACGGATGGACAGACAGCCAGACGGACGATGGGCCATGACAATACCTCAAATTTGGCTTCGCCAAAGTTGAGCTAATAAATAAATAAATAAATAAATAAATAAATAATACAATGAAACTGCTTCATAAATTCGAAGTGTAGACTGTGCTAAACAAATCTAGGTGACATGCCTGTACGGCTGTCATGGTTGACCGATCATGGCCAAAATAGGACTTTCTCATCGAGACATTATACAGAATCATCCTACCAAGTTTTCATAAATACGACCTGTAGACTGTGCTAAAGGTTTTCGGGCTTTGGGTCATCACAGTTGACTGATCGCGACAAAAAGGGGAAGTTCCCCATCTAGACATTATACGGAGTCATCCTACCAAGTTACAATGAAATCCCTTCTTAGTGCTAAAGGTTTTCGGGTTTCAGGCTCTCGCAAGCAGTCACGGTCGACCGATCACGACCAAAAGGGGATGTTCTCATCTAGACATTATATGAAGTAATCCAACCAAGTTACAATGAAATCCCTTCATAAATACGATGACATGTAGAATGCAATAAAGCTTTTTGGGTTTCAGGCTCTCGCAACCATCACGGTTGACCGATCACGACCAAAAGGGGACGTTCTCATCTAGACATTATATGAAGTCATCCTACCAGGTTACAATGAAATTTCTTCATAAATATGACTACCTGTAGACTGCGCTAAAGGTTTTTGGGTATCGAGCTCTCGTAGTCATCACGGTTGAGCGATCGTGACCAAACAAGGACGTTCTCATCCAGACATTATACAGAGTCATCCTACCAAGTTAAAATGAAATCCCTTCATAAATACAACCTGTAGACTGTGCTGAAGGTTTTCGGGATCTCTCAGCCGTCACAGTTGACTGGTCGCAACAAAAAGGGGGGAAGTTCTCATCTAGACATAACCTTGAACCTGCAGATGAAATTTCATGATGATCGGACAAGAACTACGGGGTGTAGCCTGTGCCAAAGAAAATGTGAACAGACTGGCAGACTGACAGCATGCGTGATGTCAATAGCTTATCTTGACTTTGTCAAGTTAAGCTAAACTAGAGGCTTTAAAGAGCCTGTAATAGCTCACCTGGAACTACATATAACAAGAAAAATGTTAAAAGGTAACACATGCCCCCCCCCCCCCCCCTTGTGACCTTCACCTTACAGATGCGGCAGAAACTATTATTTGCGACACACCTTCTGACTGTCCTTAACATTTGTAAAAAGTTTAACAATTGTACTATGATTCGTTTCTGAGTTATGGTTGAGACACGAATATTGACCGATTTTTAGTGTGACCCTGAAATGTGACCTTGGTAGTTTGGTTCATGTCGGCTCAGTAGTTCCTGAGAAGAAGATGAAAATGTGATTTCCCATAGGCTTTCTATAGTAACTATAAGCCACAATTGAAGCCATGTTTGCAACCTGATCAACATTAAATGAGGATCATTGGTAGAGGGTGTACCAGTCATCAACCACGCAAAGTTTCAAAATATTTGGTCCTGTGGTTTCAGAGAAGATTTTTCAAAATCCACCAAAGAATGCCTCTGGCAGCCATGTTTTCAAACCCATGAGAACAAAATGAGGATCGTTTGTAGAGGACCTCCCATAGATTATCCCTGCCAGGTTTGGTTCATGTGGGCTCAGTAGTTCCAGAGAAGAAGATGAAAATGTGATTTCCCATAGGGTTTCTGTAGAAACTATAAGCCACAATTGTGGCCATATTTGTAACCCGATCAACATTAAATGAGGATCGTTGGTAGAGGGGGTACCAGGTTTCTATAGTAACTATAAGCCACAATTGTGGCCATGTTTGTAACCCAATCAACATTAAATGAGGATCATTGGTACAGGGGCTACAAGTCATCATTTATGTGAAGCTTCAAAACATTTGGCCTTGTGGTTTCAGAGAAGATTTATGAAAATCCACCAACCAGAATCAAAGAATGCCTCTGGAAGCCATGTTTTTCAACCGACGGGAACAAAATGAGGATCGTTTGTAGAGGACCTCTCATAGACCATTCCTGCCAAGTTTGGTTCACACCGGCTCAGCGGTTACAAAGAAGATGAAAATGTGAAAAGTTTATGTACGCCGGACGCCAAGTGATGAGAAAAGCTCACATGGCATTTTAGGCCAGGTGAGCTAAAAATGACCTGAGAAACAGATATTACCGCCAGAACATGAAGTGCTTAATAGTATAATGATTATTCCTCATATTGCACTAAGTTAAAATTTGGGCTCCTATATGGAGCCCAAAGATGAACTGATGGCCTTAATTTTAAATTTGTATCCCCCCTCCCCCCATCCTTTACAGATTCCAATTGGTGTACCACCACCGCTTTAGTACACTATGATAGAACTGATTGGGTTTTTTTTAACATTCGATTCTCCTGCTTCTAAAGATGTTTCATACCAATAAGGTTTTTTGTGTCCTATGAGGTTTTGGAATAATGGGAGTTTGAAAATATTTATTTCTATTTTTAGCTCCTGGGGTTTCCACTGGGATCCGGAAGAGAGTTTTTGCAACAATCAAGTACTTATGACTCAATAATACCCTCATACCAAATTTCGTTCAAATTGGCTGATCAAGTCAGAAAATAGAAATTTTGGGCAGGGCCAAAAATCTTACCCCTTCCATTACAAAAGCAAATATAGCTCCACGAACTTCGTTTGAACAAACTCAAAAGGAAGTTCCATACCAAACATTCAGAACCCACTGGTTCATGATTCGATTTAAAAAAAAAAAAATTGAGCATTTTCCCTCCCTTTGGGGCTGGCAGGGATCAGCCTAGGAGTGAATTTTAAGAAGTGACTTCTCCCTCTCAGAAAATAAGAAGTGAAAGTTCTTCCTGGAGAAGTGAAATTTGAAGAAATTTCAAAAGAAAGAAATGCGAAGAGAAATTATGCTTCAAAATTTGTCAATAGACATTTCAAACACTGAAAACCAAGTTAGTGAGATCCAGTGGTGGAGCCAAAAAGTGCCGAGGGACCTCAGCTTTATCCAGCTGGAAAAATTTACAAGTAAAGCTAAATTTTAGTGAAAATCAACATTGCCTTATTTTTTTGAGAAGTCACTGAGCGTCTGCCTTGGTTTTGAGGGATAATATGCAATTGATATGCTTATTTTGGTAAGTAGACATTACTTCAATACACACCAGAAACTGACCCGGTCTTTATGACTCCTGCTTCAAATGTCAGTGAAATAAAAGAAACACAACACAAACCATATTTCTTGTGACTTTGATAACTTTTATTGAAGTAAGTTGTGAAAAACGAGTCACTTTTGTTGGTTACTCACTTCAATGTTTTCACAAATATCTCTCCTAATTTCGACAGTAGAGGTTTCACAGAATTATTTTTTTCAGTTTTATTTCTTTATGTTTATAATCTGTTCTTTTAAAAAACAAACATAAGTTAGAGTATCTAATAGATTTTATGTTCTTTGTTTTGTCACACAACAGTAAAATTTAGGATTGCATTGAAATATTCAAGATAAACCACTTTTCTTATGGCAGCTTTTCAAACTCACAAGGTGACTTAGATTTTGCCCAAACATAGAAATCAGGCTTAGTGAATGAAGGCGAAGGCGAAGATATCGCCCACTTTGCCTTCTTGGATGAACTCTAGGGGCTGGTCAAATGGATTTGAACAAAATCAAAATGATATGTCAGAACAAGCAGTCACCTCAAATTTAACTGAAATCGGTTCAGCGGTTTTGGAGAAGCAAGTACAAACACCATATTCATGGACGACGGACAGTGAGTGATAACAATAGCTCATCCCGACTTTCAGTCAGGTGTGCTAAAAAAACTGTCATACTGGACCAAGTGAAAATTTGGGTTCCCATAGGGAGCTCAAATATGAATCCAGGGACTTGGTTTGAACAAACTTGAATCTCACCCTTCTTAGGATGCTACATATCCAATATCAAAAGATTCTGACTGATAATGATAATAATATTTATTTTTCCGGCATACATACAATGCACAATATAGCTTTATGTATGATTCAGACAATGGAATATTGATTATAATAATGCGATTAAGATAGACATCTATACCGGAGGGAGATGGCATTGCCAGATTGGCTGTCTACCTGTCATCCCCCATGATTATTTATTTATTGGTGTTTAAGGTCAGATACTTATGCACAATGGCTAATCATGACCATGAGTTTTACGGGGGAGGAAGCCGGAGTACCTGGAGAGAACCACCGAGCATCGACGAGCAATTGTCAGCTCATCAACATTATAACTCTGTTAAGGCTCCGCTCAAGCAGGGTTACAGTGGTTGAAGACATGTGCACCATCGACATGTAGTACGCCTTAGTACACAGTTTCATCGTGCCCCCATGTAGGCAACTGGGATAAAGTGCCTTGCCCAAGGACACAACGTGGGTTATCCTGGATGGGGATCGAACTCGGGACCTCTAGCACAGAAGTCCAACAGTCTACCACTGAGCCAGCGCGCTCCCATCCCCATGATATATATCCTGCTACACGTTGTGTTAGACCACTGATGCGGCTGTTGGGGCCTAAAATGAACTTCAGTTAAGCCACCTATAAAGGTGACATGCAGTAACCTGTAGTAACTACCTCTAAAGGTGACCTGTTGATTAGTCAGGAGATTCTTCCTCATTGGGCAACATGAATGCATTCCGAAGATGGATCTGAAGAAGATTTTTAAAAGAATATTCCTCATATTACACAAAATTAAACTGATTTAAACAAACTTCAAGCTGACCCTCACCCCCACCACCCCCCCACCCCCTCCCAAAAAAGATGCAGTGTACCAAATATCAAGAAATTTTGACTGGCAGATCTGAAGGGGATTTTTAAAAACATTTTATCTTATCGCACGAAGTTAAAATTCAGGTTCCCATAGGGAGCCCAATTATGGACCCAGGGACATGTATCAAACAAACCTGAATCTGCCCCCTCCAAGGATGTTGTGTATCAAGAATCAAAAGGTTGATTGGTTGTTCAGGAGAAGATTTTTTAATTTTAAAAAAGAAATTTGAGGGGTGTTCACAAAATTATGCTCCTTTTGGTGCCCCTTGTGGGCGTGGGAACTTTATTTGAACAAACTTGAATTGATATATGATAAGGAATATGCATATTACATTTGGTTCAATTTGGCCCAGTGATTTATTAGAAGTCGATAATGTAAAGTTCACACCGGATGGATGGATGGATGACAGATGGATGGAAGAGAGAAAGTGATCACTTAAGCTCCTCGACTTTCAGTTAAAAAAAAAAAAAAAATTCTGGCTGACCCTTTTTTCACTGCATGTAACCAGAACCAAACCATTCTTTTTTGGCCTTATAAATATGTGGGGTTGAGAGTATTAAATTTTCCACTTCACCACCAGTCAACAAGGATACTCTAATAGAAGTCGAAATGGCTGAAGGAATATGAACTATCAATATGCAATACTTGAGCTGTACTTCTGGCAACAAAATTGAACTCAGAAAAAATCAATCATAAAATCAATTAAAAAATTGCTGTGATGACTCAATCGACACCAGCTGTCATGTATTGAAAAATTTACCTTTTTAGCAGAAGTGGAACAATGTTAATCTAATAGGCACTTTGCCAGACAAAATTATTCAATTAACAGGAGTATTCAATTAACAGTGATGTCGTCACTTTTCTGTACTCCAGAGATAAACTGAGCATTTATTCCATTATATCTTGTTTGACAGAAATCATAGAGTTCTGTCAAAAAATATTTATTTATTTATTGGTGCTTACGCTTACGTTTCTGCACAATGACTAATCGTGACCACAACATGGAGATAAAGTCAAGTCTGGTCAATTGTTTACACCCATATTGCCCATTTTTGAGGTCTTCCACAGCCAGTATTATTTTTACCCACAATATAGAGCTTGCTTACCAAAGTAAATAAGAAGAGCTTCAGGTAAGAGAGGTGGGGGTCAAACAAGTATTGCTGGGAGGTTATGAAATTTTTCCACGGTTTCGGTTTCTACTTGGTTTTTTTAAATAAGAGTTGAGTCTGGTTTGGGTTTCGGTCTTTTTAAAGGAAAATATTTAAGTATTAAACACTATAAACATTTGGTTTTTTTCCGAAATATTAGTTTTAATAAAAGTTCAAAGTGCAAGTACCTTCCCATCTCTCTAAAACTAGAGCTGGTCTGTCACCCGCCATACCCCCACCGTGGCATACCACCTAGTGTGGGTGACTGAAAGAAGCCTTCAAATTTTGTAAGTAAAAAAAATCCAACATGGCCACCAGTCGGCCATCTTGAATCCGATTGGGACAAAATTTATGTCACGCATTGCTCCTCGTCATGTCAATCATTTACATTGAGTTTCACGACAATGCACCAAAAACTGTAGAAGTAGTTCGCTCCCCAAGTATTTTGCAAAATCCAATATGCCCATCCCAGTCCGCCATCTTGAATCCGATCGGGAAAAGAATTATGTTACGCACTGCTTCTCATCATGTCGATCATTTTTGTGAAGTTTCATGGAAATGCGGCAAAAACAGTAGAGGTAGTTCGCTCCACAAGTATTTTACAAAATCCAATATGGCCGCCAGCCGGCCATCTAGAATCTGATCAGGAAAACAAATTATGTCATGCACTACTCCTCATCATGTCGATCATTTATATTGAGTTTCATGGCAATGCAGCAAAAACTGCAGAAGTAGTTCGCTCCACAAGTATTTTGCAAAATCCAATATGTCTGCCAGTCGGTCATCCTGAATTCGATTGGGAAACAAATTATGTCACGCACTCCTCATCATGTTGATCATTTTTGTGAAGTTTCATGAAAATGTGGCTAAAACTGTGGAAGTAGTTCGCTCCACAAGGTCAGTTTACATGTGCAACGGACAGACGACCGACCGACAAGTTGACTCTTATATATGCCCCCCCCCCCCCCAAACTTCGTTTGGGATACCCCCACGACCCTAAACAATTAACAATTATGCCGACCCTAAAAATTTTACAAAGTAAAAGTTGTTCATTTAGGTCATTGTAACCCTAATTTTTATCGGACTTCAGCTGTGAATTTGAAACCTATTTTGAGGTTAAAGCTTTCAAAAATACGTGTAGAAATAAATATATCGGACAGTATAAAAGCGGAGCAAGTGGTATGTTCCTGTTCAGCAAAGGAAACCGCATTTGATAAACTGATCATTTTATAGATACAGTATTTTACCGTTGGTGTTGAAGGTCATGAAAATTAATGAATATCGTGTTGAGTTTCGTGTATTGATACTGAAAGAAGCCTGGAATCTTGGCCTGCAGTCTTGAAAATGTTATTGGTGCAAGTGTAGTGTACAACTGTTTTTTTAATTCCATTCAAACATATACAAAGAAATTACTGACAGTGGCCAGCAGATGTGTGGATATTGCATTCAAGTGAAGTGTGTGGTCATTTTGGTAATTCGATGTTTGTTTTATTTTTGTCCAAAGCCAAGTGGCGCTTTCAATCTCACACTGAATGTGATTTTTATCATTTCAATCATTTGTCATTCGAAAAGAAAGTTTATTTAATACGTAAATACAACTATATTATGGGGCAAAAAGGTTATTAATTTGGCCTACCGGGCTCTGATTGTTTTGTGATTTCTGCCCTTTTTATTTAAATGTAACACGAAGTGACAGCATTCAAGATTGTTCAGTTAAATAACCATGCATGTCCCGACTGACGGTTATCACACATTCATGTCGGTCGGTGTTTTTAAATAACCGAAACAGAGTTGTATTTTTCGGTTAACCTCCCAGCACTACAAACAAGATATATTAAATTACATGCTTGCACTGGAAGTATGGAGACCAAATAGGTCAATAAACAAAGGGAATTTGGAGAAGAGTAATTTCTCGACATATCATTATCACACATTCAGGTCGGTCGGTGTTTTTAAATAACCGAAACCGGGTTGTATTTTCAGTTAACCTCCCAGCACTACAAACAAGATACATTAAATTACATGCTTGCACAGGAAGTATGGAGACCAAATAGGTCAATAAACAAAGGGAATTTGGAGAAGAGTAATTTCTCGACATATCGCATGATTTTTATTCAATGAACAAGAGTTTACTCTATAACCTATCTGTAATTAACAGATCAAATTTGTAATAAAGGTATAGTAAATGGTTTTGTTCTTGAAAGTTATATTCAATTAATATGATTATTTAATCAGGAGATATTCAATTAAGTGGGCTCCACTGTATCATTTGTACTACAAGGGAGGTATCTACATTTCAGATGACTGTGATTCAAACCCTCTGCACACTTATGGCAACTATTTCAAGAAGCAATTTTCCCCATAATACAGATAACTATCGAGGCAGAGTAATTTCTGCTATTCATTAGTTGAGGATACACTATATTGTATAGTTTGCCCAAATTCTTTCCCTGAAGAAAATGCACTTAACAGAATTTGAGGATGCACTGTATTGTACAGTTTGCCCAAGTTCTTTCCCCGAAGAAAATGCACTTAACAGAATGTTTGAGGACACTTTCAGCATCTTTGGCTATTTCATAACAGCAATATAGGAATGAAGTCAGGTTTCGCCTATCAATTGTACCTTTGTTTCCTACTTTAGAGGACTTCCATCCCAGGCATTGGTTGAAGAAAACAGCAGCAAAAAGCACTGCTCCACTTCCCTGGGTTTCCATGAGAAATTTAATGGCCATATACAGCCAGCAGCATTCACAAAAATTGAATGGACCCCTTGAGCTCATTCCATTGATGGATCATATTTATCTATTTATATTTATTGAGGTTTGAACAACACTTTAAACAGCCAGGGTAATGTCATGTCAGAGAGATTTGCAGGTAGAGAAAGCTGGAGTTCCCGGATTGAATCATGAGCATTGACAAGTTTGTTTGTTCATTTAGTGGGGGTTACTGACACTTTTAACAGCCAGGGTCATATGTCAGACAATGTTAAGGTGAAGGAGGTTTGAGGTACCAGGAGAGAACTACTGTGCAACGAGTGACTGACAGCTTACTAAACCTGCAAAAGAAAGGTTAGCTTTGGTTGAAGGCATGTGTACAATTGACATGCAGTGCAACTAAACACACTAGACAGCCACAAGATTTTGGGATGAACGGTCTTGCCCAAGGACAAAACATAGATGAAGCAGATAAATATCAAACATACGATCTTTTGATTTGAAGTCCAATTCTTTGATATGGACAAGTCTGTAAATAAGACTATCATCTGCAGAATGAGGTCTTCAAAGAGTGAATTTGGTGATGCTTCCCTGTTCAGCAGGGTAGCATTACTAAATTTACACTCTGTGAACCTCAATCCCAATCAAGGTCTCAGGCTTGAACAAAAAGAGGCACCCAGAGGATAAATTGGGGGATTCTAGCCCACTTTATGGGATAGCATCAGCAAATTCACCCTCCGGGGATCTCATTCTGCAAATGATAGTTTGCTTATTTTCAGGCTTGGATATGAAGAGTCAGAAGCTGTGTTTGGGAGGCAAACAATGAAAATTGCAGTTATTCAATACACAGAACGACACACACGTGTGAATGGGTTAATTGATATGGCACGAGTGCCAGCGCAGAAGGACACAAAACAAGGCCGCATGCTTGGAGTTTTACCCTTCCACGATTGCACAAGTGTCATATCAATTTATCCATTCACACACGTGTGTCGTTCTGTTTATTACATGCCTTCATGCCTATAAAAGCCATTATTAGGACACTCAGGAATTCATTTGATACAGTCGTGCTCTAAGTTCCAATGTTTTCTATGTGCCAGTAGGCACACGAACACATTGAAACTCAGGGGACGAACTATCAACAAAAAGAACACATTTTATCGCCAAACATATTTGCGAGGGGAACCTGTTATTAATTTTAGCTCTCGCAAGTAATTCAAATTCCAGTTAAATTTTGCTTCTATTTAAAAATAGTCTGTCAACGATTTCCGTTTGGCTCATGTGTGCGGAACGAATTTTTATTTTCCGCATGGTTAGTGTTGCTGTAGATGGGGGATTTCATACAACAGGCGTGTCTTCTCAGGTGCCGAATAAAAGTACTGCCCAAATAATAGTGCTGGCTAACAATTTACAGTGAAACTAATAAGTAACACTGTAAATGCTCATGCGAAGATATTAATTCTACTGTAGGATCCGTTCCCCCATGCTAAGGAACAAGCATGGTAAAAATTATTTGAATTCAACGTATGATGACAGAGCTAGAGCAGCAAATATGTTGGGTGGACACATTTTTCAATAATAATCCCCTAAGTTAAACAAGGGAAAATAACTCTGTAAATGTTTACGCGAAGATGTAAATTCTGCTGTAGGATCCGTTCCCCCATACCCCCATATTGACGGACAAGCATGGCAAAAATTATTTGAATCCGACAAATAAGGACAGTGCTAGAGCAGCAAATATGTTGGACGGACACATTTGCGTTATGCACGAACGTACGCAGCTCTCCACTAGATACCAAGTCAGGGACATAATAATACTGCTGGTGCACAAAAAATGTGCTGGCTCGCAAACTCTACTAATTTCACACGACTACCAAAATAAGTCGCTCCCCTGTGCTGCTACTGACTTGCCAAGGAATTGCCAAACACAATCTAAAGTTGCTTTGACAACTGTACCCGGCCATTGATGAAAATATGTATTCTACCATAGTCCCTTAATTGCTGAGTACAGTGGAAATTGAGATAAATCAAATTTTGCTATCTTTTCGTTGTAAAATTTTATGAAAAAAAAAACCCAGCCTCAACAGTCACACTTTCTTCGTCAACACCCAGGGTGAAGCACTGTAAAATGTTCATTAGCCTATCAAAGACGATTTCCTTTGCAGAACTGGAACTTGCCACTTGCTCCACATTTATAATGTCAAATATATTATTTCTATCAGGGGCCCGCCTAGGAGTCAATTTTAGAGACAAGTGACTTCTCCCTCTCAGAATGAAAGTGTCAATGACACTGTAGCTTAACTTGTGATGAAAAGGATAATGTTCAATGTTTATGAAAGGATTATGAAACTAGAACTATCACTGAAGGTGATTAATACCCCCGCTTTGGGTTTTTAGAGGAATGCACTTCTGATCATGTAGGCGAAGGCCATAAGGAAATGTATACATAAAGATCATTTTTTGTTGTTGAAATTTGTATTTGCATGTGGCCTTCCACAGAACAGCACTGAATACTTAAAGAGCCCACACATATATGGTTTACATTTGGAAAAACACATTTACAATGTGCAACATGTATTCAAAATCGGTTCATTAATGTAGGAGGAGTTGCACACACAAGAATCCCATTTGAAAACCCATAATAAATCCAAGTTAAAGGGAGATAACCTGGTTAAAATTGTCGCAGATCAAAAATTTGGGAATATGCGTATGTTCACTTAGTTGTGATAATGTTTGAAAGGTTTCGTCAAAATTGATTGATAAATGTAGGAGGAGTAGCACGCACAAGAATTTCATGTAGAAACCCATAATAAATCTAAGTTAAAGGGAGATAACCTAGTTAAAATTGCCACAGCTCAAAAATTTTGGAATATGCGCATGTTTACTTAGTAGTGATGATGTCTGTAAACTTTTGTCCAAATTGATTGATAAATGTAGGAGGAGTTGCGCACACAAGAATTTCATGCAGAAACCCATATTAAATCAAAGTTCAAGAGAGATAACCTGGTTAAAATTGTCGCAGATCAAAAAGTTTGGAATATGCACATGTTCACTTAGTAGAGATGATGTTTGAAAGGTTTCATCAAAATCGGTTCATTAATGTAGGAGGAGTTGCGCACACAAGAATTTGTTCGAACGGAAAGACATAATAAATCTAAGTCAAAGGGAGATAACCTGGTTAAAATTGTCGCAGATCAAAAATCTTGGAATATGCGCATGTTCACTTAGTAGTGATGATGTCTGAAAAGTTTTGTCCAAATTGATTGATAAATGTAGGAGGAGTTGCACGCACAAGAATTTCATGTAGAAACCCATAATAAATCTAAGTTAAAGGGAGATAACCTAGTTAAAATTGCCACAGCTCAAAAATTTTGGAATATGCGCATGTTCACTTAGTAGTGATGATGTCTGTAAACTTTCGTCCAAATTGATTGATAAATGTAGGAGGAGTTGCGCACACAAGAATTTCATGCAGAAACCCATATTAAATCAAAGTTCAAGAGAGATAACCTGGTTAAAATTGTCGCAGATCAAAAAGTTTGGAATATGCACATGTTCACTTAGTAGAGATGATGTTTGAAAGGTTTCATCAAAATCGGTTCATTAATGTAGGAGGAGTTGCGCACACAAGAATTTGTTCGAACGGAAAGACATAATAAATCTAAGTCAAAGGGAGATAACCTGGTTAAAATTGTCGCAGATCAAAAATCTTGGAATATGCGCATGTTCACTTAGTAGTGATGATGTCTGAAAAGTTTTGTCCAAATTGATTGATAAATGTAGGAGGAGTTGCGCACACAAGAATTTCATGTAGAAACCCATATTAAATCAAAGTTCAAGAGAGATAACCTGGTTAAAATTGTCGCAGATTAAAAAGTTTGGAATATGCACATGTTCACTTAGTAGAGATGATGTTTGAAAGGTTTCATCAAAATCGGTTCATTAATGTAGGAGGAGTTGCGCACACAAGAATTTGTTCGGATGGAAAGACACAATAAATCTAAGTCAAAGGGAGAAAACCTGGTTAAAATTGTCGCAGATCAAAAATCTTGGAATATGCGCATGTTCACTTAGTAGTGATGATGTCTGAAAAGTTTTGTCCAAATTGATTGATAAATGTAGGAGGAGTTGCACGCACAAGAATTTCATGTAGAAACCCATAATAAATTTAAGTTAAAGGGAGATAACCTAGTTAAAATTGCCACAGCTCAAAAATTTTGGAATATGCGCATGTTCACTTAGTAGTGATGATGTCTGTAAACTTTCGTCCAAATTGATTGATAAATGTAGGAGGAGTTGCACACACAAGAATTTCATGTCCGGAAAGACGTACGGACGGACGTATGGACGGACAGACGGACGTACAGGGCGATTCCTATATAGCCCCCACTTCTTCGAAGCGGGGGTATAATAAGACAAGAATTGTGATAATTGGGAATACGTTCATTTCTGTTCCCTGTATGCTATGTTTTTGATAAAAAAAGTGTACACTTTATAAAGAGCTGAGGGGTGGGTTAATATGGGTTAATATGACCTCACAGTTAATGTATGTGGCCCTCACCGTTAACGTCAATCAACGAAAGTTACCAAGTTACATTGAAATTATTCCAAAACGAGTCGAAAATTGCGTCCAAAGGGAACGTTCTCATCTAGACATTATATGAAGTCAACCTCCCAAGTTACCATGAAAGCCCTTCATAAATATGACCTGTAGACTGTGCTAAAGGTTTTTGGGCTTTGGGCTTGGGCAGCCATCATGGTTGAATGATCACAACCAAAAGGGGACATTCTCATCTGGGAATCATCTGGAGTGATCCTACGAAGTTACAATGAAATCCCTTCATAAATATGGCCTGTAGACTGTGCTCAATGTTTTCGGGCTTTGGGCCCCTGAAGCCGTCACAGCTGACCAATCACGACCAAAAGTGGATGTCATCATCTAGGCATTATATGGAGCCAAACTAACAGGTTACAATGAAATCCTTCCATAAATATGACCTATAGACTATGCTAAAGGTTTTGGGGTTTTGGGCTCGGGCAGCCATCAAGGCTGAATGATTGTGACCAAAAGGGGATGTGCTCATCTAGTCATTATTTGGAGTCATCCTACCAAGGTACAATGAAATCCCTTCATAAATATCACCTGTAGACTGTGCTAAAGGTTTTCGGGCTTCAGGCCCCTGTAGCCGTCACAGTTGCCTAATGGTGTCCAAAAGGGGCTGTTCTCATCTAGACATTATATGAAGTCAACCTACCAAGTTACAATGAAATCCCTTCATAAATATGAACTGGAGACTGTGCTGAAGGTTTTCGGGCTTTGGGCTCAGGCAGCCATCATGGTTGAATGGTCGCAACCAAAAGGGGACATTCTCATCTGGGCATCATCTGGAGTGATCCTACAAAGTTACACTGAAATCCCTTTATAAATATGACCTGTAGACTGTGCTCAAGATTTTTGGGCTTCAGGTACCTGTAGCCATCACAGTTGACCAATCACGATCAAAAGGGGATGTCATCATCTAGGCATTATATGGAGTCAACCTAACAGGTTACAATGAAATCCTTCCCTAAATATGACCTTTTGCCTATGCTAAAGGTTTTTGGGCTCGGGCACCCATCAAGGCTGAATGATTGTGATCAAAATGGGACGTTCTCATCTAGACATTATTTGGAGTCATCCTACCAAGTTACAATGAAATCCCTTCATAAATATGACCTGTAGACTGTGCTAAACGTTTTTAGGCTCCGGGCCCCTGTAGCCGTCATAGTTGCCCAATCAGGACCAAAAGGTGACTTTCTCATCTAGACATTGTATGAAGTCAACCCACCAAGTTACAATGAAATTCCTCAATAAATATGACTTGTCGATTGTGCTAAAGGTTTTCAGGTTTTGGGCTTGGGCAGTCGTCACGGTTGGCAGATCACGCCCAAATGGGGAAATTCTCATCTAGAGATCATAAGGAGTCATCCTACCAAGTTTAAATGAAATCCCTCCATATTAAACATGACCTGCAGACTGTGCTAAAAGTTTTTGGGTTTCGGGCTTGGGCAGCCATCATGGTTGATAGATCATGCCCAAAAGGGGATGTTCTCATCTAGGCATTATACAGAGGCATCCTACCAAGTTACAATGAAATCCCTTTATAAATACGACCTGTAGACTGTGCTAATGGTTTTCAGGTTTTGGGCTCGGGCAGCCATACCGGTTGCCTGATCGCAACCAAAAGGGGACATTCTCTTCTAGACAACACCCCCAAACCTGCAAAGGAAATTTCGTGACGATCAGACAAGAACTGCAGGGTGTAGCCCGTGCTAAAGGAAAATGTGAACAGACTAACAGACTTCCACACGCGTGATGGCAATAGCTTATCTTGACAATGTCATGTTAAGCTAAAAATAGGGAAAAGCAAGAGCTCTTCAGGGAGAAGTGAAATTTCTAAAGAAAGAAATGCTGATAAGAGAATTTAGTTTAAATTTCAGAATTCAACAGACCTTTCAAACTCTGAAAATCAAGTTAGTGGGATCCAGAGGAGGAGCCACGGGATTTCCCCCCCCCCCCCCCCCAACTTGCTCCTCCGACCAACAAATTTGAGAAGATTTTTTTTGAATTCCTGCAATCAGTACAAGTACAGTGCCCTCAGTCCTGGTCCCCCCCCCCCCCCCCCCTTCCCCCCACCTTTCTCCACTCTTCACAAGCATGGGCCTCCACGATGTCAGCAGAGATTTTTTTTTATATTTCAAATAATTTGTCAATAACTCCCCCCACCCCGGCTTGATTTCACTGGATTCGCATAGCAATTTTCGAAGTTTTCAACTATAGCTAATCAATTTCACATGACAAAAACATATAATAGGAAATTCTAATCAAAATTTATGCAAGTTAGTAAACTGCTATTCAATTTTTAAAAGTTAAATCGACCCCTGCCCGTCACTCCCCTCCCCCCTTCCCCCCAAATTCCACATGCTTCTCACACCCCAAAATTTTAAAGGAATTTTTCTTTTAATTTCCTGCCGTCAGTACAAGGATGGTGCCCTCAGTCCTGAATTGCCACATCCCCTTGCCACTCTTCACTGGCATGGCTTTTTTTTTCTTGGCCTCACTTAGGGAAAATAATAAACATGATGTGTCACAATAATCGTGAGGGTTTGTATTTTTTTCATAAATTAATAAATGTGCCCACACGTTTAATCGGCACCTGAGAGTAATAAATAATTTTCTTTGCAAGTGTTAACTTTTAGATTTACGTAAAGGGTCAAAGATATGGAGCTGATAGGCAGTGCTCACAGCAAAGATGAAAAAACAGGCTGCATTAAGAAACAGAGGTTCTATTGCTAGGTCTTATGGTGCCATGCGATAATATAAAATTGAAACCTGTGACACTCTTCCCCATCAAAAGAGGCCTGCAGTGTTGAAAACAGCACAATTTATAAAAGCAGCAGGGTATTTGATGACTGGATTCGCATCGCAAAATGCTAGTCAAAAATGGCCAAATGCTAACCATTTTTCTTTCATATTGGCCTTATATTCACTATTTATCATCACTTTTTGAAACCAAGATGAAACTGCTAAACAAATTCTTAAAAACAAAAAATACCCTGAGCAGAGTCATGCACTAATTGCCCACTATCAAAAAAGAGAGTCACCAGAATTTTAATGAGAAAGCAACACTGAAATAATGCTAGGATTTATAAAGGAGTACAATTTCCAGGAAGCTAGATGCACTTTGAAATCCATTACTGGAAGATAGAATTTGTGAACAGTTACGACACTCCTCCACTATAATCAATACTCAAGACATTGTAATGAATCGATTTCTTACAACTGTAGCTGGCAATGAAAAGATTCTTATAATTTATTTATTCCACAAACACCATCATGTTATATCTTCAAATGCATTACACATATCAGTTGATGCTAAGGGCTGGCACTAAAACGACACTGGTCTTTTATAGGCTTGGACAAAAGAAGCAATTCCCAAAATAACTTCATTAACCCTTTACCCATCGTAACGGCCAAAACCGGCCAGTGTTATTCATAAAAATCGCAAATTAATTTTTATTATTTTTGTCAATTTTTGTCCCAAAAACATAGGTTATGATCCCTCTTTGGAATGAGATTGACAAGCTCTTTCCAAAGAGGGGTCATAACCTATGTTTTTGAGACAAAAAATGAAAATGAAAGTGTCAATGACACTGTAGCTAACTTGTGTGTTGGTATTGATGAAAAGGATAATGTTCAATGTTTATGAAAGGATTATGAAATAAGACAAGAATTGTGATAATTGGGAATATGTTCATTTCTGTTCCCTGTATGCTATGTTTATGATAAAAATAATATGAGGTGTACACTGTACTAAAGAGTTGAGGGGTGGGTTAATATGACCTCACAGTTAATGTATGTGGCCCTCACAGTTAACGTATATCAACAAAAGTTACCAAGTTACAGTGAAATTATTCCAAAATGAGTCATCCTATCAAGTTACATTAAAATCCCCTCATAAATATGGCCTGTAGACTGTGCTAAAGGTTTTTGGGCTTTGGGCCCTTGTAGCCGTCAGTTTCCCAATTGCGTCCAAAGGGGACGTTCTCATCTAGACATTATATGAAGACAATCTACCAAGTTACAATGAAATCCCTTAATAAATATGACCTGTAGACTGTGCTAAAGGTTTCTGGGCTTTGGGCTCCGGCAGCCATCATGGTTGAATGATCGCAACCAAAAGGGGACATTCTCATCTGGACAATATTTGGAGTCACTACCAAGCTACAATGAAATCCCTTCATAATTATGACCTGTAGACTGTGCTAAAGGTTTTCGGGCTTCGGGCAGCCATCATGGTTGAATGATCGCAACCAAAGGGGACAATCTCATCTGGGCATCATCTGGAGTGATCCTGCGAAGTTACAATGAAATCCCTTCATAAATATGACCTGTAGACTGTACTCAAGGGCTTCGGGCACCTGTAGCCATCACAGTTGACCAATCACGACCAAAAGGGATGTCATCATCTAGGCATGATATGGAGTCAACCTAACAGATTACAATGAAATCCTTCTATAAATATAACCTTTTGCCTATGCTAAAGGTTTTTGGGCTAGGGCACCCATCAAGGCTGAATGATCACGGCCAAAATGGGACGTTCTCATCTAGACATTATTTGGAGTCATCCTACCAAGGTACAATGAAATCCCTTCATAAATATGACCTGTAGACAGTGCAAAAGGTTTTCGGGCTTTGGGAACCTTTAGCCGTCAAAGTTGCCCAATCATGTCCAAAAGAGGACGTTCTCATCTAGACATATGAAGTCAACCTACCAAGTTACAATGAAATCCCTTCATAAATATGACCTGTAGACTGTGCTCAAGGTTTTCGGGCTTCGGACACTAGTAGCCATCACAACTGACCAATCACGACCAAAAGGGGATGTCATCATCTAGGCATTACATGGAGTCAACCTAACAGGTTACAATGAAATCCTTCCATAAATATGACCTTTTGCCTATGCAAAAGGTTTTTGGGTTCGGACACCCATCAAGGATGCATGATCGCGATCAAAATGGGACGTTCTCATCTAAACATTATTTGGAGTCATCCTACTAAGTTACAATGAAATCCCTTCATAAATATGACCTCTACACTGTGCTAAAGGTTTTCGGTCTTTGGGCCCCTGTAGCCGTCACAGTTGCCCAATCATGCCCAAAAGGTGACTTTCTCATCTAGACATTGTATGAAGTCAACCCACCAATTTACAATGAAATTCCTCAATAAATATGACCTGTAGACTGTGATAAAGGTTTTCGGGTTTTGAGCTCGGGCAGTCGTCACGGTTGGCAGATCATGCCCAAATGGGGAAATTCTCATCTAGACATCATAAGGAGTCATCCTACCAAGTTACAATGAAATCCCTCCATATTAAACATGACCTGCAGACTGTGCTAAAAGTTTTTGGGTTTTGGGCTTGGGCAACCATCACGGTTGATAGATTATGCCCGAAAGAGGACGTTCTCATCTAGGCATTATACAGAGGCATCCTAACAAGTTACAATGAAATCCCTTCATAAAGACGACCTGTGGACTGTGCTAATGGTTTTCGGGTTTTGGGCTCGGGCAGCCATACTGGTTGCCCGATCGCGACCAAAAGGGGACGTTCTCATCTAGACATGACCCCCAAACCTGCATAGGAAATTTCGTGACGATCAGACAAGAACTGCGGGGTGTAGCCCGTGCTAAAGGAAAATGTGAACAGATGTCACAGACTAACAGACTTCCGCACGCGTGATGGCAATAGCTTATCTTGACTATGTCAAGTTAAACTAAAAAAAAGTTACTCAAAAATTTTGTTTGCAAGTATCGTCTGCTTTTCATGTTAGGTAAAGGGTTAAGGATAAATAAATGATAAAACAGAATTAGTTCAAATTATTTGAAAATGACTTTCTCAGACCTAAAAATTCAGAAAACTTAGACAATAATTTTATTGTTTATTTTCTTTCAGTCTATTTGCAGCTCCTTCATTTTGTCTGCGTATCTGCTATGATCACAATTTGATCCACTTTTGTTCTTGTTTCGAGTCTGAAACCTTGAATTGTACCAACTAAGGGTACAGACTTGTCAGTTTGTCTCCTCCCACCCACTCCCGCAGGAGGCCCAAAATGAATGTGCTCCAATCTTAACCGTTTACCTAATGCATCAGCCAGATACAACTGCATAATTTAGATTTAGATTTAGATTTATTTTATTTTGCGGTATAAATATGCATATATTACAGAATTGGTTACAGAATTGTTATAGCAATACATAATGCAGATGTACATACCGCACGGAGACGACATAGCCAGATTGGCTGTCTACCTGTCATCCCCTTAGAATAAGTAAATTATCCTCAACACTGCAAGTCGACTGTTAACTAAATATTATTAACCCTTTGGTTTCAAGCTAGTATAGCAGACAACAAGTGTAAAAAAAGCAAAGAATTCTGGAATAAATAAAAACAAATTGCACTCTTTGCCCCCAAACACACAGGCCATGACCCCTCGTTGGCGCGAGCACAACGCGTTCGCTCCAATGAAGGGTCAGAACCTGTGCCCCAGAGGCAAGAAACAGAAGACGTAAAAAATGAATAAGGATTTTCGTGTATAGCGCTGTCGATTTTGGTCGTTATGTTGAGTAAAGGGTTAAATGCACAGTCTCACCTTGGACATCCGATATGAATCAGTGCTATTGTGAATACTGTATTGCACACCTGATGGCTCATTGTGACGGCAACGGGACGAGATACTCAGAGGCACATCAAACTAAGGGAAGGATGTGCAGGACAATTAACCTGGTGAGGGGGGCAACAATTTGTGCAAGTCTACAGAGCCCCAGGCAAAATAATAGTGACGTTTGGGCTAAGAATATCTACGTGTTGCACTCAGTGCAGTATGGATTGTTACATTGGACACTTGCAGCATATGCTGATAAAAGTTTGAGTTTTCTTTTAAATTCATTACGGTTAATCAGGTTATGAAATTCATCAGCTAGATCATTCCATAACCGTGGGTACGCGAATATGGGTAACTTATCCAACGATTTTGTCCGTGTTTTGTTTACCCGTATTTGCCCTGTTTGCCTGGTGTTCATAAATGATGGGTTGTGTAGAATGCTAAAGTAATTATTCAGTGACTGGGGGAGTATGTCTTGTTTCCAGTCAAACATGAAAAGACAGGCCTGTAATATGAACATGTCACTCACCTTAAGAATTTTATCTTTTAAGAACAGAGGGTCTGTGTGCGAGTTATAATTTTTATTATTTATAATTCGAAGTTAACGTTTCTGTATTGCGAAAAGTTTTCTTACTGTTCTTGAAGTGCCCCATATGTGGATGCCATATACCAAATGGCAGTGGATTAATGCATAATATAAAGTTTTCGTGCCCCGTGTGGTAATATCTTTTTTACTTTGTTTAGTGCGTAATTTGCCCATCTGATTTTGGAACAGATTTTAGATATATGGGTTTCATAAGATAGGTTTTCGTCGATGTTTATTCCCAGAAATTTCAGAGTTTTTTCTTCTTCGTGGGTACCCACTCTACAAATTTTCTCATTGTTTATATAAATGTCAGGTATTTCCATTTTCCTATTATTAGGCGTCGGATTTATCAACATATACTTTGTTTTATTCGCGTTTAAAACTAACTGGTTGGCCGAGCACCACTCAAACACTTTGTTGAGCTCATCATTAGTACGTGTCGCCAGAAGCTCGACCTTAGAAGACGATTCAAACGTAGAAGTATCGTCTGCAAATGAAAGAAGATTTAATGATGTTGCAGTGTTGATATCATTAATGTATAACAGGAATAGTATCGGACCAAGTATTGATCCTTGTGGGACGCCACACGTTATTTCAGCTAAATCAGATTTTTTGTCCCCATATTGGACGTATTGGTACCTATTGGATAAATAGCTCCTAAACCATTTACCAATTATTCCTCTGAATCCATATTTCTCTAGTTTGAACAGCAGAATGTTGTGATTTATGGTGTCAAAGGCCTTAGATAGATCTAGAAATACTGCTAAGGTATTGTTTTTAGTATCTTTATTGTTTTCTAATCCTATATGTTTAAGAAGTTGCATCACAGGATGTATGGTTGAGTGAAATTTCCTGAATCCGTATTGATGATGGTAAAGAATGTTGAATGAATCTAAGTATTTTGTTATTCTGTTGGACATGAGTTTTTCTAATACTTTAGAGAAAGCTGGTAAGATACTGATTGGCCTGTAATTGTTAAATTTATGTTTATCGCCTGCTTTGAAAATGGGGATTACTTTACCTATCTTCATTTTGTTCGGAACTATTCCATGCGAAAATGAGTTGTTAATTATGTGGGTCAGGGGTTCTACAATCTTATCCATTGTATCTTTAAGAAGGCGTGTTGTCATACCTTCACAGTCCTCACGCTCTTGGATTTCATTGAGTTAGTCACATTTAATATTTCTATCGGTGTTGTGGGGTTATAAAAAAATTATGCAGATAATTATTATCCATGTAATCTGAAAAATGTTTCTGAGGGTTAACTATTTTCTCACTCGTAATTTTCCCTATATTTGAAAAGTAATTGTTGAATTCTTGGGCGATTTCATTAGGATTATTTATTTCCTTATTTTCCTCCTTTACAAAAAATGACGGCAAGGAGAAAGCGCATTTGGTCCTGTTTATAGTTTCGTTTAAAATTTGCCATGTTTTACGTAAATCATTTTTGTTTTCCATGAGTATTTCTTTGTAATACATTGCTTTTCTTTGTTTTTTTATCTTGTTGAATATCCTACAGTAGTTTTTGTAGTTAGCAATATTCTGTTGTGTAGGTGCTTTTAATTTTTTGTTATAAAATTTTAATTTATTGCGTGAAGAGATTAGGAGCCCTTTCGACATCCACGGATTTTGTTTTATCAGTCTTTTATTTAATGGCGTGCGTCTCAGTGGAAATGATTTTTCGAAAGCTGATGAAATTAGGTTAGAGAATATATCATATGCTAAATTAGGACAATTAGCCTTGTAAACCGATGAGAAGTCAATTTGGGATAAGAGTATTTTAAAGTTTGCTATACTATCTTTATCTATCTTACGCTTTAGCGTACTCGTTGGAATATCTGTAGATTTGTGATGTGTTTCTGCATGAAAAGTGGCAAAGTGATCCGATACATCCGTAATAATAATACCAGAAAGAGATGTACATATGTTGTTTGAAAAAATATGGTCAATTAGGGTAGCCGAGTGACTGGTTACACGCGGATGTTTTGTAATGTGGGGTAGAAAACCCTGGCTCATCATAATGTCTACATAATTAGCAGTATTACTGTGAGTGCCAGCTTTCAATAGGTCAATATTAAAATCACCCATGATATAAGACTTTTTATTCTCATAATTTAGTTTATCTACCAACTCATTTAATTTGGATAAAAAGAGATCTATATCTGCTTTCGGTTGAGTATTAGGTCTGTATATTACACCCACTGTCTTGATACATTTATTAAATTGTATTTCAATGAAGAGATTCAAACACTTGTGGGATGAAGAAAGATAGGTCATGGCGTATTTTAAAAGCTATATCCTCTTTGATATAAATTCCCACACCGCCGCGTCCATCGTCTCCGTCAGACCTTATGTTTTTTATTAGGCTGTGATAGCCACTTAATGGGTATGACGTGTTGGGGGGAATTAGGAATATTTCAGTAAGACCTATAATATTAAATTGATTGTGGGAATCTTGTATTTGACAGAACAGCTCTTTGAGGGGGTCCCAATGTGCTTTGAGACTTTGGCAATTGAGGTGGAACAGTGAAAACCCTCCTTGTTGAATATTGAAATTTGGTGGGATTTCATTTGGTGAATAGTATTGACATTCAATGTGATGTCGTTCTATAGGGTTAACCAAGTCTTCATGTGCGTCTGGATCGCATTGTCTCTGATTACAGATATGTCTAAAATCATATTCTTTATTCCTCTGTATCTCGTCCATTGTTGTGTTACCTGCCATTTATCAACATGTGGCCACCCAGGTATGCTTTCAGAAAGTTATGTGACTTGTAGTGGGGTTGAATTTTGATTACATATGATTGAACTTGATTAAAATGGGTGCATTGCAGTGTTGAGAGAGTGGAGACGGCGGAAAAAACGAAACATAAAAACGCAAACAAAGGTATATGTACAACCATTACTATTTATAGTTAGATATTCTTCCTGTAAGGTGAGGAAGTATGTAAGAGCATTCATAGCATTCGTGTAGATTTTCTAGGTATTTTGTTTTAGGTTCGTGAATAAGTCAACGCAATTAAGTGTTGACACCCACAGACAAAATTATTAGAAAACCGAAAAATTTTGAATATTCTGAACGTATGAAAATTTGCAAGATTTCATTCCTTGTTCCAAAAGACAGCCCGCGACCACTCACTGATACGGCCCCACAGGCCCGTTCCAATGAGGGGTTACTGGCGTTGAGGGAGTGGAGACGGCGGAAAAAACGAAACATAAAAAAGCAAACAAAGGTATATGTACAACCATTACTATTTATAGTTAGATATTCTTCCTGTAGGGTGAGGAAGTATGTAAGAGCATTCATAGCATTCGTGTAGATTTTCTAGGTATTTTGTTTTAGGTTCGTGAATAAGTCAACGCAATTAAGTGATGACACCCACAAACAAAATTATTAGAAAACTGAAAAATTCTGAATATTTTGAACATATGAAAATTTGCAAGATTTCATTCCTTGTTCCAAAAGACAGCCTGCGACCACTCACTGATACGGCCCCACAGGCCCGTTCCAATGAGGGGTTACTGGCGTATCATCGAGACAAAAATGAAAACATAAAATTTGAATAGAATTTTTCTTGGCAGTATTGAGCAAGAGGTTAATTTGTTGTTGAGTTATATACCAACTCCGTGCTTTTGTCTTGATTAATCCTCTGTAATTCAGTGCTCATCTAAGGCTAAGACCATAATTATATATTAAATGAGGGGTCACTGGCCATCTCCTCGAGCCAAAAAGAAAACATAAAATACGAATATTTGTGTTGGCAGTTTTAGGGAAGGGGTTAATATGTTGAGTTATAAACCAACTCCGTGCTTTTGGCTTCATTAGTCCTCTATAATTCAGGGCTCGTCTGAGGTTTAGACAATTATTATATTAAATATGAAAATAATTAAATACCATTTTGATAGAGCAATAGGGGGTCACAAGCCATCCTCCAGGAACAAGGTAATAATTGAGGGAAAATGAATTTTGGATAGTGTTAGTGAGCTACCAGAAAACGCAAAGTTTTAGGTTGATTTACCAAGTGTCTTCACATTGTTATGTGTTTCTCACATACGGGATCGCCCTAGGACTCAGACAAGAAGCATTGGAATCACAATCCACAGGGGCTTCCTTTTAAGATACAAATCACACAGGAACTACAAGTTGCTGCCAGAAAAAAATCAGTTTCCGAAGTAACTCCCCGGAAAGCCTCATCTGGGGACCATCCGGGGAGTGACTTGGGACTCTGTGATTATGACTTATGAGATTTCATGTTGAACATTCGTCCAACTCCATTGGGGTGGGCCCAGTGCAGCGTTGCGAGACTGGAAACGGTGGACCAAAGAAAACAAAATGGGTAAACATGAACGTATGTCGTTACTGCACTAGAAATTAGTTAGTATACGAAATCACCATCACCCACACCTGAACTAGAAGTTACAGCCAAAAAGAAAGCAGTTTCCGAAGACACTCCATGGAGAGCTCCCTTAGGAACATCCGTGGAGTGAATTCGCACACTGTTATTATTACGTTTGTGGTATCATGTTAGACATTCTTTAACCCCCGTTGGGGTGGATCCAGTGCACCGTTAAAAGACGGGCGGTGACTGGACAAACAAAACAAGACGAGTAAACACAACGTATATACAGTCGTCACTATACAAGAAACCCGTATACATGTTAGACATTCTTTAACCCCCGTTGGGGTGGATCCAGTGCAGCGTTAAATGACGGGAGGTGACGGGACAAACAAAACAAGATGAGTAAACTCAAAGAATATACAGTCGCCAATATACAAGGAACCTGTATACAATGTCACTCCCCCTTTGCAATATGAATCACTTGGAACGACAATTTGAAGCCAGAAAGAAAGCAGTTTTCGAAGTCACCCCCAAGAAAGCCTCTCCAGGGTCCACCCGGGGAGTGGTGGCGGATACTGTCATTTTGACGTTTGTAGTATCATATTGGGCATTCGTTCCTCTCCACTGGGATGGGTCCAGTTCAGAGGTGAGAGATTGGAGGTGGAGGAACAGGCAAAACAACAAGAGGCCCCACGTGGCCTTAATCGCTCACCTGACAAAGTGACTCTAAGAAGTATTTTAGGTCACCTTCACCATGTCATGCCTCATCAACATTAACTGGTTGAGTGATAGATTTTGTTTGAAGTTCAACATTTGTTACCTAAAATTAGTTTTATTTAAAATCATTGGTGTGTGGCCAATCTCCAATGATTTTTAATAAAGCAAATTTATCTCTGCAGACAAACTGGTTTAGCTTGAAGCACAAACAAGGAATGTGAAGAGATAGCCTTGGACATCTCTCCCCAACTGTGGATATCTTCCATGTGCTACATGTACATATTTGCATGCAAGAAAACAAAAATTTTCACAAATTTTCCAAAATATTAGTTTTTTTTATCATCATTGGAACAAGCTCAAATAGCTTATTCCAATAGGGGTATGGGAAGATCAGGTATATTTTTGAGACAGAAATGTGAATATATAAATAATGGTGTTTTTTTGTGAATGATGCTGGAGAATTTTGCGTAAAGATATGGTAAATGGTTTGTTCTAGATACAGAATGATGCAAAAGTATTTAAATTTGATTAGGCAAGTTGTTCCTATAATGCATTTAAAAATTGAAGTAACTGTTTTTTTGCTGCCCGAACTTTTAGATGTGTGTGTCTGTGTTTGTGTGTGTGTGTGTGTGTGTGTGTGTGTGGGGGGGGGGGGGGGGGGGGGGGGGGGGTAAGAGTGTTCTTGCAAACAAAATTCCTGAATAAATGGAAAATTTTATTTTTTGTGTGAAAGACATAGTGCGTGAATGTTGATTGGAACAAGCTTAGAGAGCTCATTTTAATGTGAAGTCATAAAGCTGTGTTTTACGTACGAAATTCTGGAATAACTAAAAAATTGCTTTTTTGACTCAAAAAGCATGGTGTGCGACCTCTCATTGGAATGAGCTCAAAAAGCTCATTCCAATGGGGTATTTACAAGCGATAAGTACATGTATGTTTAAGAGACAAAAATTAAAATTTGAATAGCGATTTTTGCGAAGAATGCTGACAAGTTTTGGCAGTTATGCTGGTAAAAAGGTAAGATATGCAAAGTGGTTGTTTTTTAGAGGCGACATTTAATTAAGGGGAATTAACCCTTGATTGCTGAGGTAACTTCTAAAAGTACTGAAATTTCATGAAGCAATGTGAATAACAGACAACAGTTGCCTAAAAATTTCATGAATAACTAAAATTTTTATTCTTTTGTCTCGAAAACATGGCATATGACCTTTGTTGGAATGAGCTGAATGCGTGTGTTCCAATGAGGGGTCATAAAATTTGAACGGAAATTTGAGTGAATAATGCATTAGTACTGCTAGATTTGGGTAAACGGTTCACCCTGGATACCACCCCTTCTATAGTAGATCTTTTCTGCAAATTTTGTCTAAGATTCTATCAACTTTACAAATAAATACGTTCATGAATCACAATCAGATCCACCCCACAATGTTGCATACCAAATATCAAAAGATTCTGCCCGCTGGATCTGGAGAAGAAGATTTTTTAAGAAATATGCCTGAAATGCACTAAGTTAAAATTTGGGCTCCTATACGGAGCCCAAATATAAACCCAGGGGGCCGATTTGAACAAACTTGAATCAGATCCACCCCACAATGTTGCTTACCAAATATGAAAAGATTCTGAAGCTGGATCTGGAGAAGAAGATTTTTTAAGAAATTTGCCTGAAATGCACTAAGTTCGAATTCAAGCTTCTATAGTGAGCCCAAATATGAAACTAGGAAGCCGATTTGAACAAACTTGAATCAGATCCACCCCACAATGTTGCATACCAAATATCAAAAGATTCTGCCTGCTGAATCTGGAGAAGAAGATTTTTTAATAAATTTGCCCGAAATGCACTAAGTGCGAATTCAGGCTTCTATATTAAGCCCAAATATGAATCCAGGGGGCCGATTTGAACAAACTTGAATCAGATCCACCCCGCAATGTTGCATACCAAATATCAAAAGATTCTGCCTGCTGGATCTGGAGAAGAAGATTTTTGAAGAAATTTGCCCGAAATGCACTAAGTTTGAATTCGAGCTTCTATAGTGAGCCCAAATATGAATCCAGGGGGCCGATTTGAACAAACTTGAATCAGATCCACCCCGCAATGTTGCATACCAAATATCAAAAGATTCTGCCTGCTGGATCTGGAGAAGATGATTTTTTAAGAAATTTGCCTGAAATGCACTAAGTTCGAATTCGAGCTTCTATAGTAAGCCCAAATATGAATCTAAGGAGCCGATTTGAACAAATTTGCATCAGATCCATCCAACAATGTTGCATACCAAATATCAAAAGATTCTGCCTGCTGGATCTGGAGAAGAAAATTTTTTAAGAAATTTGCCTGAAATGCACTAAGTTCGAATTCGAGCTTCTATAGTGAGCCCAAATATGAATCTAGGAAGCCGATTTGAACAAACTTGAATCAGATTCATCCCACAATGTTGCATACCAAATATCAAAAGATTCTGCCTGCTGGATCTGGAGAAGAAGATTTTTAATAAATTTGCTTGAAATGCACTAAGTTCAAATTTGGGCTCCTATACTGAGCCCAAATATAAACCCAGGGGGCCGATTTGAACAAACTTGAATCAGATCCACCCCACAATGTTGCTTACCAAATATGAAAAGATTCTGCCTGCTGGATCTGGAGAAGAAGATTTTTTAAGAAATTTGCATGAAATGCACTAAGTTCAAATTCGAGCTTCTATAGTGAGCCCAAATATGAATCTAGGAAGCCGATTTGAACAAACTTGAATCAGATCCACCCCACAATGTTGCATACCAAATATCAAAAGATTCTGCCTGCTGGATCTGGAGAAGAAGATTTTTTAAGAAATTTGCCTAAATGCACTAAGTTCGAAATCGGGCTTCTATACTGAGCCCAAATATGAACCCAGGGGGGCCAATTTGAACAAACTTGAATCAGATCCACCCTACAATGTTGCATACCAAATATCAAAAGATTCTGCCTGCTGGATCTGGAGAAGAAGATTTTTTAAGAAATTTGCCTGAAATGCACTAAGTTCGAAATTGGGCTCCTATACTGAGCCCAAATATTAACCCAGGGATCCGATTTGAACAAACTTGAATCAGATCCACCCCACAATGTTGCTTACCAAATATGAAAAGATTCTGCCTGCTGGATCTGGAGAAGAAGATTTTTTAAGAAATTTGCCTGAAATGAACTAAGTTCGAATTCGAGCTTCTATAGTGAACCCAAATATGAATCTAGGGAGCCGATTTGAACAAATATGAATCAGATCCACCCCATAATGTTGCATACCAAATATCAAAAGATTCTGCCTGCTGGATCTGGAGAAGAATATTTTTTAAGAAATTTGCCTGAAATGCACTAAGTTCGAATTCGGGCTTCTATAGTAAGCCCAAATATGAATCCAGGGGGCCGATTTGAACAAACTTGAATCAGATCTACCCCGCAACGTTGCATACCAAATATCAAAAGATTCTGCCTGCTGGATCTGGAGAAGAAGATTTTTGAAGAAATGTGCCTGAAATGCACTAAGTTCGAATTCAAGCTCCTATAGTGAGCCCAAATATGAATCTAGGGAGCCGATTTGAACAAACTTGAATCAGATCCACCCTACAATGTTGCATGCCAAATATCAAAAGATTCTGCCTGCTGGATCTGGAGAAGAAGATTTTCAAAGAAATTTGCCTGAAATGCAGTAAGTTCAAATTTGGGCTCCTATACTGAGCCCAAATATAAACCCAGAGGGCCGATTTGAACAAACTTGAATCAGATCCACCCCACAATGTTGCATACCAAATATCAAAAGATTCTGCCTGCTGGATCTGGAGAAGAAGATTTTTTAAGAAATTTGCCTGAAATGCACTAAGTTCGAAATCGGGCTCCTATACTGAGCCCAAATATGAACCCAGGGGGCCGATTTGAACAAACTTGTATCAGATCCACCCTACAATGTTGCATACCAAATATCAAAAGATTCTGCCTGCTGGATCTGGAGAAGAAGATTTTTTAATGTTTTTCCCATTGCCTACAGTGTTAAAAAGTGCTGACTCAGCACTTTTTCAAAGTCCCGAAACTGTACCTATGATAAAACCGATGGCAATTTTTTTTTACCAATCCTTTCTGTTGGTCCTAAGGAAGCTGCACACCAAATAAAAATTCTCAGTGCCGTGCAGTTTTGGAGATATGGGCGTTTTAAATTTTTTCTATTTTTAGCTCCTGCGGTTCCCACGGGGCTGCGGGAAAATTTTTTTTTGCATAAATCAAGTACTCATGACCCAATAAGCCCTCACATAAAATTTCGTTCAAATCAGCCTCTCGGTTTGGAAAATAGAAATTTTGGGCGGGGCAAAAAATTTTGACCCTCCCATAACGACGCCAAGTATAGCCCCACAAACTTCTCTTGAACAAATCTGAGTCTACACCTCAAAAGGAAGCTGCACACCAAATATCAAGTCTCTGCTACTGCTGGTTCATGAGAAGAAGATTTACAAAGATTTTGGTGCCCCTTGGGGGCGTGGCACCACCCAGGAGGAGGGGCAACTTCATTTGAACAAATCTGAATTGGCATTAGGTAATAAACATTTAGCCAACATTTGAATAAAATTGGGCTAGTGGTTTAGGAGGAGAAGTCGATAATGTAAAGTTAACGCCGGACGACGACGACGACGGACGACGGACGAAAAGTGATTAGTAAAGCTCCCCTTGAGCTTCGCTCAGGTGAGCTAAAAATGAGTAAACACAAACGTATATACAATCGTTAATATACAAGAAATCGGTATACAAAGTCACTCACCCTATTGTACTATTAATCACACGGAAACTACAATTTGCAGCCAGAAAGAGAGAGAGAGAGAGAGAAGTTTCGGACGTCATTTCCCGGAATGCTCCCCAGTTTAATAAAACAGGCTTCTAAAGAGAGAGAGAGAGAGAGAGAGAGAGAGAGAGAGAGAAGTTTCGGACGTCATTCCCCGGAAAGCTCCCCAATTTAATAAAACAGGCTTCTAAAGCCGTTTCCCAAAATGCTCCCGTTTTTCAGAAATGAGTAGCTCTCTTGTGAGGTGGGTGGGGGAGGGGGGCGGCGCAATAAGAAAACAGTCAAAAGGTTATACTGGATATCGTCAGGCTTCTTATCCACCTGAGGTTGTAAAATTTTAAATTAGCAGGTTATCGGTGTTTTTGGTTTGTTCCCCACTTGTGGACCAGGAAAATAGAACATATCTCTTGTCCTTCTAAGAACACAGCCCACAATCCCTCAATGGAACGGCCCCGACACGCTCACTCTAGTGGGGCTTATAGGATACATTTGAAGACAACTCTTGGAAACCTAAAAACAAAAAGATATAGGATTTTTGTGAATAAAGCGGGGCAGTTTTTCAGTTCATGGGTCATGTAGAAACTCAATGCACAACATCGCGTCAACCCTTCATTCATGGGCACAGAAGTTTGCAGGATACACTAGAATGCAAATGCAAACTTTACAGGATTCCTTTTGCTATATGGATTACATCAGTACCCAAGGTTACAATTCAGGATGTTCCTTTCGGAGCTCTTCGTGAACTGGCTTGCTAGCAATTCAGGGTATGTAAAGTAAAATGGGTTAGGTCCAAAATAAATTAATTGTTTCTCAGACATTTTTCCAAATCAATGAGGGTTTTTTTTTTTTGTTTTTTTTTTGTTTTTTTTTGTTTTTTTGCCTGTACTGAATATGCATTAGCCTCAATGGGTCCGGGCAATTGTCCAACGTCTAAGCAGTGATTTCCAGTCAAGTCCTAGCTGCCTGTTAAGGCAGCCAAGACTTGACTAGAAACCTCTGCCAAGGTAATATGTCTATTATAGACATTCCTAAGGCCACATTTTTTGCCTATACTGAATATGCATTAGCCTCAATGGGTCCGGGCAATTGTCCAACGTCTAAGCAGTGATTTCCAGTCAAGTCCTAGCTGCCTGTTAAGGCAGCCAAGACCTGACTATCAACCTCTGCCAAGGTAATATGTCTATTATAGAAATTCCTAAGGCCACATTTTTTGCCTATACTGAATATGCATTAACCTCAATGGGTCCGGGCAATTGTCCAACGTCTAAGCAGTGATTTCCAGTCAAGTCCTAGCTGCCTGTTAAGGCAGCCAAGATTTGACTAGAAACCTCTGCCAAGGTAATATGTCTATTATAGACATTCCTAAGGCCACATTTTTTGCCTATACTGAATATGCATTAACCTCAATGGGTCCGGGCAATTGTCCAACGTCTAAGCAGTGATTCCCAGTCAAGTCCTAGCTGCCTGTTTACAAACTGAGTAGTTGAGAAAAAGTTGTTTAAATGTCATGAATGTGATGCCTCATTGTAAAGAGCTTGTCACACTCATTCCAATGCTGGTCACATATGGTTTTGTTGAAATTTGTTGAAATTTTTTTTTAAAATAAATGAAAGTGTCAATGACACTGTAGCTCAACTTGACATACTTGAAGTTGGTAAGTTATAAATGAAATGGCAAAATTGAAGATCATTGGTACCAATGTTATTTTTTTTTCCAGTGGCAACATTTTTGGACAGAAACCGAAGAAAATTGATAGCTCCCATCTAGAGGCCTCCCCAAACAAGCATGCCAGGTTTCAAAGCAATCCGATCATAAATGTGCCCTGTAGGGTGTACAAAAGGGAAATATTGTGGTCTGACTAGACTAAATTCTAAGAACGTTGGCCGTGGCAACATTTTTTGACGGAAATGGAAGAAAATCGATAGCTCCCATCTAGAGGTCACCGTAAATAAGCATACCAGGTTTCAAAGCAATCTAATCATAAATGTGCCCTGTAGGGTGAGCCAAAGGGAAATATTGTGGTCTGACTAAACTAAGTTCTAAGAATGTTGGCTGCGGCAACATTTTTTGATGGAAATTGAAGAAAATCGATAGCTCCCATCTAGAGGTCACCCCAAACAAGCATGCCAGGTTTCAAAGCAATTCGATCATAAATGTGCCCTGTAGGGTGTGCCAAAGGGAAATATTGAGTCTTCTGACTAAACTAAGTTCTAAGAACGTTGGCCGCAGCAACATTTTTTGATGGAAATTGAAGAAGATCGATAGCACCCATCTAGAGGTCTCCCCAAACAAGCATACCAGGTTTTAAAGCAATCAAATCATAAATGTGCCCTGTAGGGTGTGCCAAAGGGATATATTGTGGTCTGACTAAACTGAGTTCTAAAAACGTTGGCCGCGGCAACATTTTTTGATGGAAATTGAAGAAAATCGATAGCTCCCATCTAGACGTCACCCCAAACATGCATGCCAGGTTTCAAAGCAATCCAATCATAAATGTACCCTGTAGGGTGTGCCAAAGGGAAATATTGAGTCTTCTGACTAAACTAAGTTCTAAGAACGTTGGCCGCGGCAACATTTTTTGACAGAAATTGAAGAAAATCGATAGCTCCCATCTAGAGGTCTCCCCAAACAAGCATACCAGGTTTCAAAGCAATCTGATAATAAATGTGCCCTGTAGGGAGTGCCAAACGGAAATATTGAGGTCTGACTAAACTAAGTTCTACGAACGTTGGCCGTGGCAACATTTTTAGCCGGAAATTGAAGAAAATCGATAGTTCCCATCTAGAGGTCACCCTAAATAAGCATACCAGGTTTCAAAGCAATCAAATCATAAATGTGCCCTGTAGGGTGTGCCAAAGGGAAATATTGTGGTTTGACTAAACTAAGTTCTAAGAACGTTGGCCGCGGCAACATTTTTTGACGGAAATTGAAGAAAATCGATAGCTCCCATCTAGAGGTCACCCCAAACAAGCATGCCAGGTTTCAAAGCAATCCGATCATAAATGTACCCTGTAGGGTGTGCCAAAGGGAAATATTGAGTCTTCTGACTAAACTAAGTTCTAAGAACATTGGCCGCGGCAACATTATTTGACAGAAATTGGAGAAAATCGATAGCTCCCATCTAGAGGTCTCCCCAAACAAGCATACCAAGTTTCAAAGTAATCTGATCATAAATGCGATCTGTGAGGTGTGCCAAAGGAAATTGTGGACGTATGTACTAACGTACGTACGTACGCCGACGGACGAGAAGTGATGGCAATAGCTCAGCTTGACTTTGTCAAGTTGAGCTAATAAAAACAAAACAGTCTAATGGCATCCATATCCCACGCAGACTTTTGTTATGGTAGGAATTATTTCATTATCGACCTGGACATGTATTTATACCCAATTATGTCATTCACCAAATATCATTTAATTTCTTTAATCGCAGCAGAAGAGATCTTCCTAAAACATGCAATTTTAGTAAATTCAAAGTTGACAAGGGCTATAACCCTGGAAAAACTATTCAAATTGAAATTTCCTTTCCAAATGCACATGTATACATCATACACATATTGCACACTAAGTTTCATAAAAATCCAATGAAAAATGCAGGAGGAGTTAAGCGGACATGCATTTGTAATGAAAATTTGGCTATTTCCAAGGGCCGTAACCATGCAAAATTTGTCGCGTCGAAAAATCCTGACCACATACACATCTACACTTGATACTGATACTTCAAACTAAGTTTCGTAAAAATAAAAAAAAGTAGGCGGAGTTAAGCAGACAAGCCTTTCTGATGGAAATTGTGCTATTTCCAAGAAACATAACCAAGCAAAATTTGTGGCATCGAAAATTCCTGACCACATGCACATCTACACTTGATACTGGTACTTCAGACTAAGTTTAATAAAATTCAATAAAAAATGTTGGAGGAGTTAAGCGGACAAGCCTTTGTGATGGAATTTTTGCTATTTTCAAGGGCCGTAACCATGCAAAATTCCTTGCATCAAAAATTCCTGACTACATGCACATCTACACTTGATACTGATACTTCAGACCAAGTTTCGTAAAAACCCATTGAAAATTGTAGGAGTTAAGCGGACAAAGTTTGTGATGGACGGACGGATGGGACGGACACCATTTCAATATCCCCCTCCGGAATTTGTCAGTGGGGAATAATACAAAGTGCAACGCCACTGGTATCCTCTGACAAGGGTTTCTAAGTTGAAAAAGGCCCATAACTCTAGGGGAAAAAAGGACAAAACCTGTTATTTGTGAATATCCTTTCCCACACGGTGGTCTATCAGAATACCAAGGATCATTTAAATCCAACATCCACTGACTGAGATATGAACGTCCAAATTTGTTATGGACGGACGGATGAACGGACAGATGAACGGTTGGATGGACTCTATTTTTATATCCCCCGCAAACTTTGTTTTTGAGGGGGATAAATATGAGCTTTGATACTGCTTGGTGGTTCTCACTGGGTACTCTGGCTCCCTACACCTGTAAACTGTCCAACATGATGTGACCCTAGCTGTTGAAAGTGTTATTAAATTCCAAAGTGGAATTGGGATAAAAGCCTGTTACAGTGGTGTTGAAAGAACCCAGTAGTAATGGTTAGTTATCCTAATTTATTTATTTATTTTTGTAATGCTGTTTAAGGTCACATATTTCTGCACATGGGCAAATTGTGCCTGCAATATGGATATAAAGTCAAGTCCAACCAGTCTTTTATACCCATATTGCCCATTTTAGAGGACTTCCACCCCAGGCATTGGTGACTAGGTCCTATTTTACCCCAAAAAACAGAGCTGGTTTACCACAGTGAACAAGTACTGCTTCACTTAATGGGGTTCTATTGGGAAGTTGTCCTAATACCGTCAAGTACTTTATGTATTAAACAAAAATGAAAAGATGGCTGCCACTGGGACTCATCTAAGCCACAGCACAGTGACCTCATTTTAATATCGTGGCAGAGTTATCCCTCTTTTTTACGAAAGTAGCAGAGGATGTGTTAATGTGCATGTTGATTCCATGTGCTAACCTCTACCTGTGACCTTGGACTTGTGGTTGGTAGTGAATTTTGTATGCGTCACACTGTCTGGTGGTGGTACATAATTATATTAAGTTTTATCTCCTTTCACTAAAATGTTGCTTTATATCCTGATTCCATGTGTAAACGTCTACCTGTGACCTTGTGAATTTTGTACATGACACACCACTTTCAGGTGGTCTGTATCTGTGTAGATTTCATAGTGATATCTCCATCCACTAAAAAGTTATTGCTCAGACATGGAAAATTTGACGTGCATGCTGATTCCTTGTGTGACCTCTGTCTGTCCGACACTTTGATCTAGGTCAGTAACCTGTAAATTTTGTATGCGGCACACTCATAGGTTTTGTTAAGTTTCAATGTGAGATCTCCTTCCACTAAAAGGGTATGGCCTGGACAAAAAGTTGATGTGAACGTTGATGCCATCTGTTAATCTTTATCTGTGACCTTGACCTTGATGCAACAGTCAGGAATTTAGTAGATGACACAATTGTCTAGTGGTGGTCCATATATTGTGTAAATTTCATTATATCTCCTTTGACTAAAAAGTTATGTTCCAGACACGAAAAAGCTCATGTGCATACTGATTCAATGAGCTGACGTCTATCTGTGACCTTGTCCTTGGTGAGTCGGTCTTGAATACTGTATGCCACACTCTGTCTAATGGTGGTTCATATGTGGCGTAAGTTTCATTGTGATATCTCCTTCCACTAAAAAATGAAAGTGTCAATGACACTGTAGCTCAACTTGTCAAGACAAAGACATGTACATGTATAGTATGTGACACAGCAATGACAAACATCTAGGTAATGACCTGATAACAAAGGTACATATAAAGTATTGTAACGGTCTGTACATAAATACTGACCATTGCCTGTAACAAATGTATAGGTAAAGTATTGTAAAGGTGGGTGACAGTCAGATGCTAAACTAGAAAAGAAATCTTTGAGTCCCAGAGTGGGTCTGACTTAACCCCAAAATATTTGTTCTCATAGCACAGTGATAACAAAGGCACCCCAAAAAACGCTCATTCCTGTCCCAAGGTGAAAACAAAGGTACCCAAGAAGTTTCGTGAAGATCAGTTCACAAATATGAGCTGTGAAGAAGTTGTGACAAAAAACTGATTGGACCTAATTTCGGTACAAAATGGCCACTGGCAGCCATCTTGAATTCTGGACCGCACCCAGAAACACTTGTTCTCGTCCCAAGGTGATAACAAAGGTACCCAAGAAGTTTTGTGAAGATCGGTTCATAAATACAGCCTCTAGCCGAGCCGTATTGACATGTGCACTTACAGTGTATAAGTAGCACTGAATAAATCAAAGTTCATCCAATTTGCATAATTTCTGCTTAAGAAAAAAACCTGTATTATATATGATGTATCCCATGGTACTAAACATTCACACAAAAAATTATTCAAATCAGCACTTTCATATGGAAGTTCTGTGCAAAAATCTGATTGCACCAAATTTTGTACAAAATGGCTGCCATCGGCCATCTTGAATTTCGGACCGCACCCAAAAACACTCGTTCTCATCCCATGGTGATAACAAAAATACCCAATGAGTTTCGTAAAGATCGGTTCATAAATACGGCCTCTAGCCCGAGCCGTATTGGCATTTGCACTTACAGTGCTGAAAGTAACACCAAAAAACATCAAAGTTAGTCTAATTTGCATAATTTACGCACAAGAAAAAAACCTGTATTATTTGTGATGTATCCCATGGTACTAAACATTCAAAACAAAAAATTATTCAAATCATAGCTTTCATATGGAAGTTCTGTACAAAAAACAGATTTCTGCATCGTCGGTACAAAATGGCGGCTGGCAGCCATCTTGAATTTCGGACCGAACCCCAAAACACTCATTCTTGTCTCACGGTCATAACAAAGGTACCCAAGAAGTTTCGTAAATTGATCGGTTCATAAATACGGCCTCTAGCCCGAGCCGTATCCAATTGTTGACGGACAGACAGACAGACAACCAGACGGACGACGGGCCATGGCATAAGCTCAAATTTGGCTTTGCCAAAGTTGAGCTAAAAATGAACACACTCATTATGGACATCCTGGCATGACAAATATTACTGATATTCAAGACTTTTCAAGGCCACAACAGATATTTAAGGACTTTCAAGGCCTTAGTGAGCTTTTGTTAAATTTCAGGAAATTCCATATTTCAAGGCCCCATGGGAACCCTGTAGCAGTATTTATTTATTTATTTATTGGTGTTTAAGGTCACATACTTATGCACAATGGCTAATCGTGACCGTGACAGTTTTACGGGTGGAGGAAGCCGGAGTACCCGGAGAGAACCACCGAGCAACGACGAGCAGCTGTCAGCTCCCCAACATCGTAACTCTGAACTCTGCACCGCAGCACAGGCAGGGTTAGATTGGTTGAAGACATGCGCACCATCGATGTGCAGTTCGCCTCGGTACACAGCGTCATCGTGCCCCCATGTAGGCAATCGGGGTGAAGTGTCTTGCCCAAGGACACAACGCGGTTGCCGCAGGTGGGATTCGAACCGAGGACCTCTCGGCTTGCAGCCTGCACCTCTACCAACTGAGCCACCGCGCCCCCCCCCCCCCTGTAGCAGTGATAGAGCTAGGTTGCAGTAGCATTCGGTAGCAGCAGAATCAACTCTCAGCAGTGTAGAAACCAGCAATGCTAGATGAGGACAGCAATGCCTGTAGCAGTAGTCGTAGAAGTAAGTAGCAATAGTCTATGGGGTAACAGCCTGTAACAGTAGTTATACAAACAACAAGTTTGGTGCTCCAAAACGATTATTGTTGACTCCTCCTATTCTAGAACTGTAAAACATTGGTCCCCATTGGTTTCAAACAGTAGGCTCCAAAAACTCAGATAAGGATGTGAGGTTTTTGACTTATGAATTTCCTTTTAACCCCCATGGTCTAATATTGGGAAAAACAAATAGGATTGGCCAAAGTAAACAATTGTGCGAATAAAAATAGTGGTGTGACCAAAGTAGGAGATTCAATATGACTGGATGTTTTATCCTAATGGAGTGATCTGCTGATTCAGTCAGTGAATAGAGAAAACAGTTTGAGTAAGCTATGTGTAGACAGGAAAGTGAAAGAATAAGGTCGGTATTAGGGCTGCACGGTATACCGGTAAAGTGGTAATTACCAGTATTGAGAATGATACTGGGTAAATACCGGTATTGTTTTAAAAGTATCGGTGTATCGTAAGAAACAGTATTGTATCAAATTATCGAAGTTGAAGTGGATATATTATTGGGGAAAATATCAGTAACAGTATTCTATCATGTCTGTCCTTCCCCAAATGTTGATCACAGAAAACAATCAATACTGCATGAAACTCCTCCCAGACTGATAACGTCCATGTCAATCAATCTTCATTCGACCAATGAAAACACAGGCTGCAGTGTACCTGTGCAGGGTCTACCTGTGCAGGCCCCAACTCCATGTATCATCATAGTGATGAAGTCATAATAAAAGTGCTCAAGACAATTACTATTACGTGTAACATTCATCATACATTGCAGTATGGTATCACTTTTCCCTCATCCCAAAGAGCTTATGTGCTCTTGACCATCTGCTCACATTGATAAAAGCTAACCAGTATAATTTTGGGGTTTTTTTCTGATGCTTTCAGTATCTTCGTAAAATTTTTAAAAAGTACAAAGAATACAAAATACTTGTTGGAGTAGAACAAGTTTTCTTCAATGACAGTGTCAATGAAACTGCAGCTCAACTTGTCCAAGAAGGGACTGAACTAAATAGAAAGATCCAGTAATTCCAAGTCATTCACTCAAGTTTCTACAGAAAAGACATCTCACCAAAACTACATATGAAATTGGAAAAAGATCGGGTGAGAGGTGCAGCCTGTAGGGTTTGCTAATGGAATTGCTGGTAATTTATATGCCAAATGCAAGATGGACATTGACAGCCATGTTTTTCAATGTAATTCAGAACAAGCAAATTCAGTGAATTCACGTCTCCCGCTGGGCAGCAGTTTCAAGGGGAATTAATGCATCCAGTGGAATATAGCTGAGTTGCAAGTGGAAGTTATTTAGAAGAGACAGAACAGACAGTGCTTCAGACAGTGGTTATCAGATTTATTTTCACGGAGGTCACTGTCAAAGCAAGTAAAGTGATGTGGAGTATAACTGCGAGAATCACTAAAAATTAAGACTGTATGATAAGACATTCTACATTAAACTGATGTGAAAAGTGTTAACCAACCTGTAAAGCTTGAGATTGGAAGTTAATGAAAACTTGGAAGTGATGTCCAGATAATATGGTGGTCTGTATATGGTACTGGGAGAGTCTGACTTTGTAGAGTTGCAAAAGTAATGATGAAGACATATTCTGGTCTCACAAAGATAACAAAAATACACAAGAAGTTTCGTGAAGATCGGTTCATAAATACGGCTTTTAGTCCGAGGTGCATTGATGCATGGGCAGACGGACAGGCAGACGGAAAGATTTTCGGCACAAAATTTTCCACATTCGAACTTGACCTAGGTATTGATAAAAGTAATCCATATATGAAATTTCATTGAAATCGGTTGATTTTAAGGAAAGTGAGAGTCTGGAAACCATCAGCCAATCTAAGTAAATATGCACGGAAAATGCCCTTGTTCGAACTTGGACCCACAATTGATGAAAGTGATCTACTACCCAAATTTCATCAAAATCGACTGACTGTAAGGAATGTTAGAGACTGGAAACGAAAAACACGGAAGGTGTGCACTAACTGTGTATTAGTAGTAGCACTGAATAAATCAAAGTTTCCCTAATTTGCATAATTTTTGCACGAGAACAAAACCCGTATTATATGTGAAGTATTGCATGTTACTAAACAGTCATACAAAAATTTATTCAAATCCGAACTTTCATATAGAAGTTCTGTACAAAAAACTGATTAGACCCAATTTCGGAACAAAATGGCCGCTGGCATCCATCTTGACTTTGGACCAAACCCCAAAACACATATTCTGGTCTCACAATGATAACAAAGATACCCAAGAAGTTTTGTGAAAATCGGTTCATAAATACGGCTTTTAGTCCGAGGTGCGTTGACACACAGGGCAGACGGACAGGCAGACGGACAGATTTTCGGTACAAAATTTCCCACATTTGAACTTGACCTAGGTATTGATAAAAGTAATCCATATATGAAATTTCATCGAAATCGGATGATTTTAAGGAAAGTTAAAGTCTGGAAACCGTCAGCCAATCAAATTTCAGCAACCTAATTAAATATGCGAGGAAAATGCCCATATTCGAACTTAGATCCACAATTTATGAAAGTGATCTACTACCCAAATTTCATCGAAATCCAGTCACTGTAAGGAAAGTTAGAGTCTGGAAACGAAAAACACGGAAGGACAGAAGGACACCCCAAATTTGATATCTCTCGTTTTATTTAAAAAAGCAGGAGACAATGAAAGTGTCAATGACACTGTAGCTCAACTTGTGTAAGACATGTACATGTATAGTATGTGACACAGCAATGATACACATCTAGGTAATGACCTGATAACAAAGGTACATGTAAAGTATTGTAAAGGTCTGTACATAAATACTGACCGTAGCCTGTAACAAATATACAGGTAAAGTATTGTAAAGGTGGGTGACAGTTAGATGCTAAACTAGATAAGAAATCTCCATGGGGTTAATGTTACAATGGAGAGCCTTGTATGGTGCACCATAAGCCCAATGTTAGCAATTGTTTTGGCCTGTTTGATTCAAACCCTTCTAAGGTTGATTCATACTAATTAATAAATATTTATCCAGTCCTTCTTAAAATATAGGTATTTGAATTTTTTTATCTTTAGCTCATAGGGTTCCAATGGGTGAGGAGGTTTTATTTTTCTCATTGGAAATAGAAAATCGGGTTGTGCTAATAATGTTTACCCTCTCCAAACAACACAAAATATTAACACAGGAAAGTGGCTTCAACACATTTAAATATACACATCATACAAAAATTTATTCAAATCAGAACTTTCATATAGAAGTTCTGTACAAAAAACTGATTGCACCCAATTTCGGTACAAAATGACCACTGGTGGCCATCTTGAATATTGGCCAGCACTCAAAAACAGCCGTTCTCGTCCCACGGTGATAACAAAGGTACCCAAAAAGTTTCATAAAGATCAGTTGATAAAAACGGCCTGTAGCCAGAAACGTGTTGACAGACGGACAGATGTCCAGATGGACAATGGACCATGACAAAACCTCAAATTTGACTATGTCAAAGTTGAGCCTAAAATAAACTCCTTCCAAAGGAAAAGTCATCAATAAATATAGAAGTTCTGTACAAACAAGAGGCCCCATGGGGCCTGAAGCACTCATCTAGAGCAGAACACAATATAAACAGAGACCAAGAATGAGACCACATTAAGCATTCCATCTCCATAGGATACACTGTCAATCGCTGAGCCCCTCAGGAGTGACAAAAATCATCTGGGCATCATGCCTTTTCTTCAGTTGATGATAATGTAAAATGTAGAGCTCCCTCTATGTAGCCCCTTGATACAACCTATGTGGATTAATCTTAGTTACACACCTCTAGAAGGTACTGAATACAAAATTTTTAATTCTTCAGCTACATGGCCAATTCCGGCTCCCATAGGAAGCCTAAATATTAACCCAGGCTCTCGATTTGAACAAAGTTGAATCTGACTTCCTTAGAGATGTTGTGTACCAAATATGAAAGCATTCTGACTGTTGGATCTGAAGAGAAATTTGAAAGAAATTTCTTCATATTGCACTAAGTTAAAATGTGGGCTACCATAGCGAGCCCAGATATTAACCTACGGATCCAAATTGAACAAACCTGGATCATATCCCCCTAGAGATGTTGTATACCAAATATGAAAGCATTCTGACTAGTGGATCTGAAGAAGAAGATTTTTTAAGAAATTCCTTCATATTGTACCAAGTTAAATTTCAGGTTCCCACATGGAGCCCAAATATTAACCCAGGCACTCAAATTGAACAAACTTGAATCTGAAGATGTTGTATACCAAATATGAAAGCATTCCAACTGGTGGATCTGAAGAAGATTTTAAAAGAAATTTCCTCATATTGCACTAAGTTAAAGTTTGGGCTACCATAGCGAGAGTTTGGGCAACGATAGCGAGCCCAAATATACACTTAGGGATCCAATATGAACAAACCTGAATCTGCCCCCCCCCCCCCCCCCCCCCAAGAGATGTTGCATACCAAATATGAAAGCATTCTGATTGGTGGATCTGAAGAAGAAGAAGATTTTTAAAAATTATCCCTCATATTGAACTAAGTTAAAATTTGGGCTTCCATAGGAATCCCAAATATTAACCTATGGACTTGGTTTAAACAATCTTGAATCTGACCATCATAACAATGATGTATACCAAATATTAAAAGATTCTGACTGGTGGTTCTGAAGAAGATTTTTAAAGAATATTCCCCATATTACCCTAAGTTAAAAATCAGGGCTCCTGTATTGAGCAAAAATATGAACCAATGGGCTTTATTTTAACAAACTTGTATCTGACCCCCTTATGAATGCTGCATACCGAATATCAAAAGATTCTGATGATTGGTTCTGGAGAAAAGATTTTAAAAAATTTTTGCAAATATGTTGACAGCATTTTTCCAATGCCCACTACAGAACGACCCAACATAACTCATGGCAATTTTTTTTTACCATTCAATTCTGGTCCTAAGGATGCTTTGTACCAAATAACAGCTCTTTGTTGTGTGTGGTTTGAGAAATATGGGCGTTTGATAATATTTCAATTTTTAGCTCCCAGGGTTCCCATGGGGATGCAGGAATTTTTTTTTTTTGCATGAGCCAAGTACTTAAGACAAAATAATACCACAAACCAAATTAGGTTCAAATCGGACCATCAGTTCAGAAAATAGAATTTTGGGCGGGGCCAAAAATCTTACCCCTCCCATTACAAAGCCAAATATTGCTTCACGAACTTCATTTGAACAAACTTGATTCTACACCTCAAAAGAAAGCTCCATAACAAATTTCAAGTCATTGTACCCACTAGTTCATGAGAAAAAGATTTTAGAAATATTTTGGAGCATATTCCCCCACTCACTCCCTTTGGGTCTGAGCATGTTGAGTTGAACAAAAATAGGCCGATTAAATCGTCAGATATGTACCCATACGCACAACTAGTAGAAAGCTGTCATTATCTCAGGACCAATTTTGTGGACAGGTAAAATCCATGTGAGGGCATTTTGCCGCACACCCTCTTTGTTTCTCAGGATCAAATTATCAGATTTACACCCCAAACTATACAGCTCGGCACATCAGTAATCTGAAGATATATATAAAGTAACATGACAATTGGACTGACATTTTTTGAGTTATCGCATGCCAAAGAGATTGGAGGAATTCTCAATTTAAAGGATAAAGGGTTAATATATCAGGATCAAATTACACGAAAAACTATACAGTTTGGCACATAAGTAACCTAAACATATATATAAAGTAACATGACAAACGGATTGATAGTTTTTGAGTAATCGCATGCCAAAGAAATGGATTGGAGGAATTCTCAATTTGATGGATAAAGGGTTAATATCCCAGGATCAAATTATCAGATTTACACCAAAAACTGTACAGCTCGGCACATCAGTAATCTGAACACAAATCTAAAGTAACATGACAATCGGATTGATATTTTTTGAGTAATCGCATGCCAAAGAAATGGATTGGAGGAATTCTCAATTTGATGGATAAAGGGTTAATATTTCAGGATCGAATTATCAGATTTACACCAAAAATAACTTTGATCAATATTTTTGAGTTATCGCATTCTAAAGAAACTGATTGGAGCAATTCTTAATTTGATTGATAAAGGGTTGATATCAGAGGATCAAAATAACAGATTTACACCCAAAACTATACAGCTCAGCACATCAGTAACCTAAACAGAAATTTAAAGTAACAACATAATCTGATTAATATTATTTGAGGTATTGCATGTCAAAGAAAGAGATTGAAAATTTTTTATTAATTAAGTGGAACAAGGGTTAATACCCTCAGGATCAAATGATCAGATTTATATAAAAAATAGGCCAATGAAATCGTCAGATGTGTACTCATCCGCACAACTAGCAGAAAGCTGTAGGACGGAGGGCCACCCCGGATGCCGACATTATGTACACCATACATGGTATGCGTACATATAGAAATGGATTGGAGGAGTACCTAATTTGATGGATAAAGGGTTAATATCTCCGGATCAAATTATTAGATTTACATAAAAAACTATACAGCACAGCACATCAGTAACCTGAATACATATATAAAGTAACCTGATAATCGAATTAATATTTTTTGAGTTATCGCATGCTGAAAAAATGGATTGGAGGAGTTCTCAATTTGAAGGATAAAGGGTTAATATCACAGGATCAAATTATCAGATTTACACCAAAAACTATACAGCTCGGTACATCAGTAACCTGAACACATATATTTAGTAACATGACAATCGGATTGATATTTTTTGAGTTATCGAATGCCGAAGGGATTGGAGGAATTTTCAATTTGAAGGATAAAGGGTTAATATCTCAGGATCAAAATAACAGATTTACACCAAAAACTATACAGCTCGGCACATCAGTAACCTGAACACAAATATAAAGTAACTTCACAATCCAAGCATATTTTTCAAGTTATCGAACACCAAAAGGATTGGAGGAATTTTCAATTTGAAGGATAAAAGGTTAATATCTCAGGATCAAAACTAGAAAAACTGTGAGCACTGCTCACTAAATGATACCACCCACTCCCACCAAGAAACATTTTACAATAGTAAAAGTGTGTTTAATGTAGAGAGCACAAACACTGACAACCCCCCCCCCCCAAAAAAAAAAAAAAAAAAATACCTGAAAGCAGAATAGAAGGTGCACATCTATAATGTATATAAAAGAATGTCTGAGAGTTTCAATGAAGTTCGCCCACTGGTATAAGAGGAGTAGCGGATAGCAGGAGTGTACCCCCCTAAAGCATCACAACAATTTGGCTAAGTTCTTTTCGCCCTTTGGGAAAGAGTAAAAAATAAAAATACCTGAAAGCAAAATAGGAGGTGCACATCTATAATGTATAGAAAAGAATGCCTGTAAGTTTCAATGAAATCCACCCACTGGTTTAAGAGGAGTAGCGGATAGCAGATGTGTACCCCCAAAGCGTCACGGACGTACGGACGTACGTAAGTACGGAAGTACGGACACCATGAATGCTATATACCGCCCACTTTTCAAGTGGGTGGTATAATAACAGATTTACACCAAAAACTAAACAGCTTGGAACATCAGTAACCTGAAGATATATATAAAGTAAGATGACAATTGGATTGATATTTTCTGAGTTATCGAATGCCAAAGGGATTGGAAGAATTCTCAATTTGAAGGATAAAGAGTTAATATCTCAGGATCAAATTATCAGATTTACACCAAAAACTATACAGCTCGGCACATCAGTAACCTGAACACAAATATAAAGTAACTTGACAATCCAAGCAACATTTTTCAAGTTATCGAATGCCAAAGAAATGGATACGGACGCCAGACGGACAGATGGACGGACAGACAAAGGATGCTGAACGACGGAGGTCCACCCCGGATGATGGCATTATGTGTACCATACATAGTATGGGTACACATAAAAACTATACAGCTCAGCAAATCAGTAACTTGAACATCTATATGAAGTAACAAGACAATCAGATAGATATTCTTTGAGTTATTGCATGTCAAAGAAATAGATTGGAAAAATGCACAATTTGATGGATAAGGGGTTAAAATCTCAGGATCAAACTACCAGATTTACACCAAAATCTATACAGCTCAGCACATCGGAAACCTGACCACACATATGAAGTAACAAGGCAACCTAATCAATATTTTTGGTTACCGCATGCCAAAGAAATGGATTGGAGTAATGCTTAATTTGATGGATAAAGGGTTAGTATCTCAGGATCGAATCGTCAGATTTTCATAAAAAACTATACAGCTCAGCACATCAGTTACCTGAACATATCTCTCAAGTAACAGGACAATAGGAATGATATTTTTTTAGTTATCGCATGCCAAAGAAATGGATTTGAATAATTCTTAATTGGATGGGTAAAGGGTTAATATCTCAGTATTGAATAATCAGATTTACACCAAAAACTGTACAGCTCGGCACATCAGTAATCTGAACACAAATCTAAAGTAACATGACAATCGGATTGATATTTTCTGAGTAATCGCATGCCAAAGAAATGGATTGGAGGAATTCTCAATTTGATGGATAAAGGGTTAATATCTCAGGATCGAATTATCAGATTTACACCAAAAATAACTTTGATCAATATTTTTGAGTTATCGCATTCCAAAGAAACTGATTGGAGCAATTCTTAATTTGATTGATAAAGGGTTGATATCAGAGGATCAAAATAACAGATTTACACCCAAAACTATACAGCTCAGCACATCAGTAACCTAAACAGAAATTTAAAGTAACAACATAATCTGATTAATATTATTTGAGGTATTGCATATCAAAGAAAGAGATTGAAAATTTTTTTATTAATTAAGTGGAACAAGGGTTAATACCCTCAGGATCAAATGATCAGATTTATATAAAAAATAGGCACAGCACTGCACATTAGTAACCTGAACACAAATATAAAGCATCATGACAATCTAAGCAATAGTTTTCAAGTTATCAAATGCCAAAGAAATGGACACGGACGACAGACGGCCAGACGAACGACAGAGGGCCACCCTGGATGCCAGCATTATGTGTACCATACATGGTACGGGTACACATAAAAATGCAATGCCCCTTCGGGACCATCACTCACACAAACTTTCACTTGAATTGGCCCAGTGGTTTTGGATGAGAAGATCAAAACATGGTGTTGATGGACAACGGACGGAAAGCTTAAGCAATGAGATTAGCTCAGCTTGACTTTGTCAAACTGAGCTAACATGAAAGTGTCAATGACACTGTAGCTCAACTTGTGTAAGACATGTACATGTATAGTATGTGACATAGCAATGACACACATCTAGGTAATGACCTGATAACAAAGGTACATATAAAGTATTGTAACGGTCTGTACATAAATACTGACCGTAGCCTGTAACAAATGTATAGGTAAAGTATTGTAAAGGTGGGTAACAGTCAAATGCTAAACTAGAAAAGAAATCTTCATGGGATTAATGTTACAATGGGGATCCTTATATGCAGGGTTCCCCCAGAATATTGAAAACAAAATTCAAGGACTTTCAAGGACCTTTTTGAAGAAAATTCAAGGATATTCAAGGACCATCTTGAGGCTGAAACATCCTAAGGCCGAAACGTCCCAATGGCAATACCCCCTTTACAATAAGTTTTCAATTGTACCTCCGTTCACAGGTTGTGAACTGAGGTAAAATTTACTACTTATTGTTGGTCAAGCAAACAGATGCGCACGTTTTCATCACTTTGGCAACTGTTTCATCTGCTATGAAAGCCCTCATTTCAGTCGCATCTGTATCCACCCAAGATCGGGCAAGTGAGAATGGTTTCATGTTTGGGTTTTTTTCAAAGTATTGTTTGGCATATAAATTTGTTTGCGAAGTGCACAGTTCAATAAAATCATTGTCAAAAAATTTACTGAAAATGTCCAACTCACGCTCGTTGCCATCCAAAGAAAACTGAATGCCCGTGGGCTCGTCAAATGTTTTTAACCATGGGTGGTGGAACGAATTGACTGATCAGCTGATTCGCCGGCATTTACATTTTCTTCCAAATTGCTTTCACACGACTCAAATTCGTGTGACGAGTCTTCATTGATATTTCTTATGAAAGAATATCCAGGAAAACCATCCTCATCCGAATCAGAATCCTCAATAATGTCATAGAAAGTTGATAAATTATTTTCAATTGATGACCCCATTTTCCTAACAAAGACGAACTGGGACGTTTTGTCCCCCTGTCGGACAAAGTATTGGAACACGTGTGTTACTTAATATGGAAACTCATGACGATTCGGGTGGAAATCAAAAGGTTTTCATTGGTTGTTAAACATAATTCGACCAGGGAAGCCCCCCTCTGTACTAATAAACATGAGCTGACCGAGTGCTAAGAGTTAATTAATATTAATAATACCCACTTGTTTGGACTTGTCAACAAATTTATTCGTTCCTTTTTGGACCGCTATTATGCTTGTGATAAATCAGCGATTAAATTCAAGGACCTTTTACTGATATACCTCGTTTTCAAGGACTTTCAAGGCCTTGAAAATAGCGTTTCAAATTCAAGGACATTCCAGGTTTTCAAGGACACGCGGCTACCCTGTTATATGGCGCACCATAAGCCAAATGTTAGCAATTCTTTTGGCGTGTTTTGATTCAAACCCTTCTAAGGTTGATTCATACTAATTAATAAATATTTGTCCAGTCCTTCTTAAAATATAGGTATTTGAATTTTTTATCTTTAGCTCATAGGGTTCCAACGGGTGAGGTTTTATTTTTCTCATTGTAAATAGAAAATCAGGTTGTGCTAGTAATGTTTACCCTCCATAAACAACAAGAAATATTAACATAGGAACTTTGCTTCAACACATTTGAATATACACATCCAAGGGAAGCTGAATTCCAGAAACATTATTTTGTCTGGTGTTTTTGGAAAAGATTTTTAATTATCTCCCTTTTTGAGTCCCAGAGTGGGTCTGACTGAACACAGAAATATTTGTTCTCATACCACAGTGATAACAAAAGCACCCCAAAACACTTGTTCCTGTCCCAAGGTAATAACAAAGGTACCCAAGAAGTTTCATGAAGATCAGTTCATAAATACAGACTCTAGCCCGAGCCGTATTGACATGTTTACTTACTGTGTGTAAGTCGCACTGAAAAAATCAAAGTTCATCTAATTTGCATAATTTCTGCATGAGAAAAAAACCTGTATTATATGTGATGTATTCCATGTTACTAAACATTTCTACAAAAATTTATTCAAATCAGAACTTTCATTCAGAAGTTCTGTACAAACAAGAGGCCCCACGGGGCCTGAAGCGCTCATCTTGTACAGAACACAATTTAAACAGAGTCCAAGAATGAGTCTACATTAAGCAAGCCATCTCCACAGGCTACACTGTCAATCCTTGAGTCCCTCAGGAGTGTCAAAAATAATCTGGGCATCATGCCTTTTTCTTCAATTGATCATAAAGTAAAATGTAGAGCTCCCCTATGAAGACCCTTGATACAACCTATGTGGATTAATCTTAGTACCTCTAGAGGGTAATCAATACAAAATTTTTAATTCTTCAGCAAAATGGCCAGTTCTGGCTCCCATAGAGAGCCCAAATATTAACCCAGGCTCTTGATTTGAACACAGTTAAATCTGACTTCCCTAGAGATGTTGTGTACCGAATATGAAAGCATTCTGAGTGTTGGATCTGAAGAAGAGAAATTGTAAAGAAATTTCTTCGAATTGCACTAAGTTCAAATTTGGGCTACCATAGCGAGCCCAAATATTAACCTATGGATCCGATTTGAACAAACTTGAATCGGACCCCCTTAGAGATGTTGTATACCAAATGTGAAAGCATTCTGACAAGTGAATCTGAAGAAGATTTTTGAAGAAATTCCCTCATATTGTACTAAGTTAAATTTCATGTTCCCATATGGAGCCCAAATATTAACCTAGGCACTCGAATTGAACAACCTGGAATCTGACCCCCCTAGAGATGTTGTATATCAAATATAAAAGCATTCCGACTGGTGGATCTGAAGAAGAAGATTTTTAAAGAAATTTCCTCATATTGCACTAAGTAAAAATTTGGGCTACCATAGTGAGCCCAAATATATACCTAGGGATCTGAATTGAACAAACTTGAATCTGACCCCCATAGAGATGTTGCATACCAAATATCAAAGCATTCTGACTGATGGATCTGAAGAAGAAGATTTTTTTAAATTACCCTCCATATTGAACAAAGATAAAATTTGGGCTTCCGTAGGAAGCCCAAATATTAACCTAGGGACTTGGTTTGAACAATCTAGAATCTGACCCTCATAACATTGATGTATACCAAATATTAAAAGATTCTGACTGGTGGTTCTGAAGAATAAGATTTTTAAAGAATATTCCCCATATTACCCTATGTTAAAACTTCGGGCTCCTGCAGAGAGCCCAAATATGAACCAATGAGCTTTATTTCAACAAACTTTTATCTGCCCCCCCCCCCCCCCCCCCCCCCCCCCCCCCCTATGAATGCTGTATACCAAATATCAAAAGATTCTGATGATTGGTTCTGGAGAAAAGATTTTTTAAAATTTTCGCAAATATGCTGACTCAGCATTTTTTTGGTGCCCATTACAGAACACCCTAACATAACCGATGGCAATTTTTTTTTACCATTCAATTCTACTGGTCATAAGGATACTTCATACCAAATAAAAGCTCTCTGTTCCGTGGGGTTTGGGAAATATGGGCATTTGAAAATATTTCTATTTTTAGCTCCCAGGGTTCCCATGGGGATGCGGAAAATTTTTTTTTGTGCATGGGTCAAGTACTTATGACCCAATACTATAACAAACCAAATTTGGTTCATACCAGCCCATCGGTTCAGAAAATAGAAATTCTGGGCGGGGCCAAAAATCTTACCCCTCCTATTACAAAGCCAAATATTACTTCACGAACTTCATTTGAACAACTTGATTCTACACCTCATATGGAAGCTCCATAGCAAATATCAAGTCATTGTACACACTGGTTCTTGAGAAGATTTTTTAAATATTTTGGAGCATTTTCCCCCACTCCACCCCTATGGGGCTGGGCATGCTGAGTTGAACAAAATGAAATGCCCCTTTGGGACCATCACTCACACAAACTTTCACTTGAATTGGCCCAGTGGCTTTGGAGGAGAAGACCAAAACATGGTGTTGACCGACGACGGATGACAGACGGCGGACGGAGTGCGATGAGATTAGCTCAGCTTGACTTTGTCAAGATGAGCTAAAAACTGATTGCACCAATTTTGGTACAAAAAGGCTGCTGGCGGCCATTTTGAATTTTGGAACACACCCAGAAACACTTGTTCTCGTCCCACGGTGATAACAAAGGTACCCAAGAAGTTTCGTAAAGATCGGTTCATAAATACGGTCTCTAGCCTGAGCCATATAGAAGTTGTGTACAAAAAACTGATTGGACCTAATTTTGGTACAAAATGGCCACTGGCAGCCATCTTGAATTTTGGACTGCAACCAGAAACACTTGTTCTCATCCCAAGGTGATAACAAAGGTACCCAAGAAGTTTTGTGTAGATTGGTTCATAAATACAGCCTCTAGCCCGAGCCATATTGACACATGCATTTACTGTGTATAGGAAGCACTGAATAAATCAAAGTTCATCTAATTTGCATAATTTTGGCTCGAGAAAAAACCCGTATTATATGTGGTGTATTCCATGTTACTAAACATTCAATCAGAAATTTATTCAAATCAGAACTTTCATACAGAAGTTCTGTACAAAAAACTGATTGCACTAATTTTGGTATAAAATGGCTGCCGGCAACCATCTTGAATTTCGGAACGCACCCAAAAACACTCGTTCTCATCCCAAGGTGATAACAAAGGTACCCAAGAAGTTTCGTGAAGATCGGTTCACAAATACAGCCTCCAGCCCTAGCCGCATTGACATGTGCACTTACAGTGTATAAATAGTACTGAACTAGAGGTACTGTGAGAAAACTCACAAAGTGATACCCCCTGCGCCTGAAATGTATAAGTTAGATTATCTCCCCTAGGAAATGTCAGAACAGAATTATATTGCTTCATGCACATCTTCATATGGAGTTCTTCCATTGTGTAAAGTTTCATGAAAATTCTTCAAACGGTTTAGGAGGAGTTGCACTTACAAGGATGGACGAAATGTATAAGTTAGATTATCTCCCCTTGGAAATGTCAGAACGGAATTATATTGCTTCATGCACATCTTCATATGGAGTTCTTCCATTGTGTAAAGTTTCATGAAAATTCTTCAAACGGTTTAGGAGGAGTTGCACTTACAAGGATGGACGAAATGTATAAGTTAGATTATCTCCCCTTGGAAATGTCAGAACGGAATTATATTGCTTCATGCACATCTTCATATTGAGTTCTTCCATTGTGTAAAGTTTCATGAAAATTCTTTCGGTTTATGAGGAGTTGCGCTTACAAGGATGGACAGATGGACGGACGGACAGATGGACGGACGCGGACGGACAGGGTGATTCCTATATACCCCCTCAAACTTTGTTTGCGGGGGGTATAATAAAGCAAAGTTCATCTAATCTGCATAATTTCTGCACGAGAAAAAAACCCATATTATATGTGATGTATTCCATGTTACTAAACATTCATAGAAAAATTTATTCAAATCAGGACTTTCATAGAGAAGTTCTGTACAAAAATGTGATTGCAATAATTTTGGTACAAAATGGCTGTTGGCGGCCATCTTGAATTTTGGATTCCACCCAAAAACACTCGTTCTCGTCCCACAGTGATAACAAAGGTACCCAAGAAGTTTCGTAAAGATCGGTTCATAAATACAGACTCTAGCACAAGCCATATTGACACGTGCACTTACTGTATATAAGTAGCACTGAATAAATCAAAGTTCATCTAATTTGCATAATTTTGGCATGAGAAAAAAATCTGTATTATATGTGATGTATTCCATGTTACTAAACAAGCATACAGAAATTTATTCAAATCAGAACTTTCATACAAAAGTTCTGTACAAAAAACTGATTGCACCAATTTTGGTACAAAATGGTCGCCAGCAGCCATCTTGAATTTCGGACTCCACACAAACACACTCGTTCTCGTCCCAAGGTGATAACAAAGGTGCCCAAGAAGTTTCGTAAAGATTGGTGCATAAATACAGCCTCTAGCCCGAGCCGTATTGGCATTTGCAGTTACAGTGCTGAAAGTAACATTAAATAGATCAAAGTTAGTATAATTGGCATAATTTATGCACGAGAAAAAAACACGTATTATATGTGATGTATCCCATGGTACTAAACATTCACACAGAAAATTATTCAAATCATGCAGTGCTTTCATATGGAAGTTCTGCGTAAAAATCTGATTGCACCTAAATTTGTACAAAATGGCCGCCAGCGGCCATCTTGAATGTCAGACCGGACCCCAAAACACTCGTTCTCGTCCCACGGTGAAAACAAAGGTACCCAAGAAGTTCGTAAAGATCGGTTCATAAATACGGCCTCTAGCCCGAGCCGTATTGGCATTTGCACTTACACTGCTGAAAGTACCACTAAATAAATTACAGCCTAATTTGCATAATTTACGCACGAGAAAAAAACCCATATTATATGTGATGTATCCCATGGTAACTAAACATGCATACAAAATGAATGTGTCAATGACACTGTAGTTTAACTTGTGTGCTGTGTTTGATGAAAAGGATGATGTTCAATGTTTATGAAAGGATTATCAAATAAGACAAGAATTGTGATAATTCGGAATATGTTCATTTCTGTTCCCTGTATGCTATGTTTTTGAAAAAAATAATATGTGGTGTACATTGTACTAAAGAGCTGAGGGGTGGGTTAATATGACCTCACAGTTAATGTATGTGGCCTTCACAGTTAACATATATCAACGAAAGTTACCAAGTTGCAGTGAAATTATTCCAAAACGAGTCATCCTATCAAGTTACATTGAAATCCCTTCATAAATATGGCCTGTAGACTGTGCTAAAGGTTTTCGGGCTTTGGGCCCCTATAGCCGTCAGTTTCCCAATTACGTCCAAAGGGGACGTTCTCATCTAGACATTATATGAAGTCAACCTACCAAGTTACAATGAAATCCCTTCATAAATATGACCCATCATGGTTGAATGATCGCAACCAAAAGGGGACATTCTCATCTGGGCATCATCTGGAGTGATCCCACGAAGTTACAATGAAATCCCTACATAAATATGACCTGTAGACTGTGCTCAAGGTTTTCGGGTTTCGGGCCCCTGAAGCCGTCACAGTTGACCAATCACGACCAAAAGGGGATGTCATCATCTAGGCATTATATGGAGTCAAAATAACAGGTTACAATGAAATCCTTCCATAAAAATGACCTATAGACTATGCTAAATGTTTTGGGGTTTGGGGCTCGGGCAGCCATAAAGGCTGAATGATCGCGACCAAAAGGGGACGTTCTCATCTAGACATTATTTGGAGTCATCCTACCAAGGTACAATGAAATCCCTTCATAATATCACCTGTAGAATGTGCTAAAGGTTTTCGGGCTTCAGGCCCCTGTAGCCGTCACAGTTGTCTAATGGTGTCCAAAAGGAGCTGTTCTCATCTAGACATTATATGAAGTCAACCTACCAAGTTACAATGAAATCCCTTCATAAATATGAACTGAAGACTGTGCTAAAGGTTTTTGGGTTTTGGGCTCGGGCAGCCATTATGGTTGAATGGTCGCAACCAAAAGGGGACATTCTCATCTGGGCATCATCTGGAGTGATCCTACGAAGTTACAATTAGATATCACGGAGATGGAATCCATCTCTGCGGGCCCCACAGCAACTAACCGATGTTAGGTATAAACTGATGTGAACCGTAATACTAAAATATTTCAAGCAATAGGTAAAATCCGATTAAAATCCCTTCCCGGACACAAACTTGTCAGAAAAAAACCCCAAATTCTGAATAATATGACCTTGAGGTCAAACTTCAAGGTGAAAGCATGGCAACCTTGGTACGCGACATGTCGTCTTGAGATAATCTACCCACATACCAAATATCAAAACCCTATTTATTAAGGGAAAAAAGTTACAGCCCGGACACAAACTTGTCAGAAAAGTACCCCGAATTCGGAATAATTTGACCTTGAGGTCAAAGTTCAAGGTCAAAGCATGGCAACCATGGTACGCGACACATCATCTCCAGATAATCTACCCACATAACAAACATCAAAACCCTATCTATTAAGAGAAAAAAGTTACAGCCCAGACACAAACTTGTCAGAAAAGAACCCCAAATTCTGAATAATTTGACCTTGAGGTCAAAGTTCAAGGTCAAAGCATGGCAACCTTGGTACGAGACACATCGTCTTGAGATAATCTACCCACATACCAAATATCAAAACCCTATCTATTAAGGGAAAAAAGTTACAGCCCAGACACGAACTTGTCAGAAAGAACCCCGAAAACGGAATAATTTGACCTTGAGGTCAAAGTTCAAGGTCAAAGCATGGCAACCTTGGTACGCGACACATCATCTTGAGATAATATACCCACATGTCAAATATCAAAACCTTATCTATTAAGAGAAAGGTTACAGCCCGGACGCACGGACAGAGCGATCACTATAGGGCATCCGCTTCACGGCGGGGCCCTAATGAAATCCCTTCATAAATATGACCTGTAGACTGTGCTCAAGATTTTCGGGCTTCGGGCACCTGTAGCCATCACAGTTGACCAATCATGACCAAAAGGGGATGTCATCATCTAGGCATTATATGGAGTCAACCTAACAAGTTACAATGAAATCCTTCCACAAATACAACCTATAGACTATGGTAACGGTTTTTGGGCTCGGGCAGCCATCAAGGCTGAATGAACGCGACCAAAAGGGGACGTTCTCCTCTAGACATTATTTGGAGTCATCCTACCAAGCTATAATGAAGTACCTTCATAATTATGACCTGTAGACTGTTCTAAAGGTTTTCGGGCTTTGGGCCCCTGTAGCTGTCACAGTTGCCCAATCGTGTCCAAGAGGGGACGTTCTCATCTAGACATAATATGAAGTCAAACCTGCCAAGTTACAATGAAATCCCTTCATAAATATGACCTGTAGACCGTGCTAAAGGTTTTCTGGCTTCGGGCTCGGGCAGCCATCATGGTTGAATGATCGCAACCAAAGGGGACAATCTCATCTGGGCATCATTTGGAGTGATCCTACAAAGTTACAATGAAATCCCTTCACAAATATGACCTGTAGACTGTGCTAAAGGTTTTTGGGCTTCGGGCACCTGTAGCCATCACAGTTGACCAATCACAACCAAAAGGGGATGTCATTATCTAGGCATTATATGCTAAAGGTTTTTGGGCTCGGGCACCCATCAAGGATGAATGATCACGATCAAAACGGGACATTCTCATCTAGACATTATTTGGAGTCATCCTACCAAGTTACAATGAAATCCCTTCATAAATATGCCCCGTAGACTGTGCTAAAGGTTTTTGGGCTTCGGAACCCTGTAGCCGTCAACAGTTGCCCAATCACGTCCAAAAGGGGACTTTCTCATCTAGACATTATATGAAGTCAACCCACCAAGTTACAATGAAATTCCTCAATAAATATGACCTGTAGACTGTACTAAAGGTTTTCAGGTTTTGGGCTCGGGCAGTCGTCACGGTTGGCAGATCATCCCCAAATGGGGATATTCTCATCTAGACATCATAAGGAATCATCCTACCAAGTTACAATGAATCCCTCCATATTAAACATGACCTGCAGACTGTGCTAAAAGTTTTTGGGTGTCGGGCTTGGGCAGCCATCACGGTTGACAGATCATGCCCAAAAGGGGACCTTCTCATCTAGGCATTATACAGAGGCATCCTATCAAGTTACATTGAAATCCCTTCATAAATATGACCTGTGGACTGTGCTAATGGTTTTTGGGTTTTGGGCTCGGGCAGCCATACCGGTTGACCGATCGCAACCAAAAGGGGACGTTCTCATCTAGACATGACCCCAAACCTGCATATGAAATTTTGTGATGATCAGACAAGAACTGCGGGGTGTAGCCCATGCTAAAGGAAAATGTGAACAGACTCACAGACTAACAGACTTCCGCACGCGTGATGGCAATAGCTTATCTTGACTTTGTAAAGTTAAGCTAAAAATTATTCAAATCGGATCTTTCATCTGGAAGTTCTGCGCAAAAATCTGATTGCACCTAATTTTGTACAAAATGGCTGCCAGCGGCTGTCTTGAATTTCGGACCGGACCCAAAACACTCGTTCTCATCCCACGGTGATAACAAAGGTACCCAAGAAGTTTCGTAAAGATCGGTTCATAAATACGGCCTCTAGCCTGAGCCGTATAGAAGTTGTGTACAAAAAACTGATTGGACCTAATTTTGGCACAAAATGGCCACTGGCAGCCATATTGAATTTTGGACCGCACCCAGAAACACTCGTTCTCATCCCAAGGTGATAACAAAGGTACCCAAGAAGTTTCGGGAAGATCGGTTCATAAATACAGACTCTAGCCCGAGCCATATTGACATGTGCACTTACTGTATATAAGTAGCACTGAATAAATCAAAGTTCATGTAATTTTCATAATTTTGGCACAAGAAAAAAACCTGTATTATATGTGATGTATTCCATGTTACTAAACATTCATACAGAAATTTATTCAAATCAGAACTTTCATACAAAAGTTCTGTACAAAAAACTGATTGCACCAATTTTGGTACAGAATGGCCGCCGGCAGCCATCTTGAATTTTGGACTGCACCCAAAAACACTCGTTCTCGTCCCAAGGTGATAACAAAGGTGCCCAAGATGTTTCATAAAGATCGGTTCATAAATACAGCCTGTAGCCCGAGCCGTATTGGCATTTGAAGTTACAGTGTTGAAAGTAACATTAAATAAATCACAGTTAGTCTAATTTGCATAATTTACGCACGAAAAAAACCTGTATTATATGTGATGTATCCCATGGTACTAAACATGCATACAAAAGAATTATTCAAATTGGAGATGTCATATGGAAGTTCTGCATAAAAATCTGATTGCACCTAATTTTGTACAAAATGGCTGCCAGCGGCCGTCTTGTATTTCGGACCGGACCCAGAAACACTCATTCTCGTCTCACGGTGACAACAAAGGTACCCAAGAAGTTTCGTAAAGATCGGTTCATAAATACGGCCTCTAGACCGAGCCGTGTGTCCCACCCGGACCCCAAATTTTCAATGCAAAATAAAAAAAAAATTTTGTCTTAAAATTGACCAAAACGCATAAAAAACCAAAAAACTAATTCCGGATTTTGGTCCAAAATTTCCAAGTCCCACCCCCAACCCCAAATTTTCAGTGTAAAAAAAAAAAAAAATTTTGTCTTAAAATTCACAGAAACGCTTTAAAAACCAAAAAACTCATTTCCGGATTTTGGTCCAAAATTTCTAAGTCTGGAACCCCAAATTTTCAGCCTAAATATGAACCCAGGGACTTGGCTTGAACATACTTGAATCTCCCTCCCCCCCCCCCCCCCCCCCCCCTCAAGGATGCTGCATACTAAATATCAAAAGATTCTTATTGGTAGATCTGAAGAAGAAAATTTTTAAAGAATATTCCTGAAACTGCACTAATTAAAACATCTGGGCTCCCATAGAGAGCCCAAATATGGACCCAGGGAATTGATTTCAATAAACATGTGAAACAATCTTCGAAAGATGTTATATGTGAAATTTGAAAGCTTTTGGAGCAGTGGTTTGGGAGAAAAGTAGTCTTAAATGTTTTTCCCATTACCCACAGTGTTAAAAATGAAAGTGTCAATGACACTGTAGCTTAACTTGTGTGTTGTGTTTGATGAAAAGGATAATGTTCAATGTTTATGAAAGGATTATGAAATAAGACAAGAATTGTGATAATTGGGAATATGTTCATTTCTGTTCCCTGTGTGCTATGTTTATGATAAAAATAATATGAGGTGTACACTGTACTAAAGAGCTTATTTATTTATTGATGTTTAAGGTCACATATTTATGCACAATGGCTAATCATGACCGTGACAGTTTTACGGGTGGAGAAAGCCGGAGTACCCGGAGAGAACCACCGAGCAACGACGAGCAGCTGCCAGCTCCCCAACATCGTAACGCCACACTGCAGCACAGGCGGGGTTAGATTGGTTGAAGACATGCAGTACACCTTAGTACACGGCGTCATCGTGCCCCCATGCGGGCAATGGAGATGAAGTGTCTTGCCCAAGGACACAACGCGGTTGCCGCAGGTGGGATTCGAACCGAGGACCTACTAAAGAGCTGAGGGGTGGGTTAATATGACCTCACAGTTAATATATGTGGCCCTCACAGTTAACATATATCAACAAAATTACAATGAAATTATTCCAAAATGAGTCATCCTATCAAGTTACATTAAAATCCCTTCATAAATATGGCCTGTAGACTGTGCTAAAGTTTTTCGGGCTTCGGGCCCCTGTAGCCGTCAGTTTCCCAATTGCGTCCAAAGGGGACGTTCTCATCTAGACATTATATAAAGTCAACCTACCAAGTTACAATGAAATCCCTCCATAAATACGACCTGTAGACTGTGCTAAAGGTTTTCGGGCTTCAGGCACCTGTAGACATCACATTTGACCAACCACGACCAAAAGGAGATGTCATCATCTAGGCATTATATGGAGTCAACCTAACAAGTTACAATGAAATCCTTCCATAAATACGACCTACAGACATGCTAAAGGTTTTTGGGATCGGGCAGCCATCAAGGCTGAATGATCGTGACCAAAAGGGGACGTTCTCATCTGGACACTATTTGGAGTCATCCTACCAAGCTACAATAAAATTCCTTCATAATTATGACCTGTAGACTGTTCTAAAGGTTTTTGGGCTTTGGGCCCCTGAAGCCGTCACAGTTGCCCACTCGTATCCAAAAGGGGACGTTCTCATCTAGACATTATATGAAGTCAACCTGCCAAGTTACAATGAAATCCCTTCATAAATATGACCTTAGACTGTGCTAAAGGTTTTCGGGCTTCGGGCTCGGGCAGCCATCATGGTTGAATGATCGCAACCAAAGGGGACAATCTCATCTGGGCATCATCTGGAGTGATCCTGCGAAGTTACAATGAAATCCCTTCATAAATATGACCTGTAGACTGTGTTCAAGGTTTTCGGGCTTCGGGCACCTGTAGCCATCACAGTTGACCAATCACGACCAAAAGGGGATGTCATCATCTTGGCATTATATGGAGTCAACCTAACAATGTTACAATGAAATCCTTCTATAAATATAACCTTTTGCCTATGTTAAAGGTTTTTGGGCTCGGGCACCCATCAAGGCTGAATGATCACGGCCAAAATGGGACGTTCTCATCTTGACCTTATTTGGAGTCAACTTACCAAGTTACAATGAAATCCCTTCACAAATATGACTTGTAGACTGTGCTTAAGGTTTTCGGGCTTCGGGTTCGGGCAGCCATCATGGTTGAATAATCGCAACCAAAGGGGACAATCCCATCTGGGCATCATCTGGAATGATCCTATGAAGTTACAATGAAATCCCTTCATAAATATGGCCTGTAGACTGTGCTCAAGGGTTTTGGGCTTCGGGCACTTGTAGCCAACACAGCTGACCAATTACGACCAAAAGGGGATGTCATCATCTAGGCATTATATGGAGTCAACCTAATAGGTTACAATGAAATCCTTCCATAAATATGACCTTTTACCTATGCTAAAGGTTTTTGGGCTCGGGCACCCATCAAGGCTGAATGATCGCGATCAAAAGGGGACATTCTCATCTAGACATTATTTGGAGTCATCCTACCAAGTTACAATGAAATCCCCTCATAAATATGACCTGTAGACTGTGCTAAAGGTTTTTGGGCTTCGGACACCTTTAGCCGTCACAGTCGCCCAATCATGTCCAAAAGGGGACGTTCTCATCTAGACATTATATGAAGTTAACCTACCAAGTTACAATGAAATCCCTTCATAAATATGACCTGTAGACTGTGCTAAATGTTTTCGGGCTTCGGGCTCGGGCAGCCATCATGGGTGAATGATCGCACGTTCTCATCTAGACATTATATGAAGTTAACCTACCAAGTTACAATGAAATCCCTTCATAAATATGACCTGTAGACTGTGCTAAAGGTTTTCGGGCTTCGGGCTCGGGCAGCCATCATGGGTGAATGATCGTAACCATAGGGGACAATCTCATCTGAGCATCATCTGGAGTGATCCTAAGAAGTTACAATGAAATCCCTTCATAAATATGACCTGTAGACTGTGCTCAAGGTTTTCGGGCTTCGGGCACTTGTAGCCATCACAACTGACCAATCACGACCGAAAGGGGATGTCATCATCTAGGCATTATATGGAGTCAACCTAACAGGTTACAATGAAATCCTTCCATAAATATGACCTTTTGCCTATGCTAAAGGTTTTTGGGCTCGGGCACCCATCAAGGCTGCATGATCGCGATCAAAATGGGACGTTCTCATCTAGACATTATTTGGAGTCATCCTGCCAAGTTACAATGAAATCGTTTCATAAATATGACCTCTATACTGTGCTAAAGGTTTTCGGGCTTTGGGCTCCTGTAGCCGTCACAGTTGCCCAATCACGTCTAAAGGGGGACTTTCTCATCTAGACATTGTATGAAGTCAACCCACCAAGTTACAATGAAATTCCTCAATAAATATGACCTGTAGACTGTGCTAAAGCTTTTCAGGTTTTGGGCTCGGGCAGCCGTCATGGTTGGCAGATCATGCCCAAATGGAGAAATTCGTATCTAGACATCATAAGGAGTCATCCTACCAAGTTACAATGAAATCCCTCCACATTAAACATGACCTGCAGACTGTGCTAAAAGTTTTTGGGTTTCGGGCTTGGGCAGCCATCACGGTTGATAGATCATGCCCAAAAGGGGACGTTCTCATCTAGGCACTATACAGAGGCATCCTACCAAGTTACAATGAAACCCTTCATAAATACGACCTGTAGACTGTGCTAATGGTTTTCGGGTTTTGGGCTCGGGCAGCCATACCGGTTGCCCGATCGCGACCAAAAGGGGACGTTCTCATCTAGACATGACCCCAAACCTGCATATGAAATTTCGTGATGATCAGACAAGAACTGTGGGGTGTAGCCCGTGCTAAAGGAAAATGTGAACAGACGTCACAGACTCACAGACTAACAGACTCACAGACTAACAGACTTCCACACGCGTGATGGCAATAGCTTATCTTGACTATGTCAAGTTAAGCTAAAAATGCTGACTAAGCACTTTTTCAAAGTCCCAGAAAAGTACCCCATGATAAAACCGATAGCAATTTTTTTTACCATTCCATTCTGTTGGTCCCAAGGAAGCTTCACACCAAATAAGAATTCTCAGTACCGTGTAGTTTTGGAGATATGGGCGTTTTAATTTTTTTCTATTTTTAGTTCTTCGGTTCCCATGGGGCGACAGGAAAAAACAATTTGGGCATAAATTAAGTACTTATGACCCAATAAGCCCTCATATCAAATTTGGTCCAAACCTGACTCGCGGTTTGGAAAATAGAAATTTTGGGAGAGGCAAAAATTCTTACCCCTTCCATAACGATGGCAAATATAGCCCCTAGAACTTCTCTTGAACAAATCTGAGCCTACACGCCAAAAGGAAGCTGCACACCTAATATCAAGTCTCTGCTACTGCTGGTTCATGAGAAGGGGATTTTTTAAGATTTAGGCTCACTTTTTGGGCGTGGCCCTACCAAGGGGCGGGTCAACTTGCTTTGAACAAACTTGAATTGACATATGATAAGGTACATGCACAGCAAATTTTGTTGAATTTGGTCCAGTAGTTTGTTAGAAGTCGATAATGTAAAGTTAACACCGGACGGACAGACGACAAATGGAAAGTGATTAGTAAAGCTCCCCTTGAGCTTTGCTCAGGTGAGCTAAAAACTCGTTGGTGACAAGTCCATAAATGTGTCAGAAATTATCCGAATGACATGCACTATTGAGAGGGTGTAGACATCATGAAGATCCACTTGCATACCAAGTATGGTGTCATTCCATCAAGTGTTGTAGGAGTTATAGTGTTTTTTAAACTCGTTTGTGACAAAAAAAACTTGTTGGTGACAAAAAAAACTTGTTGGTGAAAAGTCCATAAATGTGACAGAAATTATCCGAATAACATGCACTATTGAGAGAGTGTAGACATCATGAAGATACACTTGCATACCATGTATGGTGTTATTCCATCAAGTGTTTTAGGAGTTATGGTGTTTTTTAAACTCATTGGAGACAGACCGACCAACAGACTGACTGACCAACCGACCGACATTGCCACATATAGAGCTGCTCGTCGCAGCTAAAAATTTGATAGCTCCCATCTAGACATTACTTCAAAACTACATATGAAATTTGAAAAAAATTGGGTGAGGGATGTGGCCTGCAGGGTGTACTAATGGAATTGTTGACAATTCATATGCCAAATAAGATGGCTGCTGGCATATTTTTGAATGAAATTCAGAAAAAGTTGATAGCTCCCCGTCTAGACATCACACCAAAGCTGTATATGAAATTCAAAAAAGATCAGATAAGCTCCCATCTAGACAATGCCCTAAAGTCAGGTATGAAATCTGGAATTGATCAGGTGAGAGCTGTGGCCTGTAAGGTGTGCTAAAGGAACTGTGAACGGACAGATGTACAGATGGACGACAGATTGCAACCCATCCCAATAGCTCATACTTGACGTTGTCCAGTTCAGCTAAAAATTGACATTCAATTTTATATATTTTTGCACATCAATGAGCTAATACATCACATTTTCCCAACAGTGGATTTTAGCATATTTTGGATATGTTGTAGTCTAAACTATTCCAGTTACAAACATATCAAAAGCAGCCTGGTAACAATTATTTCTGGGTTTTGATATCTTTTTGGCATTCAATGACTACACTTACTGAAACAATTCACAAATTATTTAGTGCATTCTATACCCTGATATGTAATTTTGAGCACTGTTTGTAACATCAACACTCTTTCCATGATTATCTGTGGGAAATTCCAATTTTTGCAAAGTTCCAAAGTAAACCTATTACCGAGTCCAATTATACAATGTCAGGCCTGGTATTCTTAACAAGAGTCCCCAGGGGGCCTGAGGCGCTCACCTGACAGGGTAGACTAAATATCAACCCAGAGAATTGATTTCAACAAGTTGCATCTGCTCCTCCTAAGGAAAGCTTATACCAAATATCCAAAGATTCTTAGCAGTGGATCTAAAAAAAAAAAAGATTTTAAAAGAATATTCCTCTTATTGAACTAAGTTATAATTCGGGCTCTCATAGGGAGCCCATATATGAACCCAGGGACTTGGCTTTAACAAACTTGAATCCCCTCCCCCCCCCCCCCCCCTGGGATACTGCACACCAAATATCAAAACATTTCGACTGCTGGAACTGAAGAGGAAGATTTTTAAAGAAAATTCCTCATTTTGAACTAAGTTACAATTCGAGCTCCCCAGTGAGCCCAAATATGGACCTACGGACATGGCTTGAACAAACTTGAATCTTACCCCCCTAAGGATGTTGCATAAAAAATATCAAAAGCATTCATCGGCTGGATCTGAAGAAGATTTTTAAAGAAAATTCCTCATTTTGAACTAAGTTGCCATTCAGGCTCCCATAGTGAGCCCAACAATGAACCAAGGGACTTGGCTTGAACAAACTTAAATCTCACCCCCCTAAGGTTGCTGCATGCCAAATATCAAAACATTCCAGCTGCTGAATCTGAAGAAGAAGATTATTAAAGAAAAATTCCTCATATTGACTAAGTTATAATTCGGGCTCTTGAATCTCCCCACCCACCCTCCTAAGGATGCTGCACACCACGTATCAAAACATTCCAACTGCTGGATCTGAAGAAGATTTTTTAAGAAAATTCCTCATTTGGAACTAAGTTACAATTCGAGCTCCCACAGTGAGCCCAAATATGGACCTAGGGACATGGCTTCAACAAACTTGAATCTCACCCCCTAAGGATGCTGCATACCAAATATCAAAACATTCCGACTGCTGGATCTGAAGAAGAATATTTTTAAAGAAAATTCCTCATTTTGAACTAAGTTATCATTTGGGCTCCCACAGTGAGCCTAAAAATGGACCTAGGGACATGGCTTGAACAAATTTGAATCTCACCCCCCTAAGGATGCCGCATACCAAATATCAAAACATTCCGACTGCTGGATCTGAAGAAGAAGATTTTTAAAGAAAATTCCTCATTTTGAACTTAGTTATAATTCAGGCTACCACAGTGAGCCCAAATATGAACCCAGGGACTTGGCTTGAACAAACTTGAATCTCACCCCTCTAAGCATGCTGCATACCCAATATCAAAAGATTCTGAATCTTGCGAAGAAGATTTTTAAAGTAATTTGCCTGAAATGCACCAAGTTCAAATTTGGGCTCCTATACTGAGCCCAAATATAAACCCAGGGGGCCAATTTGAACAAACTTGAATCAGATCCACCCTACAATGCTGCATACCAAATATCAAAAGATTCTGCCTGCTGGATCTGGAAAAGAAGATTTTTTAATGTTTTTCCCATTGCAATTTTTTTGGGGGCAATTTTTTTTTTGACCAATCATTTCTGTTGGTCCTAAGGAAGCTTCACACCAAACAAAAATTCTCAGTGCCGTGCAGTTTTTGGCATTTTAATTTTTTTCTATTTTTAGCTCCTGCAGTTCCCACGGGGCTACAGGAAAAAAAAATTCGGCATAAATTAGGTGTACTTATGACCCAATAAGCCCTCACAAAAAATTTGGTTCAAATCAGCCTCTCGGTTCGGAAAATAGAAATTTTGGGCAGGGCCAAAAATTTTGCCCCTCCCATAACGACGCCAAATATAGCCCATCAAACTTCTCTTGAACAAATCTGAGTCTACACCTCAAAAGGAAGCTGCATACAACATATCAAGTCTCTGCTACTGCTGGTTCATTAGAGGAAGATTTTAAAAAAAATTGGCCATTTTTCCCCACCCCTCTGCTCAATATGAGCCGAAACCTAATTTGCATTAAAATCAAAATGCCCCTATATAAACACTACTTACATGAAATTTAATTAAAATGTGGCCAGTGGTTTAGGAGAAAGAGGGTCAAACACCACCTTCACGCAGGATGACGGACAGACGACGGACGAAGAGTGATCAGAAAAGCTCACCCTAACTTTCAGTGAGGTGAGCTAAAAATGCAGGAGGGCTACAAATCGCTTCCCTCGCATCGCCTAGCTTTGTATATTTTATTTGGTGCTGCTAACAATGCAGTCTCTGTGAGAGGCTACACTGCCCCTCCCACACACCTCCAGGCCTCGACAAGGCCCAGAGGTGTAGGAGGGACAGTGTGGCCATCTTACAGAGACCACCAACAAAGCAGAGATCTGAAAAGATGTGGGTTTTAGGAACAAGCTGCTGTGGTAATCATTATTTTCTCAGGCCAGGAGGGCTAGTTTTCGCCCTCCTTAATTTTTTTAAGGCGAGTGAAGAAATCGCTCTCCTGAAAATGCCAGGCCTGCAATGTAATGCTGAACTTGTCCTAGTACAATCACATCAACCCAATACAGTTCTACTTTCCTGCATTCCCAGGAGGCTATATATTCCAAATTTACACAGCAATAAGTATGTTAAATGAGAAAATTGAGTTTCAGTCTAGTAATAAACCATGAACTGCAAAAATCAATATATATCATATTGCTGAACTTCATTCCTAACATTATATGTCTGTATATAATACAACAGGTGCCACTATTTTCTCTTTATAGATGTGAAGTATAGATTTTAATGAGAAATTTCTAGTTTTCATTAAAACTCTGGGGATTTAAATATTTCTCCCATAGCGTAGTACATTGTCAATAATGCCACATGGTTTCCTGCAACACTGAAAATTGAGTCAATATAATAGTCTGATATTGAATTACTCTTTTGAAATGAATTTTTGAATAATGTTTGTTTTCTTTTGTGGTAAAGTCAGTTACTGTTGTGGATACAAACACAAACATCAATTGCTGGAAAAATAGAAAGGGAATTCCAATTCTGAAGTAATACATTACTGGGTAAAGAAATCCTGTGACCAACAGTTGTAATCAAAATATCATGTTTTGGTCAATTACAGCATCAATGGCTATATTATGACGTCAACATAAGTCATGTTTAATCAATCTTTCATACATATTTGCCCACTTTAGAGAAATCCAACTCCAGGCATTCGTTACTGCGTCTTATTCTAACAATTTAACCCTTTCAAGCCTCAGAGGCGCGCAGCACACTGGCGGTAAACTGAAACTACAAACCCATCGGTGTGCTGCACGCCGATGGCATAGTAATGCATCTACTCTAACCTCGTTTCACGTGTGCTATCTCTATCAGTCCACAGAAGTAATTTCCAGGCCCGAATGAATTTAGAATTATTTCCCTTTAGTTGCTTGGCCACAGTTTAGCGCCAATTGCACCAGAAACATAGTGATTCCACAGATCAATATTATTGTAATGATAGTGACGTGGAACAGGATTCTGTGGTACAGACTGGCTCAAATCAAGCTGACACACATGACGCCAGTAATAATTCAGATGGAGAGTCCTTCAATGTCTGGAACAGGACTGGCCAGTGGGAGAAGATGGAGCAGAAAAAGAAGTGTTGGTCAGGGACGTGGCAGAATACGAGGGAGTGGACGTGGTCGCGGAATTGGTCCAATTTTTCAATGGGAAAAATGCACATATTTTGTTCCACTAGATATCCCATGTACTGAAGCTGGGAAGATAAATCTTGACTTATGACAATCCAAATGAATGGGACTTTTTGCACCTTTATCTAAAGGACGAGATGATCCCAAAATTTTCCCCAATATCCCAAGTTGGGGGTGGGGTGGGGGGGGGGGAGAAGAGTCAGGGGGCGGGGTGTGTCTCCGAGTTGCGAAAGGGTTAACAAAACTTGTTTACCACACAAACAAGCATTGCTTCAATTCTTTAGGACCCCACAAAATGTATTGGCAGTGACTTCATTATTTGTCTACCTGTTGATGCCATTAACACTTGACTAAGGCACTTAACCCTGATTGCCTACATGGGGGCACGATAACGTGTATACTAAGGTGTACTGCACTTCGATGGTGTGCATGTCTTCAACCAATCTAACCCTGCCTGTGCTGCAGTGCGGAGTTACGATGTTGGGGAGCTGACAGCTGCTCGTTGTTGCTCGGTGGTTCTATCCGGGTGCTCCGGCTTCCTCCACCCCTAAAACTGTCACAGTCACAATTAGCCATTATGCATAAGTATGCGACCTTAAACACCAATAAATTAATAAATAAATAACACTTGACTAAAAATAACTGCCAGAATTTGATAAACAAGAGGCCTCAAGGGGCCTAAATTGCTCACCTGCCAAATTTGGTAAAAGAACTATTTGGGGTCACATTCAGTTAGACATGCTTCATCGACACTACAAAGGAATGAAGTCATGAAAGGCAAATTTTATGGAAAACACCAAGGAATGGATTTGAACAAACCGGAACCTAATATACCCCCCCCCCCCCCAATGACACCGACAGAGAGCCCAAATATTAAGCCAGGGACTCAAATTGAACAAACTTGAATCTGATCCCTCTTGAGATGTTATATACCAAACATGAAATTATTCTGACTGGTGGATCTGAAAAAGAAGGTTTTTAAAGAAATGCCCTCACATTGCACTAAGTTAAACTCTGGGCTCAAATAGGGAGCCAAAATATTAACCCAGGGACCCGATTTGAACAAACTTGAATCTGATCCACCTCGAGATATTGTATACCAAATATGAAAGGATTCTGATCCGTGGTTCTGAAGAAGAAGATTTTAAAAGAAATTCCCTCATACTGCACTAAATTAAAATTTAGGCTTCCATAGTTAGCGCAAATTAATAACCCAGGGCTCGATTTGAACAAATTGGAATCTGACCCTCTTAGAGATGTTGTATACCAACTATGAAAAAATTCTGACTGGTGGATCTGAAGAAGATTTTTAAAAAAATTTCCTCATATTGCACTAAGTTAAAATTTGGGCTCCTATAGGGCGCTCAAAAATCAACCCAGGCATTAGGTTTGAACAAACTTGAATCTGACCCTCCTAGAGATGTTGTATACCAAGTATTGAAGCATTCTGACTACAGGGTTTGAAGAAGATTTTTTTTTAAATTCCTCATATTGCATAGGGAGTCCAAATATTAACCCAGGTGATCGATTTGAACAAACTTGAAACTGACCCACCTCAAGATGTTGTATACCAAATATGAAAGGATTCTGACTGGTGAATCTGAAGAAGGTTTTTAAGAAATTCCGTCATATTGCACTAAGTTAAAATTCAGGCTCCCATAGGGAGCCCAAATATAAACCCAGGGACTTGATTTGAACAAACTTGAATCTGACCCCTCCCCCCCCCCCTTTTTTTGTAGATGTTGTATACCAAACATTAAAGGATTCTGCCTGGTGGATCTGAAGAAGATTTTTCAAGAAATTCCTTCAAATTGCACAAAGTTGAACTTTGGGCTCCAATAGAGAGCTCAAGTACTAACTAAGGGACCTGATTTGAACAAACTTGAATCTGACCCCCTAGAGATGTTGTATACCAAATATGAAAGCATTCTGACTGGGGGATCTGAAGAAGAAGATTTTTAACCCTTTACCCAATGTAGAGAATATCAAAATTTATTATTTTAATTACTATTTTAAAAAAATTTTCCAAAAATTTCAATAACACCATAACATGTGACCCCTCATTGGAACTAGCTCGATGAGCTCATTCCAATGAGGGGCCACATGATATGGTTTTGTAGAAATATTTTGAAAAATAAAATTTTTTCAACTGCTTAATTTGCGAATTACGCAGACGGATGCAGGCGATTCGTTAGGTAAAGGGTTAACTGGTAGAGTGCTGGAAGCCCTATTTTGGGCTTTACTAAAAGTGACAGGCAATAACTGTCTGTAGCTACATTCTGCCTGAGGAAGCTTTTATTGTCCGTGGTATGCATCAGATTTTTTATACAATACCTTGCTCTCTGACATTTAATTGGATAGTGCCTATAAGGCACTATCCAATTAAATGTAATAGAGCAGTATATGATGAGCTTTGATTTGTTGTCCGAAAAAACTCAGCACTTTACCAGTTAAAGAAATTTCCTCATATTTCACTAAGTTAAAATTTGGGCTCCTATAGGGAGCCCAATTATCAACCCAGGAACTTGATTTGAACAAACTTGAATCTGACCCCCTCCCTACCCCCCCCCCCCCTCACCCCCAGCCCTAGAGATGTTATATACCAAATATCAAAAGATTCTAATTGATGGTTCTGGAGAAGATTTTTTTAATTTTGGAAAACAATTTATGGGTGCTATCAGAGTAATGTTTGTTGTGTCCCTTGTGGGTGTGATGACTTTATTCGAACAAATTTGAATAGACATATAAGTAACATGCACATCAAATTTGGTTCAATTCGGCCCTGTGGTTTATGAGAAGTTGATACTGTAAAGTTCACACCGGATGGACAGACGACAAACAAACAGTCAGGTGAGCTAAAAAACAAGAGGCCCCAAGGGGCCTAAGGGCGCCCACCTGACATGGTAGCCTAAATATCAACACAGAGAATTGCTTTCAACAAGTTGCATCTGCTCCTCCTGAGAAAAGCTTATACCAAATATCCAAAGATTCTGACCAGTAGATTTAAAAAAAAGAGAAGATTTTTAAAGAATATTCCTCATATTGAACTAAGTTATAATTCAGGCTCCCACAGGAAGCCGATATATAAACCCAGGGACTTGGCTTTAACAAACTTGAATCTCACCCCCCCTAAGGATGCTGCACACCAAATATCAAAACATTCCGACCGCTGGATCTGAAGAAGATTTTTAAAGAAAATTCCTCATTTTGAACTAAGTTACAATTCGAGCTCCCACAGTGAGTCCAAATATGGACCTAGGGACATGGCTTCAACAAATTTGAATCTCACCCCCTAAGGATGCTGCATACCAAATATCAAAACATTCCGTCTGATGGATCTGAAGAAGATTTTTAAAGAAATTTCCTCATTTTGAACTAAGTTATGATTTTGGCTCCCACAGTGAGTTCAAATATGGACCTAGGGACATGGCTTGAACAAATTTAAATCTCACCCCCCTAAGGATGCTGCATACCAAATATCAAAACATTCCGACTGCTGGATCTGAAGAAGATTTTTAAAGAAAATTCCTCATTTTGAGCTAAGTTATAATTCGGGCTACCACAGTGAGCCCAAATATGAACCCAGTGACTTGGCTTGAACAAACTTGAATCTCACCCCCCCTAAGCATGGTGCATACCCAATATCAAAAGATTCTGCCTGCTGGATCTTGAGAAGAAGATTTTCAAAGAAATTTGCGTGAAATGCACTAAGTTCAAATTTGGGCTCCTATACTGAGCCCAAATATAAACCCAGGGGGCCGATTTGAACGCCGATTTGAACAAACTTGAATCAGATCCACCCCACAATGTTGCATACCAAATATCAAAAGATTCCGCCTGCTGGATCTGGAGAAGAAGATTTTTTTTAAGAAATTTGCCTGAAATGCACTAAGTTCGAATTCGGACTTCTATAGTGAGCCCAAATATGAATCCAGGGGGGGGCCGATTTGAACAAACTTGAATCAGATCCACCCCACAATGTTGCATACCAAATATGAAAAGATTCTGCCTGCTGGATCTGGAGAAGAAGATTTTTTAAGAAATTTGCCTGAAATGAACTAAGTTCGAATTCGAGCTTCTATAGTGAACCCAAATATGAATCTAGGGAGCCGATTTGAACAAATATGAATCAGATCCACCCCATAATGTTGCATACCAAATATCAAAAGATTCTGCCTGCTGGATCTGGAGAAGAATATTTTTTAAGAAATTTGCCTGAAAAGCACTAAGTTCAAATTTGGGCTCCTATACTGAGCCCAAATATAAACCCAAGGGGGCCGATTTGAACAAACTTGAATCAGATCCACCCCACAATGTTGCTTACCAAATATCAAAAGATTCTGCCTGCTGGATCTGGAGAAGAAGATTTTTTAAGAAATTTGCCTGAAATGCACTAAGTTCAAATTCGAGCTTCTATAGTGAGCCCAAATATGAATCTAGGAAGCCGATTTGAACAAACTTGAATCAGATCCACACCACAATGTTGCATACCAAATATCAAAAGATTCTGCCTGCTGGATCTGGAGAAGATTTTTTAATAAATTTGCCTGAAATGCGATAAGTTCGAATTCGGGCTTCTATAGTAAGCCCAAATATGAATCCAGGGGGCCGATTTGAACAAACCTGAATCAGATCCACGCCACAATGTTGCATACCAAATATGAAAAGATTCTGCCTGCTGGATCTGGAGAAGAAGATTTTTGAAGAAATTTGCCTGAAATGCACTAAGTTCAAATTTGAGCTTCTATAGTGAGACCAAATATGAATCTAGGGAGCCGATTTGAACAAACTTGAATCAGATCCACCCCACAATGTTGCATACCAAATATCAAAATATTCTGCCTGCTGGATCTGGAGAAGAAGATTTTTAAAGAAATTTGCATGAAATGCACTAAGTTCAAAATCGGGCTCTATAGCTATACTGAGCCCAAATATGAACCCAGGGGGCCGATTTGAACAAACTTGAATCAGATCCACCCTACAATGTTGCATACCAAATATCAAAAGATTCTGCCTGCTGGATCTGGAGAAGAAGATTTTTTAATGTTTTTCCCATTGCCTACAGTGTTAAAAAGTGCCGACTCAGCACTGTTTCAAAGTCCTGAAAAAAAGTACCTTGTGATCAAACCGATAGGGATTTTTTTTAACCATTCTATTCTACTGGATAAAAGTAAGCTTTATACAAAATAAGAATTCTCTGTGCCGTGTAGTTTTGGAGATATGGCAGTTTTAAGGTTTTTCCTATTTTTAGCTCCCAAGGTTCCCACGGGGCAATGAGAAAATTTTTTTTTGCATCAATCAACTACTTATGACCCATTATCAACTCATATCAAATTGGGTTCAAATCGACCTCACGGTTCAGAAAATAGAAATTTTAGGCGTGGCCAAAATTTTTGCTCCTCCCATAACGAAGGCAAATAATGCCCGACAAACTTCTCTCCGACAAACTTCTCTTGAACAAACTTGATTCCAAACCTCAAAAGGACTCTGTATACCACATATCAAGTTTCTGCTACTGGTGGTTCATTAGAAGAAGATTTTCAAAAAATTTGGCCATTTTTTCCCCACACCTCTGCTCAATATGAGCCAAAACCTAATTTGGATAAAAATCAAAATGCTCCTATATAACCACCACTTACATGAAATTTAATTAAAATGTGGCCAGTGGTTTAGGAGAAAGAGGCTCAAACACCACCTTCACGCAGGACAAAGGATGACGGATGACAGACGACGGACGGAGAGTGATAAGAAAAGCTCACCCTGACTTTCAGTCAGGTGAGCTAAAAACTAGTGCAGGGTGATATTAACCAAAATAATAATCACGGTTTTGGGAAAAGAATATCATGATTAGTGATATATAATCACGATATTGTTCTCTTACGAAGGTTGTGTTTATTCTGGTAAATAGTGTTAATACAGAACAGTGTACTCAATGCAATTGACTCAGCCTTATTAATCAGAAATATACTGTGCGCATATACTTTGTCTCTCAATTTAACAACTTTGATTTAAAAAGTAGGTTGTTAACTTATGCCTGTGCATGGTTTACAGATAGATAGGCAATTATTATAGGTAGGCCAGTTTTTTAACTTGCTTGAGATATTATTTCAAAAGACCTGTATGGTAAATATTAGTCAAATCAGATAACGTTTGTTCCAAGTTATTGCACTAACAGTGTGTTAACACAACTTGACCGAAAGGTTAAAACAAGAGCACCGCTGGGCATTGCATCATACGCCCGTGAACTGTTCAAATTGTACCATTTTAACACATTTGCAATTTTTTTAGAGTGCGAGAAATTTATACTGGCATATATATATATGTTACGGTCAGACTTTTGAAATCAGTGATTTTGTGAAATGACTAAATTTTTCAGTCATTTGAGAAAAAGACTACAAATTAAGGACAATAGCTTCACAAAAGGACTCAATAATTTAATAATTTCAAAAAAAAATTCTTGATTTCACAGTTTGACTGTAACATATATAGATATATATATATTAGAAACACTGAAGCTTCCTATCTTTAGTTATTTATTTATTGGTGTTTAAGGTTAGAGGATTTCCAACTCAAGCATTGATGAATGAATCCTATTTGGACTGTAAAATCTTATTTGTTTTCCAAAGAAAACAAGTACTGTTTCACTTCCTGTGGTTTACATAGAGGCATGTGTATAGAAAAAGATATAAAGTTTAAATAAAACACATCAAAACCATGAGATTTATTTGACTAGTCAGTTTGTTAATTGGGTAATTATTTGACCAATTAATTATTTGACGCAGTAAGTCACACAATATTGGTGTGTTTTCTTTGAACTTCATACATTTTTATTTGCATTTTCCAACGTTTCATGGTAGTTTTGCAATATATCTGAAGTGAGTATTAGATTTATATGGTTGAGACCCCATGATCACACTGTGAACATGTTCGACCTCTCTAGCTTCACTTGACAGTGATTTGTCATGCTGCAAAATTATAAAGGAAGCCAAAGTGGTTTCACTATTATGTATCAGTGCGAGAGGTTTCAAGAATTACTTTACCTTATACATCATATAATGTCCAACAGGGGCCATAATTCAGGCAAAAATTGTTCAGACCGATCCCATATTCGAACTTGACCTGTATTTTGTTGTGATTAACCCACATACCAAGTTTGGAGCCGATCGGAAAACAAATACTAAAGTTATCATCCGGAAACCAAATATTTGACGAATTCTAAGTCCAACAGGGGCCATAATTCAGGAAAAAATTGTTCAGACCGACCCCATATTCGAACTTGACCTGTATTTTGTTGTGATTAAACCACATACCAAATTTGGAGCCGGTCGGAAAACAAATACTAAAGTTATCATCCGGAAACCAAATATTTGACGAATTCTAAGTCCAACTGGGGCCATAATTCAGGCGAAAAATGTTCGGACCGACCCCATATTCGAACTTGACCTGTATTTTGTTGTGATTAAACCACATACCAAATTTGGAGCCGATCGGAAAACAAATACTAAAATTATTGTTCGGAAACCAAACGGACAGACGGACGGACGGACAGACAACGCCATACTATAATACGTCCCGTTTTTCAAACGGGCGTATAATTAAAGTTGGAGGTAAGTAACTGCACAGAAAAAATAACATCAACTAATTAGGGGCTGTAACTCCACCCCTAATCATTGGACCGGGTGGTTTTTAAATATAACCTGTAGATTCTACGGTAAAACTCAAAATACTGAATATTGGCCCAGTCAATTTATATTTGTTGAAGTTATCATGCTAACGAAATGAAAAAGTCATTAAAATCAACACTAATTAGAAGTCGCAACTCCAGCCCTAATTATCGGACTGGGATGGTTTTCGAACTTGACCTGAGGATTCTTCAATTAAACTCAAATACAGAATAATGGCCCAATCAATTAATATTTGAAGTTATCATGGTAATGAACGAAAAATTCACTGACTCTGTACCTAATTATGCGACTAGGCTGGTTTTAGAACTTGACTTGTAGATTCATCGGTTGAACTCAGATACTGCATATAGGCACAGTCAATTAATATTTGTTGAAGTTATCGCACCACCAAATGAAAAAGTTGTTAATTAGGAGTCGTAACACCCTCCCTAATTATCAGACTGGGCTGGTTTATGAACTTAACCTGCAGATTCTTCGGTTAAAGTCAAACACTAAATATTGGCTCAATAAATTAATGTTTGTTGAAGTTATCATGCTAATGAACAATTAGGAATAGTAACTCCACCCATAATTATCACAATAGTTTTCAAACTTGACCTGTAGATTCTTCGGCTGAACTCAAATACCGGATATTGGCTCCATCAATAAATATTTTTTCAAGTTATCCCGCTTACAAACAAATGAAAGTGTCAATGACACTGTAGCTCAACTTGTTTAAGACATGTACATGTGTAGTATATGACACAGCAATGACAAACATCTAGTTAATGACCTGATAGCAAAGGTACATGTAAAGTATTGTAACGGTCTGTACATAAATGCTGACCGTAGCCTGTAACAAATATATAGGTAAAGTATTGTAAAGGTGGGGTGACAGTTAGATGCTAAACCAGAAAAGAAATCTTTGAGTCCCAGAGTGGGTCTGACTGAACCCAAAAATATTTGTTCTCATAGCAGTGATAACAAAGGTACCCCAAAACACTCGTTCCTGCCACAAGGTGATAACAAAGGTACCCCAAGAAGTTTCGTGAAGATCAGTTCATAAATACAGACTCTAGCCCGAGCTGTATTGACATGTGCACTTACTGTGTATTAGTTGCACTGAATAAATCAAAGTTCATCAAATTTGCATAATTTCTGCGCGAGAATAAAACCTGTATTATATGTGATGTATTCCATGTTACTAAACATTCCTACAAAAATTTATTCAAATCAGAACTTTCATACTGAAGTTCTGTACAAAAAACTGATTGCACTAATTTTGGAACAAAAAAGCTGCTGGCGGCAATCTTTAATTTAGGACCACACCCAAAAACACTCGTTCTCGTCCCACAGTGATAACAATGGTACCCAAGAAGTTTCGTAAAGATCGGTTCATAAATACGGCTTCTAGCCTGAGCCGTATAGAAGTTGTGTAAAAAAACTGATTGGACCTAATTTCGGTACAAAATGGCCACTGGCAGCCATCTGGAATTTTGGACTGCACCCAGAAACACTTGTTCTCATCTCAAGGTGATAACAAATGTACCCAAGAAGTTTTGTGAAGATCGGTTCATAAATACAGCCCCAGCCTGAGCCATATTGACACATGCACTTACTGTGTAGATGTACACTGAATAAATCAAAGTTCATCTAATTTGCATAATTTCTGCTCGAGAAAAAACCCTGTATTATCTGTGATGTATTCCATGTTACTAAATATTTTCATACAGAAATTTATTCAAATCAGAACTTTCATACAGAAGTTCTGTACAAAAAACTGATTGTGCTAATTTTGGTACAAAATGGCCACCAGCAGCCATCTTGAATTTCGGACCGCACCCCAAAACACTCGTTCTCGTCCCACGGTGATAACAAAGGTACCCAAGAAGTTTCGTAAAGATCGGTTCATAAATATGGCCTCTAGCCCGAGCCGGTATTGGCATTTTCAGTTACAGTACTCAAAGTAACATTAAATAGATCAAAGTTAGTCTAATTGGCATAATTTATGCACGAGAAAAAAACCTGTATTATATGTGATGTATCATCCCTTGGTACTAAACATTCACACAAAAAATTATTCAAATCAGCACTTTCAAATGGAAGTTCTGCGCAAAAATCTGATTACACCTTATTTTGTACAAAATGGCTGCCAGCGGCCATCTTGAATTTCAGACCGGACCCCAAAACACTCGTTCTCGTCTCACGGTGATAACAAAGGTACCCATGAAGTTTCATAAAGATGGGTTCATAAATACGGCCTCTAGCCCGAGACGTATTGGCATTTGCAGTTACAGTGATGAAAGTAACAATAAATGAAAGTGTCAATGACACTGTAGCTCAACTTGTCAAGACAAAGACATGTACATGTATAGTATGTGACACAGCAATGACAAACATCTAGGTAATGGCCTGATAACAAAGGTACATATAAAGTATTGTAACGGTCTGTACATAAATACTGACCGTTGCCTGTAACAAATGTATAGGTAAAGTATTGTAAAGGTGGGTGACAGTCAGATGCTAAATTAGAAAAAAATCTTTGAGTCCCAGAGTGGGTCTGACTGAACCCCAAAATATTTGTTCTCATAGCACAGTGATAACAAAGGCACCCCAAAACACACTCATTCCTGTCCCAAGGTGAAAACAAAGGTACCCAAGAAGTTTCGTGAAGATCAGTTCACAAATATGAGCTGTGTAGACTTTGTGACAAAAAACTGATTGGACCCAATTTTGGTACAGAATGGCCACTGGCAGCCATCTTGAATTTTGGACCGCACCCAGAAACACTCGTTCTCATCCCAAGGTGATATAACAAAGGTACCCAAGAAGTTTTGTGAAGATCGGTTCATAAATACAGCCTCTAGCCCGAGCCGTATTGACATGTGCACTTACAGTGTATAAGTAGCACTGAATAAATCAAAGTTCATCTAATTTGCATAATTTCTGCATGAGAAAAAAAACCCGTACTATATGTGATGTATTCCATGTTACTAAACATTCATACAAAAATTTATTCAAATCAGAACATTCATACAGAAGTTCTGTACAAAAGACTGATTGCACTAATTTTGGTACAAAATGGCTGCTGGTGGCCATCTTAAATTTCGGACCACACCCAAAAACACTCGTTCTCATCCCACGGTGATAACAAAGGTATCCAAGAAGTTTCGTAAAGATCGGTTCATAAATACGGCCTCTAGCCTGAGCCGTATAGAAGTTGTGTACAAAAAACTGATTAGACCTAATTTCGGTACAAAATGGCCACTGGAAGCCATCTTGAATTTTGGACCGCATTCAGAAACACTCGTTCTCGTCCCAAGGTGATATCAAAGGTACACAAGACGTTTCGTGAAGATCGGTTCATGAATACAGACTCTAGCCCGAGCCGTATTGACATGTGTACTTACTGTGTGTAAGTAGCACTGAAAAAATCAAAGTTCATCTAATTTGCATAATTTTTGCACGAGAAAAAAACCTGTATTATATGTGATGTATCTCATGGTACTAAACATTCACACAATAAATTATTCAAATCAGCGCTTTCATATGGAAGTTCTGTGCAAAAATCTGATTGCACCAAATTTTGTACAAAATGGCTGCCATCGGTCATCTTGAATTTCGGACCAGACCCAAAAACACTCGTTCTCGTCCCACGGTGATAACAAAGGTACCCAAGGAGTTTCGTAAAGATCGGTTCATAAATACGGCCTCTAGCCCGAGCCGTATTGGCATTTGCACTTACAGTGCTGAAAGTAACACCAAAAAACATCAAAGTTAGTCTAATTTGCATAATTTACGCACGAGAAAAAAACCTGTATTATATGTGATGTATCTCATGGTACTAAACATTCATATAAAAAAATTATTCAAATCAGAGCTTTCATATGGAAGTTCTGTACAAAGAACAGATTTCTGCATCGTCGGTACAAAATGGTGGCTGGCAGCCATCTTGAATTTCGGACCGCACCCAAAAACACTCGTTCTCATCCCACAGTCATAACAAAGGTACCCAAGAAGTTTCGTAAAGATCGGTTCATAAATACGGCCTCTAGCCCGAGACGTATCCAATTGTTGACAGACAGAAGGACGATGGGCCATGGCATAAGCTCAAATTTGGCTTCGCCAAAGTTGAGCTAATAAATCAAAGTCAGTCTAATTTGCATAATTTACACACGAGAAAAAAACCTGTATCATATGTGATGTATCCCATGGTACTAAACATTCATTCAAATGAAAGTGTCAATGACACTGTAGCTCAACTTGTCAAGACAAAGACATGTACATGTATAGTATGTGACACAGCAATGACAAACATCTAGGTAATGACCTGATAACAAAGGTACATATAAAGTATTGTAACGGTCTGTTCATAAATACTGACCGTTGCCTGTAACAAATGTATAGGTAAAGTATTGTAAAGGTGGGTGACAGTCAGATGCTGAACTAGAAAAGAAATCTTTGAGTCCCAGAGTGGGTCTGACTGGACCCCAAAATATTTGTTCTCATAGCACAGTGATAACAAAGGCACCCCAAAACTCACTCGTTCCTGTCCCAAGGTGAAAACAAAAGTACTCAAGAAGTTTTGTGAAGATCAGTTCATAAATACGAGCTGTATAGAACTTGTGACAAAAAACTGATTGGACCTAATTTCGGTACAAAATGGCCACTGGCAGCCATCTTGAATTTTGGACCGTACCCAGACCCACTCATTCTCATCCCAAGGAGATAACAAAGGTACCCAAGAAGTTTTGTGAAGATCGGTTCATAAATACAGCCTCTACCCTGAGCCGTATTGACATGTGTGCTTACATTGTGTAAGTAGCACTGAATAAATCAAAGTTCATCTAATTTGCATAATTTCTGCATGAAAAAAAAACCCTTACAATATGTGATGTATTCCATGTTACTAAACATTCATACAAAAATTTATTAAAATCAGAACTTTCATACAGAAGTTCTATACAAAAGACTGATTGCACTAATTTTGGTACAAAATGGCTGCTGGTGGCCATCTTGAATTTCGGACCACACCCAAAAACACTCGCTCTCATTCCACGGTGATAACAAAGGTACCCAAGAAGTTTCGTAAAGATTGGTTCATAAATATGGCCTCTAGTCTGAGCTGTATAGAAGTTGTGTACAAAAAACTGATTAGACCTAATTTCGGTACAAAATGGCCACTGGCAGCCATCTTGAATTTTAGACCGCACCCAGAAACACTCGTTCTCGTCCCAAGGTGATAACAAAGGTACCCAAGACATTTCGTGAAGATCAGTTCATAAATACAGACTCTAGTCTGAGCCGTATTGACATGTGTACTTACTGTGTGTAAGTCGCACTGAAAAAATCAAAGTTCATCTAATCTGCATAATTTCTGCACGAGATGCATCCCATGGTACTAAACATTCACACACAAAAATTATTCAAATCAGGGCTTTCATATGGAAGTTCTGTGCAAAAATCTGATTGCACCTAATTTTGTACAAAATGGCTGCCATCGGCCATCTTGAATTTCGGACCGGACCCAAAAACACTCGTTCTCGTCCCACGGTGATACCAAAGGTACCCAAGAAGTTTCGTAAAGATCGGTTCATAAATACGGCCTCTAGCCCGAGCCGTATTGGCATTTGCACTTACAGTGCTGAAAGTAACCCCAAAAAACATCAAAATTAGTCTAATTTGCACAATTTACGTACGAGAAAAAAACCCGTATTATTTGTGATGTATCCCATGGTACTAAACATTCATACAAAAAATTATTCAAATCAGAGCTTTCATATGGAAGTTCTGTACAAAAAACAGATTTCTGCATCGTCGGTACAAAATGGCAGCTGGCAGCCATCTTGAATTTCGGACCGCACCCAAAAACACTCGTTCTCGTCCCACGGTCATAACAAAGGTACCCAAGAAGTTTCGTAAAGATCAGTTCATAAATACGGCCTCTAGCCCGAGCCATAGCAGCTTGGCACTTACAGCTCTGAAAGTAACACTAAATAAATCAAAGTCAGTCTAATTTGCATAATTTACGCACGAGAAAAAAACCCGTATTATATGTGATGTATCCCATGGTACTAAACATTTATACAAAACTTTATTCAAATCAGAACTTTCATACAGAAGTTCTGTACAAAAAACTGATTTTTGCATCATCGGTACAAAATGGCCACTGGCAGCCATCTTGAATTTCGGACCACACCTAAAAACACTCGTTCCCGTCCCAGGGTCATAACAAAGGTACACAAGAAGTTTCGTAAAGATCGGTTCATAAATACGACCTCTAGCCCGAGCCATAGCCAATTGTTGACGTACGGACAGACGGACAGACGGACGACGGGCCATGACAATAGCTCAAATTTGACTTCGTCAAAGTTGAGCTAAAAATTATTCAAATCAGAGCTTTCATATGGACGTTCTGCGCACAAATCGGATTGCACCTAATTTTGAACAAAATGGCTGCCAGTGGCCGTCTTGAATTTTGGACCGGACCCAAAAACACTTGTTCTCGTCTCACAATGATAACAAAGGTACCTAAGAAGTTTCGTAAAGATCGGTTCATAAATAAAAAATCTAGGCCGAGCCGTGTGTACGGCGCGACGGACAGACAGACAGACAGAGGGGCCATGGCAATACCTCACATTTGGCTTCGCCAAAGTTGAGCTAAAAATTATTCAAATCAGAGCTTTCATATGGAAGTTCTGCGCAAAAATCTGATTGCCCCTAATTTTGTACAAAATGGCTGCCAGCGGCCAACTTGAATTTCAGACCGGACCAACAAACACTTGTTCTCGTCCCACGGTGATACCAAAGGTACCCAAGAAGTTTCATAAAGATCGGTTCATAAATACAGCCTCTAGCCAAGCCAAAGTTGAGCTAAAAATTGGTTAAAATCAACTAATTTGGAGCTGTAACTTCGGCCCTAATCATCAGACCAAGCTGGTTTTCGAACTCGACCTGTGAATTCTTTAGTGGAACTCAAATACCAGATATAGGCACAATCAATGAATATTTGTTAACGTTGTCATGCTAACAAGCAAAAATTTTTAAAATTAACTAATTAGGAGCCAATAACTCTGCACCTGGATCAGGCTGTTTTTCGATACTTATCATAAAAGTGTTAGGAACAACTCACATATAGAATATCAAAACAATCAGATATTTGTGGAAGTTATCATGCCAACAAGCACATTGTTATACAATGAGAGAATGTTGGATGGTCAAGGGTAATAATATATTCCCAGCAATATTATGGCGAGGGCATAAAAATAACAAATTTTTATATTGTGTGCACTGGGTAAAGGGTTAAGAGCCGAGTGGCAAGTGACAACTCATTCCGCCTGCCAATGTATTCTTTCATCAATCAATAATGCATTTTCATTAATTTCAATGCATTTCAAACAGATAATGGTTGTCATTTCATAACAAGTTTAGAGAAGCATGAACAAACTTCATCTACAATATGTGTTTTCTTTAACTGAAAACCAATAATGCATGTGAATTGCAGTACGAAAGTATATTGTCTAATAATTACGCCAACAATTACACAGTCATTAACATGATAAAAGTATCCTGAATGTTGAGACCAATTTGATAGTATTCATGAAGTGCTGTTTATGTTCTTGGATTATGTATAGAAAAATAATTCTTCACAATCATTTCTAAAAATACCTAAATAGGGGCACATACCTGTAATTCCAGGAAGCAGAAAAAATAAACATGAGACTCCATGGGGGCCTGAAGTGCTCGCCTGATGAAAAAGAAGGATATAATTAGCATCTATGGCTAATTAACACTACAGAGGAAAGAAGTCATTTAATTATTTAAACCTCTGTTGGCCATGTCAGATGATTTTTTCTAGAATTGGGATACTACCACAGAAATAATGGCCAGATTTCCAGTGATGTAAAACTAGGGAACCCAAATATCAAACTAGGGAACAAACTTGAATCTGACCCCTCCCCATCCACCCCCAGAATGACCAATAGCAAAAATAGGCCGATGAAATCGTCAGATGTGTACCCATACGCGCAATTAGTAGAAAGCTGTATGACGGAGGGCCACCACGGATGCTGACATAATGTGCACCATACAAGGTATGGGTACACATAGAAATGGATTGGAGGAGTGTCTAATTTGATGGATAAAGGGTTAATATCTCCGGATCAAATTATCAGATTTACATAAAAAAAACTAAACAGCACAGCACATCTGTAACCTGAATAAATATATAAAGTAACATGACAATCGGATTGATATTTTTTGAGTTATCTCATGCCAAAGGGATTGGAGGAATTTTCAATTTGAAGGATAAAAGGGGTTAATATTTCCGGATCAAATTATCAGATTTACACCCAAAACTATACAGCTCGGCACATCAGTAACCTGAACACAAATATAAAGTAACTTGACAATCCAAGCAATATTTTTCAAGTTATCGAATGCCAAAGGGATTGGAGAAATTTTCAATTTGAAGGGTAAAGGGTTAATATCTCAGGATAAAAAAAACCCAGATTTACACCAAAAACTATACAGCTCGGCACATCAGTAACCTGAACAAAAATATAAAGTAACTTGACAATCCAAGCAATATTTTTCAAGTTATCGAATGCCAAAGGTATTGGACAAATTTTCAATTTGAAGGATAAAGGGTTAATATCTCAGGATCAAAATAACAGATTTACACCAAAAACTATACAGCTTGGCACATCAGTAACCTGAACACAAATATAAAGTAACTTGACAATCCAAGCAATATTTTTCAAGTTATCGAATGTCAAAGAGATTGGAGGAATTTTCAATTTGAAGGATAAAGGGTTAATATCTCGGGATCAAATCATCAGATTTACACCAAAAACTATACAGCTCGGCAAATCAGTAACCTGAACACAAATATAAAGTAACTAGACAATCCAAGTAATATTTTTCAAGTTATCGAATGCCAAAGGGATTGGAGAAATTTTCAATTTGAAGGATAAAGGGTTAATATCTCAAGATCAAATGATCCGATTTACACCAAAAACTATACAGCTCGGCACATCAGTAACCTAAACACAAATATAAAGTAACTTGACAATCCAAGCAATATTTTTCAATTTATCGATTGACAAAGAAATGGATACGGACGCCGGACGGACAGATGGACTGACAGATGGACGGACGGATGGACAGATGGATGGACAGACAGACGGATGGACAAACGACGGATGGTCACCCCGGATGCCGGCATTATGTGTACCATACATAGTATGGGTACACATAAAAATCAAAAGATACTGAATGGTGGATCTGAAGGAGATTTTTAAAGATTATTTGTCATATTACACTAAGTTAAAATTTTGCCCCCCCCCCCCCAGGGAGCCCAAATATGAATCCAGGGCCTTCATTTGAACAAAATTGAATCTGAGAACGGCTGTGGGGGCATTGTATATCAAATATCAAAACATTCTGAATGGTGGTTATCAAGAAGATTTTAAAGAATATTCCTCTTTTGCACAAAGTTAAAATTAAGGCCCCCATTAGTAACACAAATATTAACCCGGGGACCTAATTTAAAGAAACTAAAATTTGACTGCCCACACCTAAGGATGCTGTTAGGGCTGCCAATGATTATTGGTTTTCAGAGTAAACTAGTCGGTTGTGACAGTTCACGTTTAGTCGATTAGTCATTCACATATTATGTCCACGTTAAGCTGACATACACTGATGTAAAAATTCAAGTGTCAACTTAAATTCCTACGCTGTTTTGCAGTTTCTGTTAACAGGTTGGTTAAACAGAAAGAGTTGAACAACAGGCTAACAGAACACAAACAAATACATAACGATAATATCAAAATTTAGAAAACTAGAATCACTGTCACAGTGCCGAAGCTGCGACGATTCGTGTAACGCCAATGTTTTAAAACTCGTTGGTGACAAAAAACAAGAGGCCACAGAGGGCCTGAGGGCGCTCACCTGACATGGTAGCCTAAATATCAACCCAGAGAACTGATTTCAACAAGTTGCATCTACTCCTCCTAAGAAAAGCTTATATAATTCGGGCTCCCACAGGGAGCTCATATATGAACCCAGGAACTTGGCTTTAACAAACTTGAATCTCCCCCCCCCCCCCCCCCCCCCTAAGGATGCTGCATACCAAATATCAAAACATTCTGACTTCAGGATCTGAAGAAGATTTTTAAAGAAAATTACTCATTTTGAACTAAGTTATAATTCAGGCAACCACAGTGAGCCCAAATATGGACCTAGGGACATGGCTTGAACAAACTTGAATCTCACCCCCCCTAAGCATGGTGCATACCCAACATCAAAAGATTCTGCCTGCTGGATCTTGAGAAGAAGATTTTCTATACTGAGCCCAAATATAAACCCAGGGGTCCGATTTGAACAAACCTGAATCAGATCCACCACACAATGTTGCATACCAAGTATCAAAAGATTCTGCCTGCTGGATCTGGAGAAGAAGATTTTTTAAGAAATTTGCCTGAAATGCACTAAGTTCGAATTCAGGCTTCTATAGTGAGCCCAAATATGAATCCAGGGGGCCGATTTGAACAAATTTGAATCAGATCCACCCCACAATGTTGCATACCAAATATGAAAAGATTCTGCCTGCTGGATCTGGAGAAGATGATTTTTGAAGAAATTTGCCTGAAATGCACTAAGTTCGAATTCAAGCTTCTATAGTGACCCCAAATATGAATCTAGGGAGCCGATTTGAACAAACTTGAATCAGATCCACACCACAATGTTGCATACCAAATATCAAAAGATTCTGCCTGCTGGATCTGGAGAAGAAGATTTTTTAAGAAATTTGCCTGAAATGCACTAAGTTTGAAATTGGGCTCCTATACTGAGCCCAAATATGAACCCAGGGGGCTGATTTGAACAAACTTGAATCAGATCCACCCCACAATGTTGCATACCAAATATCAAAAGATTCTGCTTGCTGGATCTGGAGAAGAAGATTTTTTAATGTTTTTCCCATTGCCTACAGTGTTAAAAAGTGCTGACTCAGCACTTTTTCAAAGTCCTGAAAAAAGTACCTTGTGATCAAACCGATGGGGATTTTTTTTAACCATTCTATTCTACTGGATAAAAGTAAGCTTTATACAAAACAAGAGCACCACTGGGCATTGCATCATACGCCTGTGAACTGTTCAAATTGTACTATTTTAACACATTTGCAATTTTTTTAGAGTGCGAGAAATTTATACTGGCATATATACATATGTTACGGTCAGACTTTGAAATCAGTGATTTTGTGAAATGACTAAATTTTTCAGTCATTTGAGAAAAAGACTAACAAGTTTGAAGCCAATCGAAAAACAAATACTAAAGTTATCATCCGGAAACCAAATATTTGACGAATTCTAAGTCCAACAGGGGCCATAATTCAGGCAAAAATTGTTCAGACCGACCCCATATTCAAACCTGACCTGTATTTTGTTGTGATTAAACCACATACCAAGTTTGGAGGCGATCGGAAAACAAATACTAAAGTTATCATCCGGAAACCAAATATTTGACGAATTCTAAGTCCAACAGGGGCCATAATTCAGGCAAAAATTGTTCAGACCGACCCCATATTTGAACTTGACCTGTATTTTGTTGTGATTAAACAGCATACCAAATTTGGAGCCGATCGGAAAACAAATACTAAAGTTATCATCCGGAAACCAAATATTTGACGAATTCTAAGTCCAACAGGGGCCATAATTCAGGCGAAAAATGTTCGGACCGACCCCATATTCGAATTTGATCTATATTTTGTTGTGATTAAACCACATACCAAATTTGGAGCCGATCGGAAAACAAATACTAGAGTTATCATCCGGAAACCAAATATGTGACGAATTCTAAGTCCAACTGGGGCCATAATTCAGGCGAAAAATGTTCGGACCAACCCCATATTCGAACTTGACCTGTATTTTGTTGTGATTAAACCACATATCACATTTGGAGCCGATCAGAAAACAAATACTAAAGTTATTGTTCGGAAACCAAACGGACGGACGGACGGACGGACGGACGGACGGACGGACGGATGGATGGATGGACAACGCCATACTATAATACGTCCTGTTTTTCAAACAGGCGTATAATAAGAATTCTCTGTGCCGTGCAGTTTTGGAGATATGGCAGTTTTAAGGTTTTTCCTATTTTTAGCTCCAGAGGTTCCCACGGGGAAATGAGGAAAAAATTTTTGGCATCAATCAACTACTTATGACCCATTATCATCTCATATCAAATTTGGTTCAAACGAACCTCACGGTTCAGAAAATAGAAATTTTAGGCGTGGCCAAAATTTTTGCCCCTCCCATAACGAAGGCAAATAATGCCCGACAAACTTCTCTTGAACAAAGTTGATTCTAAACCTCAAAAGGACGCTGTATACCATATATCAAGTCTCTGCTACTGCTGGTTCATCAGAGGAAGATTTTCAAAAAATTTGGCCATTTTTTCCCCACCCCTCTGCTCAATATGAGCCGAAACTTAATTTGCATAAAAATCAAAATGCCCCTATATAACTACTACTTACATGAAATTTAATTAAAATGTGGCCAGTGGTTTAGGAGAAAGAGGCTCAAACACCACCTTCACACAGGACGACGGACGGACGGGCAGACGAAGACTGATAAGAAAAGCTCACCCTGACTTTCAGTCAGGTGAGCTAAAAACTTGTTGGTGACAAGTCCATAAATATGACAGAAATTATCCGAATGACATGCACTATTGAGAGGGTGTAGACATCATGAAGATACACTTGTATACCAATACCAAGTATGGTGTCATTCCATCAAGTATTTTAGGAGTTATGGTGTTTTTTATACTTGTTGGTGACAGACCGACCAACAGACCGACATTGCCACATATAGAGCTGCTCGTCACAGCTAAAAAAAAAAAACACTTGGGAACGTTTTCGAGTCAGTTTGTTTAGCAGAGCTGGGTCAACAAAATTTTTGTGTGAAAATGGACAAGATTCTCGAAGTTAAACAGGTTAATGCCAGTGTTACTTAGTGTGACTAGTTAGGCAACTTAGGCTTGTGTATGTACATGATAGATATTATTCTCACTACAATTTCTTAGCACTAAATTTCTAACTTTTAAACACAAAATACAGTTGAATATTTAGGGAGGCACAAGTAAATGCAGTTCAAAATCCTGACAATAGAAGTGAAAATCAAAGAACCATCTGGACTCTCAAGTTTTCATTGTGCAGTTTTGGCGATCTAGAAACTGTCACTTTATAAAAATTGCCAGGAATACAGCACGCTGTGTTTATTCAAGCCAATCGGATCATCTAAATACTAGGGTTTACCGGGAATATCTCATTGACATAATCACCTTTAGTTTGGGGCTGGTTCAAAATACCGATGTGACCAAATCCCAACAGTTAACAAATTGCACTTGAACATTATGTGTGCATTGTCATCGGATTTGTGTCACGTGATGCTAACACTTCAAAGTATGGAAATTCATTCAGTAATTTAGTGTTAATAAATTCCAATTCGATATTAAAATTATTGGATTTAAAATGGCAACAATTAACATGGTTTATCAACAATTTGTTCACAATAGCTTGATCCATATGGAGTTCAGATATGACAACGTCCATTTCAAGAGAAAATATGTGCGGGTAAAGTCAAAATTTCTGCCTATTTTCGTGATATGAACAACGAATACGAAGGATAACAGGTACCGAGAAATGTTACGTTCCTCACGGACCAATATTATCATTCAGTGGCATGATGTATACGACATAAAAACAAGAGGCCCCACGGGGCCTGAAGCGCTCATCTTGTACAGAACACAATTTAAACAGAGTCCAAGAATGAGTCTACATTAAGCAAGCCATCTCCATGGGCTACACTGTCAATCCTTGAGTCCCTCAGGAGTGACAAAAATAATCTGGGCATCATGCCTTTTCTTCAGTTGATCATAAGTAAAATGCAGAGCTCCCCTATGAAGCCCCTTGATACAACCTCTGTGGATTAATCTTAGTACCTGTAGAGGGTACTGAATACAAAATTTTTTAATTCTTCAGCAAAATGGCCAATTCCGGCTCCCATAGAGAGCCCAAATATTAACCCAGGCTCTTGATTTGAACACAGTTAAATCTGACTTCCCTAGAGATGTTGTGTACCGAATATGAAAGCATTCTGACTGTTGGATCTGAAGAAGAGAAATTGTAAAGAAATTTCTTCGAATTGCACTAAGTTCAAATTTGGGCTACCATAGTGAGCCCCAATATTGACCTATGGATCCGATTTGAACAAACTTGAATCTGACCCCCCTAGAGATGTTGTATACCAAATGTGAAAGCATTCTGACAAGTGAATCTGAAGAAGAAGATTTTTGAAGACATTCCCTCATATTGTACTAAGTTAAATTTCATGTTCCCATATGGAGCCCAAATATTAACCTAGGCACTCGAATTGAACAACCTGGAATCTGACCCCCCTAGAGATGTTGTATACCAAATATAAAAGCATTCCGACTGGTGGATCTGAAGAAGAAGATTTTTAAAGAAATTTTCTCATATTGCACTAAGTAAAGATTTGGGCTACCATAGTGAGCCCAAATATATACCTAGGGATTTGATTTGAACAAACTTGAATCTGACCCCCATAGAGATGTTGCATACCAAATATCAAAGCATTCTGACTGATGGATCTGAAGAAGAAGATTTTTTTAAATTACCCTCCATATTGAACAAAGATCAAATTTGGGCTTCTGTAGGAAGCCCAAATATTAACCTAGGGACTTGGTTTGAACAATCTAGAATCTGACCCTCATAACAATGATGTATACCAAATATTAAAAGATTCCGACTGGTGGTTCTGAAGAATAAGATTTTTAAAGAATATTCCCCATATTACCCTATGTTAAAACTTCGGGCTCCTGAAGAGAGCCCAAATATGAACCAATGAGCTTTATTTGAACAAACTTTTATCTGACCCCCCTATGAATGCTGTATACCAAATATCAAAAGATTCTGATGATTGGTTCTGGAGAAAAGATTTTTTAAAATTTTTGCAAATATGCTGACTCAGCATTTTTTCGATGCCCATTACAGAACACCCTAACACAACCGATGGCAATTTTTTTTTACCATTCAATTCTACTGGTCATAAGGATACTTCATACCAAATAAAAGCTTTCTGTTCCGTGGGGTTTGGGAAATATGGGCGTTTGAAAATATTTCTATTTTTAGCTCCCAGGGTTCCCATGGGGATGCGGGAATTTTTTTTTTTGCATGGGTCAAGTACTTATGACCCAATACTACCACAAACCAAATTTGGTTCATACCGGACCATCGGTTCAGAAAATAGAAATTTTGGGCGGGGCCAAAAATCTTATCCCTCCTATTACAAAGCCAAATATTACTTTACGAACTTCGTTTGAACAAACTTGATTCTACACCTCATATGGAAGCTCCATAGCAAATATCAAGTCATTGCACACACTGGTTCTTGAGAAGAAGATTTTTAAAATATTTTGGAGCATTTTCCCCCACTCCCTCCCTATGGGGCTGGGCATGCTGAGTTGAACAAAAATGAAATGCCCCTTTGGGACCATCACTCACACAAACTTTCACTTGAATTGGCCCAGTGGCTTTGGAGGAGAAGACCAAAACATGGTGTTGACGGACGACGGACAACGGACGGGAAGCGATTAGATTAGCTCAGCTTGACTTTGTCAAGATGAGCTAAAAATAGTCAACTATGAAAAATAATTGTCAACTATAGATGGTTAGTCGATTAATCGAATAGTTGTGGCAACCCTAGATGTTGTATCCCAAGTATCAAACGATTCTGACTGGGGGTTCTGAAGAAGATTTTGAGAATTTTTCACACATTAAAGCACCAAGTTAAAATTTCCACCCCCACCCCCCACCCCATATGAAGCACAATTATCAACTATCAATTATTTCAACAAATTTAAACTGATCTGTCTAAGGATGGCTCATAAAGAGCCCAATTATTAACCAGTGGACTTGAGTTGAAGAAATTTGAATACAATCACTGTAAGGAGTCTGTGTACCATATCCCTATGCCATATATCAAAAGATTCTGACTAATGGTTCTGGAAAAGAAGAGTTTTCAAGATTCTTCCTCATATTAGACTTAGATCTGGCCTCTCTAAGGATGCTGTATACCAAATATCAAAAGATTCTAACTGGTGGATCTGAAGAAGATTTTTAAAGATTATTCCTCACATTGCACTGAGTTAAAATTTGCATGATTTGAAATTTGGGCTCCCATAGAGTGTCCAAATATTGTTTTGAACAAAACTGAATCTGCCCCCCCCCCCCCCCCCCCCCCCCCCCCCCCCCTTCCAAGATGTGTACCAAATATGAAAGCATTCCAACTGGTGGATCTGAAGAAGAAAATTTGTGAACAAACGTCCTCATATTGCACTAAGTTAAATTTTGGGCTTCAACAGAGAGCCCAAATATTAACCCAGGCACTCGATTTGAACAAACCTGAATCTGCTAAAACCCCCCCCCCCCCCCCCTCCTCCCGAGTTGTTGTATACCAAATATGAAAGTATTCTGACTTGTGGATCTGAAGAAGAAGATTTTAAAGAAATTTCCTCATATTGCACTAAGTTAAAATTTGGGCTCCAACAGAGAGCCCAACTATTAACACAGTGACCTGATTTGAAAAATCTTGAATTAGAGATGGGCAGTTAACTGAAAATTTGGTTTGGTTTCGGTTTTGTTATCAAAACCAAATCCAAAACCAGAACAATTACAGAAAACCCGTCATCACGGTTTTCACCTTCAGTGTTGAAAAAACTCTATAATCAGGTGTTCACTTCTCATAATAAAAGAGAAACAACCTAGAGTTAACCTTGTTTTCAAACTGCAATCGCGATACCCCTTTTTAAGAATAGCTGCACTAATTGGTATTACGTTCGAGCAAATAATTTACCATGAAAATAAGTGACAAAATTACTTAAGCATCGTGGTTTAAGCGTTCATCTGTTTATCAAATGCGATTTCCTTTGCAGAACTGGAACTTGTCACTTCTTCCACATTTGTGTCGGGTTACCCTAAACACAGGTATGGGGGGGGGTTCTAATTTTGCAACAGACTCGAGGCAAAAATAATTTTTCTCAAACATAGAACTCTTGAGATAATTTAAGCAAATACATTGTGCACAGGAAATCAGAGTACCAGTATAGGCTATTACACAGATGTATTGCCCAGGAAAGTGAGTCCCTGTGACACTGACTGGCGCCAAATACATCTTGTTAGATGCAAATGCAACATATTGTTTTGTTTATACAATGAAAACCGAAACCCTGACTCTTTGAATGAAACCGAAACCGACATGAAATTTGAAAACCGCCCATCTCTATCGTGAATCTGACCCACTTGGAAATGTTTATAACAAATATGAAAGCATTCTGACTGGCGAATCTGAAGAAGAGGATTTTTAATGATAATCACCATTAGATCTGACCTTCCTAAAGATGCTGTATACCAAATATCAAAGGATTCTGCAGTGACGAGTGGGAGCAAAATGGAGGCGAGTGGAAAATCGCTCACCTCAAATAAAGTTTGCGTGAGTGAAAACTGTGAGGAGAGTGAATTTGATTGAGTGTTAATCTCAATGTTTAACTTCAACTGACATGCATTTTTCGAAACGAATGTATGAATACAACTGAACAGAGATGGAAATTTTGACGGTGAAAATATATGTAACCCACTAAAATTAGTTCTGGATTTTAAATGGCCGATTATTAAAATCATGGAAAATGGATGCGTAAATTCCTAAATGGGCACATTAATTTGTGTCACTGGTGAACTGGAGCGACAGGTGTCATGTGTATAAAAGAAAACAAGTAAAGGAGCAATATTCCGCATGTCTTTGATGAAGTATTAAAACGTTTCTCAGATCTCAGAATGGCCACCGTTTTTTTATCTGAACATGCGTGTTCATTTTGTGGTGGGAGTAAGCTCTGGGCGAGTTGTTAATGTACAACCCTCTTACTGTTAGCGTGTCGTGTGTGGATGTATAAGCAAACTACTGTGCATGTTCCTAACGACGGAAAAGGCAATTGTTTGGAATTGTACTTTAAACACTTCAAATTGTGAGTGATTATTAAGAATTTCCCAACATCAAAACGTAATTGAATGTTTCTGTTGACGCAACTCAAAAGGATGAAAACACACCCAGGAATAGAGGCGAGCGATTATTCGTGCACCTTGGACAATTTTTGCATGAGGGATGGTGCGCGAGAGCGATCGCGTGCCTTTGCCATGGGTCACTGGTTCTGAAAACAATGTTGTATACCATATATGAAAAGATTCTGACTGATTGTTCTGGAGAAGATTCTTTAAAGAGTACTTCGCATATTGCACCAAGTTAAAATTAGAGCTCCTAGGGTATAAAGCCCAATATGAATGGCTTAGTTTCCACAAACTTGTATCTGCCCCCCCCCCCCCCCCCTCCCAAACACACACACACTCTGGATGCTGTATACCAAAGATCAAAAGATTCTGTCTGATCAGTGGTGTTTTGGAGAATATTTTTTTTTAATTTTCGTAAATATGCTGACTCAGCAGTTTTTGATTCACCCTAGAGTACACCCTGACAAACCCAACGGCAATTTTTTTTATCATTTGATTCTATTGGTCCTAAGGCTGCTTTACACCAAATAATAGTTTTCTGTTGCACATGGTTTGGGAAATATGGGCGTTTGAAAATATTTCATTTTTAGCTTCTGGGGTTCCCATAGGGATGCAAGTAAATAGGGGTTTTTTGGCCACGAATCAAGTACTTACGACTCCATAATTCTTACCAAATTTGGTTCAAATCTGCTCATCAAATCAGAAAATAGAAATTTTGGGTGGTGTCAAAACTCTTTCCCCTCCCATTACAAAGGCAAATATTCTCCTTCGAACTTTGTTTGAACAAACTTGATTCTACACCTCAAAAGGAAGCTCAGTACCAAATATCAAGTCACTGTACCCACTGGTTCATGAGAAGATTTTGGTAAAATTTAGGAGCATTTTCTCCCACCCCCTCCCTATGGGGTGGGGCAAGTTGATTTAAACAAAAGCAAAATGTCAGAACAATCACCTCAAATTTAACTAAAATCGATCAAGCAGTTTTGCAGAAGTTGCAAACACCGTGTTCATGGACGACATAGGATTCCATTAAGAGGATTATTTAATTAAGAGACATCGAATTAAGTGAACCCCGGTAGATTTATTTTTCAATTCCTTTTCATGACTCTTTCTAGAAAAGGGCTCCTACATTGAGTTAATTCAAGGAGTTTTCAGGGCATCCCAGTAGAAATGGTCAATATACCGAAAAACCAAACCAATACCAATATTACGGGGAACCAAACCAAACCAATCATCGAATACCGAAACTGGTCAGAATTTTCACTTTTTATGAAGCCCTGTTCAGGCTTGATAGCAGATGAAGGGTTCATTTTCTTGAAAGAAGCGATTTTATTTTCAGTTTGTTAACACCCGGGCAATTGTCCTGAATTCTCACTAGACTACAACCTGTACATGTCCAGCTGCTTAACTGGTAGAGTGCTAGAAGCCCATATTTGGGCTTTCTTCTGAAATGCAGGTACCTAAAGTTAAAGGCTTCATATTCTATGGATGTCCTTCATTTTATCTTGGAAGTAAAATTACTTCCTTCTCCATCAATTTGCATTGTTACAATTAATGGGAGAGTGCCTATAGGCACTCTCCCATTAATTGTAACAATACAAAAATGAGTGAACAAATCTTAAGATAGAGAAAAAATTTAGCACTCTACCAGTTAAGAAGTGATTTCTAGCCAAGTCTTGGCTGCCTGTTAGACTGGACTAGAAATCACTGCCCAGGTGATTTGTTTATTGTCAGCAGGACCTCCTTAAGATGGCATGGTCAGGGTACACGCTCTGAGATTGCTAACATCTCAAATAGGGCTTTAAAGGTTAAGGTGTGTTTAGAAGTAGTCACAAAATTACAGTAGATATTTATTCAGCCTGTTGTAAACAATTGTAAGGTAGGTTGATAAGAAATTTAAATTTTATAGTAAATTTCCTTTTTTATTTCTTCCTACTGCAATTGTTTACAACAGGCTTGCATTACAGTGGAAGTCCCTAACTCGGAAAAATTCTCTCTATTTTCTTCTTTCCCAAGCGGCTTGGAAAAGAAAAGTGGTGCAAAAGCACCAAGAAAAAATAATCCCAAACTGGGTTGAGTGTGACTGCCGCACACCCAGTAGGGGACACTCTTCTCCATGTACTAATCCACAGCTTCCAGAACCAGTGCGCAGACATATAATCAGCACGTCATTCTATTGAATCCACCAACATTGGAGTTATGTGATTAGCGGGGAGGAAGGATTCTTACCCGAAAAAGAAGACAGGAGGGCCTCCATGTAAACAATTGTGGTAGGTATAATAAGAAATGAAATATACTATAAAATTTAAATTTCTTATCAACCTACCTTACAATTGTTTACAACAGGTTGAATAGACAACAGGAGGAGGGAATCACATAACTAACCCCCACATAACCCGACTGTGCTAGAACCGTGGACAGAAGAAGAGTTCCCTAGGCCTATAAAACCATAGCATCACAACCATTAGTAAATGACAATGGGAGATGACGCGTATGGGCCTGTGTGACACACAGACAGAAAGGACAGTACCAAGAGGAGGGCTGGAACTGACCTTGCAAGAACCCTAATTGGTAGGGTTGATGACAGCCAGAGCAGAAGAAAAGAGGGCCTAAAGAAAAAAGGCCCTCAGACTGCTCCTGCAACTGACACAGATAGGTAGAAAAAGTCGAAGCATTTCTCCAGTAGCCTGCCTGCAGAACATCTGACAACTGACGGAGTTAGCATAAGCCCAGGAGGTAGACAATGCACGCACCTCGTAGGCAGAAAAACGATTGGTAATACAATCGTCAGTCGCTAGACGAGTGGATGACGCGCGAATAGCAAGACAAATCCATCTAGAAATGGATTGAGGAGAAATCTTCTGTTGACCAGAGATAAGAGACAGAAATATATCTGTTCCCGTCTTTCCTAATGAACAGCATCCGGTTGAAGTAAATGCGAATTGCACGAACCGAACAGAGCAAAGGGCGATTACCCAGAAGGAAGAGCCCTGATAGATTGGAGGTTGAGTAGTTTCTGGTATCCGATTCTTGGCCAAAAAGGAGCAATCAGTGGTAAAGAAACACTGTTGGCAGAGCTCCTGAAAAGGCCGGATCAACAGAGAGGGCATGAAGCTCACGAACCCTTCTGGCTGAGGCAAAAGCCATCAGACAAAGCCGTCTAGAATGTGAGAAAAAGCATATCCACCTGGGATAAAGGTTCGAATGGCACCCCCCACCCTCCCACCCCGACCCAAGCAAAGCAGTTGTACCCAAGAAAGATTCCATCTTGGGGTAAGCTGCAAACTCTGAGGCCTTTTCAAGAAAAGTGCCGAATAAGCTTGGAGAGGGACGGAGTAGTGCCGATACGACGCTTTCCCACAAACAAAGAGGTGTCTGAAAGCATGGACCTGTACCCTTAGATGGTAACAGGTTGGAGATCCCAAGAATCAAACAGATATACCAGAACTCTGTTATCTGTGTTATCGAAGGATCGGCATAATCAACAGAGTGATTAGCACACCATCGACAGAAGACCTTCCATTTAGCCGCATAGGCTAAACCAGTGGAGTGCCGCCTTGAAGAAGAAAAGCACCCCACTGCTCGTCAAGAAAAACCTCTACGGAGACAGGACCTGACAAAATATATGCATGAAGGCACAACGAAGCCAGGTCGACATGAAACCTCCTCGGGTGACCTTGCAAAGACGGTCATGATGCAGAGGGAGACGCACCAGAACTCCCGCCAACAGAGAGCGGAGCTGTATGGATCCACACCGGCTAAGGCGACAGGGGAGTGATCAGAAGGATTCGACAACTGCAGGTTCGTATCTTGGCTAGAACCTGAGGCAAAATCGGAACCGGCGAGAAGGCATAGCAGACTAGACCGTTCCAATTGAGTGACAGAGCATGAGATCTGTCACCGAACCGCAGAGACCGAGCAACCGGAGAATACTCCAAGCTGTCGCAGACGTGGCCTGGGTCAGAGTCAGGGCGAAAGTCAAGAGAATCACAGCCCTCGCCCGGGGAACCGCCACCATATTCAGAAGAGTACGGAAGTCTATCCCCATATGACAAAACGACTGAGAAGGGACCAGGTCCAACTTCTCCACGTTGACTCTGAACCCTAGCGATGTGAGCAGGCTCAAGTGTGTCAACATCTGACTCCAAAAGAACAACATTGGAATGCCTCTGGAGGATATCGTCCAGATACGCCGAAGTAGTCACCCTGGACTGAGTGCGATGGAAGGCTATCACATGCGTCATCAGTAGGATGAAGGCCCAAGGAGCCAGGATGAGCGACATCTCCCTGGTGAATGGGGCGGCGAATCGACGACCTGAAAGTCTCCATGCTGAACTTGGGAGCAATGGGAGACTTGTTCAGATTACTCAGATCGAGAACAGGTAGGAGTCAGCCGCCCTTCTTCGGCACCAAGAACAGGCGGGAATAAAATCCCACTGAATGAATGTTCTTGACAACCGTAACAGCCCCCTTTGACAGGAGAATGTCTATCTCTCTGATCAAAAGTTCCCGACGTGAAACGTCGAAAGGAACTTGGATTAGAAGAGGCACACTCGACAGAGTGGGTGCCTCAGAAAAGATATCCACAGACTGGACCGAACATCTAACACCCAAGGATCGGATGTGATTGTGGCCCAAACGGTCTGCAATCTTGGATATCCCTCCTCCAACCTGGGACGAACCGAGGTGAGGACCTTCATTTCGAGCCCCGGCGAGGCCGGTGAGAGGAGAAACCACCTCCTCTGCTAGATGAAGGATCCTGAGACCTCCCTCAGGACTGCCGATGCTTACCCTTACCACGTGACGGCAAGAGGATGAGCCCTTTGCTTCACAGAGGAAGCAGAAGGGCGTTTGTTAGGCTTGGAACGGCCCCGGCCTCCCAAAGAAGGTGGATCAAGCTGGCGAAGCAGCAGCTGATCTTTAGAATGCCGCAGGACGTCATCCTGGACTGTCGCCACGGAATCAAGGAATAGTTGCAGACCCACCAAAGAAGCGGATCGAAGTGCAACGCCCTGCCCTTCAGGAAGGGGATGGTTTGTGTCCAGCACAGCATCCCGGTGAACTAAATCCAAAATAGCCATGTTACAGGCACGTATGCGAGTAAGATGCATGAGCGTCTTGGGGATCACACGCAAAGGAGCCTGTACGTCGTCAAACTTACCTGGAGGCAGATAAGCAGCCAAGGCAGAGACAACGTGATCCAAGAGAGAAAGCATGCCTAGCATCTCTCTGGATAAGCCCAACATGACTCCCAAGTCGCAATAGGAATAATGGCCGACTTGGCGTGGAGTCCTGATCCAAGACCGTCAAAGTCTGGCAGACCGACGGATTGGCGGAATTGTAGGAACGATAATGCACAGGGGGCAAAAAAAAGGTCTCAGCCTAGTGAAGAATGAAGTCTTCATAGCCCTGGAACTCAGCTTTGAGTCCAATGCTGCAAATGCTTCGACCGATTGTACGGTCGCAGGCACCCAGAAGCAGGTTGCTCCACAGGCTTAGGCGCGCGACCGATGATCGCAGCCTGGCTGAAACCTCCGGCTGGTCTGACGGTTTGAAGAAATTCAAACACAAAGTCAAGAGCCGCCCCCAAGTCAGAAGACTGATGGCTCTCAACGTCAGGTGCATCTGACCCAGCTGGAGTCGGAAGACATATAGCCCATGCTGGGCATACCAGCCAATTCCTCCCATAATGTAGGAGCACCAGGGGATCAGAAAGTCCCGATTCCAATCCCGAGAGGTGGCACCACTAGAAGCCTCGCTGGAGGCAACGGGAAGGCAAAAGGTAACTGGCAGAAATTCTACTATCAACAGAGGGGAGAAAAGCTGCCACAACCTCCCCCAGCTGACACCTAACTCAGTTAAAAGCAGAACCCAAAGGGTTAGCATTAATGAACAAAGAACCGAAATGGCAAGGTACGTGGAAATCGCACGCGAAATCGGTATCGAGATTTATCACAAAAAATAGTGAATAATTGAGAGAATATATTAAAACACAGCCCTGTATATCTGGATAATGAAGAAACAGCTATGAATCCAAATAACAGAACAGGAAACATCATTAACATCGAGTCAAAAGGTATCACTGTTGAGGATTGAGAACATCCAGCATGGCAGAAAAAAATAGAATGACGTGTTGATTATATGTCTGCGAACTGGTTCCGGAAGCCGTGGATTAGTACATGGAGAAGAATGTCCCCTACTGGGTGTGTGCCATTCGCACTCAACTCAGTTTTGGCTTATTTTTTCTTGGTGCTTTTGCACCACTTTTCTTTCCCATATCACTTGGGAAGAAGAAAATAGTGAGTATTTTTCCAAGTTAGGGACTTTCACTGTAATGCAAGCCTGTTGTAAACAATTGTAAGGTAGGTTGATAAGAAATGATTTGTGTTTGTAAAAGAATGCAACTGTTGAGCTCATTGGCAGTGGCATTTGTGGAGCTGAGACAGAATGATACAAGAACAACTTATTCTGTATTTTCCTGATGTGAATTCCCGTTTGGTACTACACGTATAAGCAAATTTCAATCAAGGTATACCTTAAAAATACAGAAACCGATACTGAACTCAAAATTCCAATACCGCTGATCTCTACATCCCAGAACACTCTCAAAAGTTCTCTAGGAGCTGGAGATGAGAAATTCAAGAAGTTTCAATTATGTTCTGGTGCAAAAACGGGGAGTTCCCTCTAAAAGCTTCAAATGGTTGGATGAACATGTAACCCTTGGAAATTTGCAGTCAATATTTCAAATTTTGAAAGTCATCTCATAACCATATCTGCTACCAAATCAATGATTCTCATTCCATTAGTCAAGACATTCTATTAGTCAGAGAATATCCATTCAGCAAGATTGACCTGGCTGGGACACAAGCTGAATATTGCCTCTGATCATTTGATTTCTCATTTTTATGGGTTTATTGGGAAGGGTGCCATATTCAAGGATGTTCCCCTAGGCCTTGGAAAGGAATTTTAAAATTCCAGGATTCTAAATGAATTCAAAGAGCCATGGGAACCCTGATGAATGTCTAATTTCCATATACTTTCAAGGGCTGGAATTTCAGATTAAATATTCATGCACTTTTAAAAACTTTCAATAACCCCCATACAAAACATGGAAAAACACTAAATGAATATTCCGGTATATTTTCCCCCAAATTGAGAAAACTTACTGCATTTGCATGAACAATTCTAACAAGAAAACCCCTCTGTAATCACCCTACCCTGAAAAGAGGTCTAACAATAGAGGATCCATGTAAGGGGGAAACACTTAAAGAATCCTGTAACCAGGTAACCAATTTGTTATAACCATTCTGTTACCGATTAACAGTTGCTACTTGGAAGAACAGAGAATATGCTTATGCTGGGGTGCTGAACCGCACTAAAGTTATCAGGACCTAGATAGAAATATTTTGTATCAGTGGATTCCTGCAATGAGAAAAATGCAGATGTAACTTGAGCTAATGTTGCATGAAATACTTGGGCCTGATCATCAGGCCCGAGTATTTATGAAACATTTGCATGAGTTACATTCTTCATATTTCCCGATGTCTGAAAACATGAATCAAAAAAAATTTCCTCACTTCTCTTTGAGTGAGCAGTTAACAGGCAACAAAAATCATAATCAGAAAAACCTTGTAACTATTCTGATAAATGTTTTGTGTTTAATCTCTTCACTAGTAGAACCATGTTAAGACTGGAGTACTATTGTACTGTTATAAGATAAAGCTGTCTTAGCCCTTGGGGGCCTCAACAAGTATCCTGAATTCCCACCAGCCTACAGCCTTAAAACGTCCAGTGGCTCAGCAGTGATTTCTAGTCAGGTCTTCACTGCCTTAACAGGCAGCAAAGACTGTAATTAGAAACCACTGCCTAGATAATTTGCCTATTGTCAGCAAAGCCTCCTCATGATGGCATGTTAACCCTTTCAACACTGGCACACTGGAAGGTATCATTTCAGTCAATACTGTCAACGGCAAATTGGGCAAAACCATCCTGGTCTGCCGAGCTGTTGGAGTAAATTACTGAGTCTTGCGTCAGATTTTTGCTCTGTCTATCATCTGCTCATCTTCTACCAACTTTTTCTTCACGCAAACATTTATGCACACTGTGTTGAAAGGGTTAATGGCACCTGTTTTAAGGTTGTAAAAGTCAGAAATAGGCTTTTAAGAGTTAACAGTGCCACTATGCTCCCACTAGGGGCACTGGGTACCACAAATAAACAACCTCTTGTTAAAATGTCATCATCAACTGGGTTATCATCCAGGTAGCTACGAATAGGGTTGCTGCAGTGCCATGGCTTGCAGAACTATGGCATTTGTGTTCTGTACAATTAGTATTTTTTTATTGGTGTTAACCCTTTACCCAACGTAAAACCCAAAACCGGCCAGCACTATTTACAAAAATCGCCAATTAATTTTTATTATTTTTTCATTTTTTGTTTCAAAAACACAGGTTATGACCCCTCTTTGGAACGAGCTCGTCGTGCTCGTTCCACTGAAGGGTCATAACCTATGTTTTTGAGACAAAAAATGAAAAAAAAATAGTTATTGAAGAATTTTGTTTGCAAGTGTCGTCTGCTTTTCATGCTTGGTAAAGGGTTAAAGATCACTTTAGCATCTATGGTTATATCATGACCATAACACATATGTAAAGTCAAGTTCAACCAATCATTTTTCATATGCAACCTACTTTCAAGGACTTCCAACCTACTTGCCAGATCTTATTTCAGCAAAACTAAACTTGTTTACCAAGCACTGCACCACTTTTAAGGTCTGAATACATGTTTGGGGGAATTGAAAAGGATGGAAAAATAGTTAGAATACAATCTTAAAGGTACTCTTACTGCAAAATTGTTATAAATAATTAATTAGCAAGATATGATGCCTGAGCTTGGTTAACAAATTTCGGCTGCACTAGAAAGTGCCAGGGCCTCAATTAACAGGTTTCATATTCCACTGATGTGCTTCACATTCTCTTAAAAGTAAAAAAAAAGTTTGTTCTTTTGGATTTGTCTTATCACAATTTATTGGAGGTCTAACTCTCCAATAAAATGTAACAAGATGCAAACACATCTGAAGTGAATCTGTCCATCAAAATTAACCTAGCACACTCCTAATTAATAAGCAGGAACATCTGACAGTTACTTGCAAGTTTGATCTCAAATCGAGATTCTCAATGCAGCAGCTTCCTCCATCACATTGTCCCATCAAAACACTGCTTTAGGCCCAGTTGATTCACTCGGAGTACCAGGCCTGGCATTCTTTAGGAGGGCAGGAGTGCTGCACGCCTAGAACAAATTGAGGAGGGCAGTTTTTTGCACCCCTTGATTTTCTGGAATGCCAGACCTGTTTGGGACTGCTTTTAAAATCTGTTATCATTTGTCAATCTTGCATTCATTTGCAATAATTCATGACCCATTCTGTGTCGCATTTTGACTGTAGAAGACAGTCACAAAAGAATTGAATGCAACATTTTGAATAATGAGATGTGTGTGCCAATTTTTCCACTTTGTGGCTGAATGTACTGCAATTTGTCAGTCACAATAGTAATACCCTGAAATGAATATACAGTACATTAAGAGTGTATTGTCAATAAATAACCTGTGGAGTGATTTCTCTCAAACAATAAATGCTAATTTGATGCAAAGGTTAAACCCGGGGGTCCATTGGTTGAAACTTGGCTTGTGCTTCTTGTGTTTCTGTACGAATTTTGAGAGTAGTACCTTGGGTGATACCTCCACTCCATAGGTGATTGGGTGACAATCCATCTCCATGTACTGTAACCAAAATAGCATACAAGTTTATGTATTGAAATTTTCAATTGCACTCCCAAGCAATCTGAGGAAGACAATTGTTTTGCACTCCTTGATTTTCTAGACTCCAGGCCTGGAGTACCAGGTAGTTTTGTGATGGAACAGTAATATGACATAAATCAACTAAAATAGAATGTGCGATGACCATGAATTCTGTGAATATTTTGCCAAAGAAGTAGGAGCAGTACAATATTTAAAACTGTAATCCATCAAACTAAAGTCTGTTCTAGTGTGATTACTGAATATTTAGGTGACTAGAGTTAAGTCAAGATGAGCCGTTTCAACTCGTTCCAAAATACTGTCAGATAACAGGTGTTTGTTAAGTTCGACAATAGCACTCATCTGAGGACAGAGTTAATTTTGGGAGACAGCACAGGCATATTTGTCCTTGAACTTGAACACTGTCACATGCCTGTACATTTCGGGTTGATGCACAGCACAGCTCAGCAGTGTTACATCCGTGCTGTGACATACGTGAATCAAGAGAGCTCTTGTAGAGAGGCATAGCTGCATTTATGCAACGTCAATTCATGTAATCTGCAATTAGTCTATCAAAACTGGGTTATAATCATGAATATAAAGTTACTAGAGCTGGGCATTTTTTCGGTTTTCCGGTTCTTGTGGCAAACTGGAAAACAAAACTGCAAGGCCTAGCAAAAACCGGCAAAAAGGTTTCACTGTGTTTGCGCATAAACTAATGGAACTACCTTACTGGAAGGGAACTGGACTAGTGTCCCCTGTGGATTCCCGTCACCTAGTCTATCTGCCAAAGGGGCGAACATGTGGCGTTCTCACTGTCACATTTTCTCCCTTACTGACTCGACCATGGACAAGTCAGTAAGACAAAAAGAAAACAAAATCGATCAGAAGAACTTTATTCAGTTGTTACCCTAATTTTCGTATTTTTTTCTGTCTCAATAGGCTTAGCAACTGATCCCCTAGAGCCCCTAAGAATGATTAAAGGGAAGTCAGGCTGAACGCAATGGAGATATTTGCAGACAGGGCTTTTGTGGTGAGTGGTGTCATAAAACTATTTCATTTTATCCCCAAGTTAAGGAGCCTGAATTGTTGTTTAAAAAATGTTCATGTTCTTAACACATAAAAAATTTGAACCGAAACAAGATTTTTTTTCCCTCAAAAACGAACCGAAGTCAAACTGAATCTGAAAAATCCAAACACCCAGCTCTAAAAGTTACATAACCTATTTATATGTCATATTTTCATCCTTCATTCTGACAGATGCAAAGAAGATGTGTGATGCATTAAGGTTCAATAAATCAATTTTACTTACAATCTGTTTCTCTGTATATTTATTAGAACTGAGAAGGTTGACTGCTTCCATATGTCCAAAATCAATATCATGGCCCAGTAAGAATATAAACAATAGTTTACAAACATATTTCTTTTTCTGGTAACCATCAAGAGTTTTGTCACCTGTAATTTAAAAATGCCAATAACAAACACACACCTTAATTTATAGCAACATATTAAACACAGCAAAAATATGACATGCATGATTGCACTTTCCTTAAGTCACTGGAGCTGAAACGGTTAACCGATTAATCGATTAATCAATGATCAACATCTTGATCGATCAAAAAAGTAATTGATTGATTAACCGTTACTTTTGAACTATTTGTTAACAAAGAAACAAACTTGCTCCAAAACAGGCAAACATTGTCACACTGACTCACATCAATTATATGAGACAGCGTAAAGCATGCAAGTTGCTTGCTGACATACTTGTTTACTTGCATGATCATCATGCTGTATCAGTAGCTGGAAACTGTCATTCTTAACCTTTTACGCATTGCGGGTAGCAGACGATACATACAAAATAAATTCATGAATTACGAACAATTTTCAATTTTTGACTCAAAAACATAGCTTATGACCCCTCATTGGAACGAGCTCAACGAGCACGTTCCAATGAGGGGTCATAAGCTATGTTTTTGAGAAATGAAAGTGTCAATGACACTGTAGCTCAACTTGACAAACTTGAACTTGGTAAGTTATAAATGAAATGGCAAAATTGAAGATCATTGGGACCAATGTCAGTTTTTTTGCCAGTGGCAACATTTTTGGACAGAAACCGAAGAAAATCGATAGCTCCCATCTAGAGGCCTCCCCAAACAAGCATGCCAGGTTTCAAAGCAATCCGATCATAAATGTGCCCTGTAGGGTGTACAAAAGGGAAATATTGTGATCTGACTAGACTAAATTCTAAGAACGTTGGCCGTGGCAACATTTTTTGACGGAAATGGAAGAAAATCGATAGCTCCCATCTAGAGGTCACCGTAAATAAGCATACCAGGTTTCAAAGCAATCTAATCATAAATGAGCCCTGTAGGGTGAGCCAAAGGGAAATATTGTGGTCTGACTAAACTAAGTTCTAAGAATGTTGGCTGCGGCAACATTTTTTGATGGAAATTGAAGAAAATAAATAGCTCCCATCTAGAGGTCACCCCAAACAAGTATGCCATGTTTCAAAGCAATCCGATCATAAATGTACCCTGTAGGGTGTGCCAAAGGGAAATATTGTGGTCTGACTAAACTAAGTTCTAAGAATGTTGGCTGCGGCAACATTTTTTGACGGAAATTGAAGAAAATCGATAGCTCCCATCTAGAGGTCACCCCAAACAAGCATAAGAAGTTTCAAAGTAATCTGATCATAAATGCGACCTGTGAGGTGCGCCAAAGGAAATTGTGGACTTACGTACTAACGTACTAAAATAGTAACGTACTTATGTACGTACGTACGCCGACGGACGAGAAGTGATGGCAATAGCTCAGCTTGACTTTGTCAAGTTGAGCTAAAAAATTCTTCTTCAGATCTACCAATTAGAATCTTTTCATATTTGGTATACAGTATCTCTAGGGGGTCAGATTCAAGTTTAGTCAAATCATGTTCCCGAGTTATTGTTTGAGCTCCCTATGGGAACCCAAATTTTAACTTAGTGCAATATGTGGAACTAGCAGGGTTACCCAGCAGTGCTCGGGCTGAGAAGAGTATTCTCTTAATATACTGGATATTTGAGAATTGTTCGCAGAAAATATCAAGGGGAATACTCTTTCCAGCTGCAAAACTTTTAAATACCCCTTACCCTACCTGTGACCCCACGGAAGCACCTTTGAAATTTTTAAACCTCACAATGACTTCACCCCCCCATAAAAATTACCTCTAGTAGACATGTTTTGGGCACTCTGGCTGGCCTTCTATAGTAGACAGACAAACATATATACAGTCGCAAGTATAGCAGAGAAGCAGGGTTCCCCAGTGTTGCTCTAGGAGAGAAGTGCCTAAAAGGTAGACAGTGTTAGTGCAATGGTTTGTTAGAGTGTTCGAGTAGTCCTGTTACCTCATTCCTCACCCTCCCAGCAGAAATAAGAAATTTTTTAAAGGTGACAATCAATTAACGTCATAAGAATTTTGACAGACAACAAATATAGTATGAAAATAGCAGGGATACCCAGCATTGCTAAGGTGACGCTTTGAAGATAGCAGGGTTACCCGGCATTGCTAAGGTGACCCCTTTGAAGAGATATATTGGTGAAAGAAATTTGGTCATAACTTTTGATGGCCCTCTGCACTCCTACCCCTGGGACTTTTTTTAAGCATATTATGAGATTCCAGAGAGGAGAAATTACCCCTAGTAGACCCCTTTGAAGACGTATATCGGTGAAAAATGTTTTGATCATAACTTTTGGTGCCACTCCGCACCCCTACCCCTGGGATTTTTTTAGACTGCATCATGAGATTCTGGAAAAATCCCCCAGTAGACCCCTTTGAAGTCGTAGATCAGGGATAAAAATTTTTGGTCATAACTTTTGGTGCCCTCCACCCCTGGGATCTTTTTTAACCTGACGATTACCTCTGCCATAAAAAGCACACCTAGCAGATCCATTTTGCGGGTACTCTGGAAGGACCGTATTTTTTATCATAACTTCTGGTGCCCTTCGGCACCCCCATCCAAGCCTGGAGACTTTTTAAAACTGCACCATCAGATTTCCGAGAAAAAGATATCCCTAGTAGACCCCTTTGAAGAGGTACATGCGAGAAAAAATTTTTGGTCATAACTTTTGGTGCCCCACCCATCCTTGGGACTTTTTTAACCTGACGATGACCTCGACCATAAAAAGTACCCCTAGTAGACCCATTTTGGATGGTCCCATATTCATTTGGGCAGACATCCTAACTTTTGAAGCTCCTTCGCACCCCACCCTGGGGACTTTTTTAAACTGCACCATGAGGTTCCTGAGGAAAAAATACCCCTAGTAGACCCCTTTAAAGATGTATATCCGTGAAAAAAATTTTGGTCATAACTTCTGGTACCCCTCTGCACCCCCGCACCAGTCTGGGGACTCTTTTTAAACCACACCATCAGATTCCTGAGAAAAATCACACCAAGTGGACCCCTTTGAAGAGGTAAAGCCATGAACAAATTTTTGTTCATAACTTTTGGTGCACCTCTGCATGAGCATTCAGTTCCATATTGATCGAAGTAAACATTGTGTACATGCGATGTCGATTAGGACAAAATGGAAATATCATATTTCATATTTAGATGATACAGAGCAACCTGAAACTCAAAAAATGTGCTTTGCATGCACTTGGGATAAACAATAATCGCTTATATCGTGGTACGGATACAAGATACTCCCAGATTCCACCACCAGTCATCGCGCAATCAAATTCCGGTTCCAACGGTACTCGAACCTTAGTTTCGCCCAAAATGTCACTTGGGACAAACTGGAAAGCAGGTCGCGAAATGACAATTCAGATTTGTTCAATACCAAAAACTTTGCCCTGCACCCTTCATGTTGTCATATCCTCAGAATGAGTCCAAATCTTAAAAACGCTTTTGATAAACCAACGCATATAATGACTAGCTAGCTAGTATTTAGTTGAATTTGAGGTGTATATTAGTTTGTTCAAATGAAATTCAACAAGGCGAGGGACTTCCGGCCCTGTGGGGCATCTTGTTTATTTGGCTTTACTACACTTCTAACAGCCAGAGTCACATCAGGTTGAGCGGATTTACAGGTGGAGGAAGACAGAGTACCAGGAGAGAACCAACAAGTAGGAGCAAGTGTCTGCCAGACCCTTTAACATACTAACCCAAGCCACATTAGAATTGGTTGAAGACCTGTGCAGCATCAACTCGAAGTACAATTTAGTACATAGCGCCACCATGCCCACAGGAAGGAGATGAGGATGAACTGTCTTATCCAAGGACACAACACAGTTTCTGCAGCTGGCATTCGAATGCAGGGTCTCTCGGTTGGAAGCCTATATCTCTACCAAGGTGTTAAAGTATCATCAGTAAATGTTCGTAAGATGTAAAATGAATAATGGATATGACAGGAATTAGTATTTGTTGTGACTCAGTCAACAATAATAAAAGAATTACAAGGTGACTGTAATGGACTACAGATTAAGACCAATCATTGAAGATTATTATTTTTGTGTGGAATTATTTATTTATTTATTTATTTAATGGTGTTTAAGGTCACATATTTATGCACAATGGCTAATCATGACCGTGACAGTTTTACGGGTGGAGGAAGCCGGAGTACCCGGAGAGAACCACCGAGCAACGACGAGCAGCTACCAGCTCCCCAACATCGTAACTCCGCACTGCAGCACAGGCAGGGTTAGATTGGTGAAGACATGCGTACCATCGACGTGCAGTACGCCTTAGTACACGGCGTCATCGTGCCCCCACGCGGGCAATGGAGATGAAGTGTCTTGCCCAAGGACACAACGCAGTTGTCGCAGGTGGGATTCGAACCGAGGACCTCTCGGCTTGCAGCCTGCACCTCTACCAACTGAGCCACCGCGCTCCCCTTTTTGTGTGGAAATTTTCAGTCCCAAACAAAATATTTTCAGACTAAAATTTTTTCTTCTTCTTCTTAAAATTTACCAAAAAGCATCAAAAAACAAAAAACTAATTTCTGGATTTTCGTAAAAAAAATTTCCACCCGAACCCAAAATTTTCAGTATAAAATTTTTTTTTTTTTTGGGGTCTTAAAATTGACCAAAACACAAAAAAACCCCAAAAAACTAATTTCCGGATTTTGGTCCAAAATTTTCCAAGTCCCACCCGGACCCCTAATTTGCATAATTTATGCACGAGAAAAAACCCTGTATTATATGTAATGTATCCCATGATACTAAAAATTCATACAAAAATTTATTCAAATCAGATCTTTCATTTGGAAGTTGTGCGCAAACATCTCATTGCACCTAATTTTGAAAAAAATGGCTGCTAGCGGCCATCTTGAATTTCAGACTGGACCCCAAAACACTCCTTCTGATCCCACAGTGATAACAAAGGTACCCAAGCAGTTTCATGAAGATCAATTCATAAATACGGCCTCTAGCCCGAGCCGTATTGGGATTTGCACTCACAGTGCTGAAAGTAACAATAAATAAATCAAAGTTAGCCTAATTTGCATAATTTACGCACAAGAAAAAAACCCATATTATATGTAATGTATCCCATGGTACTAAACATTCATACAAAAAATTATTCAAATCAGAGCTTTCATATGGAAGTTCTGTGCAAAAATCTGATTGCCCCTAATTTTGTACAAAATGGCTGCCAGCGGCCATCTTGAATTTCCGACCAGACCCCAAAACAATCGTTCTCGTCTCACAGTGATAACAAAGGTACCCATGATGTTTCGTAAAGATCGGTTCATAAATACGGCCTCTAGCCCGAGCCGTATAGGGATTTGCACTTACAGTGCTGAAAGTAATACTAAATAAATCAAAGTTAGTCTATTTTACATAATATAAGCACGAGAAAAAACCCCATATGATATGTAATGTATCTCATGGTACTAAACATTCATACGAAAAATTATTCAAATCAGGGCTTTCATATGGAAGTTCTGTACAAAAAAAAAATTTCTGCATCGTCGGTACAAAATGGCTGCTGGCAGCCATCTTGAATTTTGGACTGCACCCAAAAACACTCGTTCTCATCCCACGGTTATAACAAATTTACCCAAGAAGTTTCGTAAAGATTGGTTCATAAATACGGCCTCTAGCCCGAGCCATAGCAGCTTGGCACTTACAGCTCTGAAAGTAACACTAAATAAAGCAAAGTCAGTCTAATTTGCATAATTTACGCACGAGAAAAAACCCCGTATTATATGTGATGTATCCCATGGTACTAAACATTTATACAAAACTTTATTCAAATCAGAACTTTCATACAGAAGTTCTGTACAAAAAACTGATTTTTGCATCATCGGTACAAAATGGCCGCTGGCAGCCATCTTGAATTTCGGACCACACCTAAAAACACTCGTTCCCGTCCCATGGTCATAACAAAGGTACACAAGAAGTTTCGTAAAGATCGCTTCATAAATACCACCTCTAGCCTGAGCCATAGCCAATTGTTGACGTACGGACAGACGGATGGACAGACAGACGGACGACAGACGACGGGCCATGACAATAGCTCAAATTTGACTTCGTCAAAGTTGAGCTAAAAATTGAAAACATAATAAATCTGAATGGAGAATTTTGTATATAGGCCTAGTCGGTTTAGTTTATTACGTTGGGTAAAGGGTTCATGCTGTAAATCATCAACGGTAAGAAAATTATTCAGATATCTATTTGGACAAGTGATTAATCGGTTAACCAAGGTTAATCCACGTGATTAATCGATCAAGAAAACCCCTTAACCGTTTCAGCTCTATCAGTCACAACAGACCTAGACCATGTAACATAGTTCTAACCTTTATAGGAAAATAGTGTTGTGATGCTTCTGTTTTAGAATGCAAACCATGCTGTTTACATCATAACAGAATTTTCACCAAATTATTAAGCAATAGGTAATGATCAAGCATCAGGCCTAAAAAAGTTAAAACTGTGTTTCTCGGGCCCTCCCGCATGATCCTGTTGGCAGCCGATTGCTCTTTTTTATACCATTGCAAACTTTAATGAAAGTGTCAATGACACTGTAGCTCAACTTAACAAACTTCAACTTGGTAAGTTATAAATGAAATGGCAAAATTGAAGATCATTGGTACCAATGTTATTTGATGAAATTTCAACATAACAGCATTGTATGTGCACAACGTCAAAGTAATCCATGCATTTTAAATGTAAAATGTAGGACTGGCTGAAGGAAGAATGTTGATACACAAATGCAGTATGTTCAGAGGTTATTGTAAATGGCAACTTTTTTTCACAGAAATGAATGCTAATCAATAGCTCCTATCTGAAGGTCTTGCCTAATAGCCCAAGAACATTAGGTTTCACTACGGAAAAAAATCGGAGAAAGCTGATTTTTTCAGGGAATGTCGAGTACATGTCACTGAACGATTAGACAAAAGTCCCCTAAAATCCCAGTTGAGCTTTTTTTTCTACAGCCTTTTTTCGAAAACGGGTTTGAAAAAAATAAAAAAAAATCGCACGAACTTTGTAACCTCGAATTGATCCAACTGTATTTTTTGTTTACGCGTATTTCGAGCTACATAATGTCTAATATACATTTACCTAGAGGAAAATGTGCATTCTGTGACAATTTCTGCAAAAAATTATTGAAAATTCACAAAAAAGTATCGGATTTACGCAAAAAATGACGATTTTCCTAACGGATTTGCCCAAAGGGTCGTAGTACAGAACGGGATGTTAGTTGGACAGACGATAAAAAATCCACCACCATTTGAAGACTTTTATCATTGCTTACAAAACAGACATTATGGAAGACCCCCTCTGCTTCTGGCCGAGTTCCCCTTTTGGCATAAAATTCATCAGCATGAGAACTCAACTATTTTCGGGCTTGGGACCGAACAGACACGTCTGTGTCTGGTAGCATTAGATCAATAAATAATATTTACAGAATGTACAAAAATCAATAAATAATATTTACAGAATGTACAAATCAATCAACATGGATTAAGTTACATTGACTATTATCAACGCTATATACAGAAATGACATGACCTATATACATATTATTCATCGAACTCAGATATTTCCGACAGGACAGTGTTTCTGTGGTTGTTACAAGAATCCGAACTGCAATTACACAAACCTGAGCAAGAGAGTCCTGCCTTCTTACACCCACACCTTTTTGTACAAGCACTCTTGCAACCACAACTGATCAGATTCAGTAGGTTATCGCGGGCACATGGCTTTGTGGCTGCAGTCGGTACAAGAAGTCCATTGTCTAGCGACCACCGCCAATCCGTCGGAGGAAGCGAAGTGCCCAGCCATTGTTGGACCTGGAGATAACATCTGTAGACATGTTGTTGTGCAGCATTGCTGCTTCGTGGGAGTGAGGCTAGGTCGATGGGCTTATTCAGTTTAGATTTTGCTACATAACGCTTGTAAGTGACATATCTATATTGGTCGAGAGAGGAAACAGTTTTACTCCCGTATAAGATCAGGGGAAGTTGTTCCCCGGCAGCGGCTACTGCACTTGGTGTACTGTCATCCGCCAAAATTGTGTTGACATACTGTTGTGAGTCGCTAGTAACATCGGAGACAAATGTACTGAATACTTTCTTCTTACCAACTTGAAAGAGTGTAGAAGTAGTGTCACAACCACTTATAGAATGTGCTACAAGGAGGTTGCTTCTATGGTCACCCATTTTGGTTGCTATTTCACTAACTGAAACTAGTAAGTTTGGGGTAATGGAATACATCATGTGAATATTACATCCCGGTTGAACTCGAGAGGTAAGAATGACTAACAAGTCTGTGTCTGTTCCCACAACGACAACATTGTTGTCATCTTGAGCGATGTCAAGTGCAGTTTCGGCTATCAGTACATCAGCATCAGCCTCGGCCTGCTTGGACTGAATATTGATAGCAGATAGCTCCTGCATTAGAAGATCGATCAGTTGGGTTTTGTTCTTGGCATTTGCAAGGAAATCGGATTGGGGTGTGGTGGCTGGTAACTTGGGTGAGATATTGATATCAATGGAATACCTGTCTTTAGATCTACGGGCTTGTTCCATGCCCTTTGTCGACATTGTACAAGCATAACCATCAAAAACAACCACGACGTTCGCCCCCAAATGTCTCACTAGATAATTGGAATATGATGTACATATGTCCTTATATGACGACTGTTTAGGCCATACAACTGCCCTCAATAAAAATCCACCATCTACAACAAACAGAGAATGTTCTGGGATTTTAGTTTGCTTGGAACCGTATGTTTTGAGGATCTTACTGAGCGTGCTTTTCTGTGTCTTCCTCATTCCAGCAGAATCAAACAATGCTGGTGGTTTCGGGGCGAGTTCATATTTGAGATACTCTTCCATCTCTGCTTGTGACTGAATAACACATGTGATGCGGTTGAACAGAATTGTGGGGTCAATCACTACCTTACTTCCACGGACTTTGATGCTATTTGCCATCGATGCGAAAGACTTCACAGTGTCAACACGTCGTAGTTTGATGCTGTTGAACGTTTTGCTTACAACATTCGATACGCAACATTCACCAATTTTGCGAACTTGGTCACAGTTCACAGTTTCGTCGGCCACAAGCCCGGTCGCTATAGAGACTAATTGTAGTGGATCTCTATTCTGAAAGGGGGAATGCACTCTGAGCCAGTTCAATAATTTGGTGATATCATTGGCATCAGTCAATTGTGAACTTTGACGGAGATCCCGATGTTGTTCGGCATGACCAGTGTGAACATGAACAAAATTTTTGAGAGCATTACATATCGGAAGGCAAAGAGGTAGTCCATGTACCCATTTCGCAACAGTGCTATCGGTTATTCCCCTGCCATGTGTGAGACCACCAGGGAGCTTGAACATTCTCATTAAACACTGCTCTATGGTCTGATCAGAATATATCCCGTCCCAGAATTTATCTGAGCGCCTTATGGTAAAGTAACCTTTCTCAGTGAACAACTTCAAATCATCCTGTTGCATTATTTCTGTTAGCTCATTCATCTGCTGCAAATAGAGATGAGAACTTTTTGCGTATGCAAAATTACCACCTGCGTGAAATACTGGAATCATATTGCGAACACAATATGTGTGGAGTTCCCAGTCGCCTGTGCGCTCTGCTCTCAAGAACAACTGGAGAAGACCTATTTGCTCGTAGTATTGTACCCAAAGCTTTCCTGTGCGTCCTACGGACGCATTCTGGAGCAGTTCGTGTAATTTTGACAGTAGATGGTTGACACTTTCTTGATTGACAGCGTCAGCTGTTGTACAGTCACCTCTGGCAAGTCCACAGAATATTTCATTGACTTCTGTGCAGTCTATGTTATCTAGTGTTCGGCTTTCTTCAAACACAAGTTTTGTAATGGCAATTTGTGTTAGCAAATGGGCACGAACTGCTCTTGAATATGCATGACCACTGATCAAATGATGGATTGACCCACCAGCATAAACAGTCCCCCAAAGTTCATCCAAGCCGCTACCAGCCATGATCGAACCAATTGCCCCTAAATATGACATAATCATATGGAAGCCGCCGAGTCTAACGAAAACTTATGAGTACACATCAAGGGCGTGCACACATTACATGCCAATGCATCTTGAGTGTAGGCGAACACCACATTATGTGATTTAATTGAACATGGAAATTGAAACAATGATGCTATAATACGGTATTTGAATGAGAAAAGTCGATGCCGTTTGAATTTGAGTTTAGGGGGTATGGTTAATATTTCACACGTTTCACCAGTTCATTATGGAATAAATGACTATTGTTATATATCATTATAAAGCCACTGCTTTTCTGCAATTTTTGATATATAATTTAACTCCCAAAGTAGTCGTAGATTTGATTTAATGGACGTTGTGTACCGTTGTGTGTATGAAAACAATAAATTTTTTTTCGTAATTTTGTACATTTTCGTGAATATTTCACCATTGAGTGTGAGGATTGGTACAAAGTTGGCATTTTCTGTTGGGGATATGTATTCTCAATATAATTCAGCACGATATTTATGATTCTCACCCTACTAAGGCGAATAAGAATGAGAAATATGGAGCTGGGTCGAATTTTTTTTTTATTTTTTTTTTCATCAAAAAAACGCTATAACTAAAAAAGCTCAACTCGGATTCGCGGGGACTTTTCACACTTTATCCGCAATGTGTGTCCCAGAAACATATAAAAAAATCAGCTTTCTCCGATTTTTTTCCTTACTTTCTCATTTTTATGTCTAATGTGCCTGGACTATAATGAGCACACCAAGTTAAAAAACAATCCTATTATAAATGTGGCCTGTAGGCCATGTCAAAGAAGAATGTTGATGCACAAATGCAATAAATTCAAAGATTGTTGCTAACAGCAACAGTTTTTGATGGAAATGGAAAGAAAATCAATAGCTCCTATCTTTGTCACCCTGCATAAGCATACAGAGTTTTCAAAACAACCTGATAATGAACGTTCCCTCTGAGGCATGTCAAAGGAAGATGTTAATGCACAAATGCACTAAGTACAAGGTCATTGCTTGTGGCAATGTTTTGGGGGGTTTTTATTATGGAAATGCATAAATATACCCTGCAGAGAGTGCAAAAGGGATAAGTTGATGCACAAATGCAGTAAGTTCAAAGGCTGGTGATAATGACAATAATTTTTTATGGAAATGAAAAAAAGCAATAGCTCACATCTAGAGGTCACCCTGAACACACATACCAAGTTTCAAAGTAATCCGATCATAAATGTGCACTGAAGGGTGTGTTAAAGGGAAATATTGAGGTCTGACTAAACTAAGTTCAAAGGTCAGCGGCAACATTTTTTGACAGAAATGGAAGAAGCTCCCATATAGATGTCAACCCACACAAGCATACCAAGTTTGCAAGCGATCCAATCATAAATGGGCCCTGCAGGGTGTGTCAAAGGGAAATATTGATGCTCAACTGCACTAAGTTTTTACTAAGTTCATTGCCCACGGCAACATTTTTTGACAGAAATTGAAGAAAATCGATAGCTCCCATCTAGAGGTCACCCCAAACAAGCATACCAAGTTTCAAAGTGATCTGATCATAAATGCGACCTGTGAGGTGTGCCAAAGGATTTTGTGTATGTACGTACGTACGCTGACGGACGAGAAGTGATGGCAATAGCTCAGCTTGACTTTGTCAAGTTGAGCTAACTAGAAAAACTGTGAGCACTGCTCACTAAATGATACCACCCACTCCCACCAAGAAACATTTTACAACAATAAAAGTGTGTTTAATGAAGAGAGCACAAACTCTGACACCAATGTTTGAAGGTTTCATTGAAATCCATTCACTAGTTTAAAAGAGGTCATGGATAGCAAATGTCAACACCCCCCCCCCCCCCCCCCCCCAGAAGCTTGAATTGACAAAGCCCATTTTTCAATATGAGAAACCCTAAAAATTAAAATAGCTGAAAACAAAACAAGAGGTGCACATCTTCAATATATGTAAAAGAATATCTGAAAGTTTCAATGAAATCTGTTCAATGGTTTAAGAGGAGTTGCGGATAGCAGATCTGTACAGAATGTCAACTGAATTTGACAAAGTTCATTTCTCAATATGAGAAACTGTAAAAAAGAAAATATCTGAAAACAAAATAGGAGGTGCACATCTTCAATGTATGTAAAATGTCTGAGAGTTTCAATGAAATCTGTTCACTGGTTTAAGAGGAGTTGCGGATAGCAGATGTGTACCCCCCTCCCCCCTCAAAACGTAATACCCCTATAGCATAACAGACGGACGGCCGTATGTCGGAATATGAAAATATCTAAAAGAAAGTGAGTAGGTAGATAGTGTGAGCTTTTATGTAATAAAATCAATCAGTAACTGGAGCTTTCGGTCACTTGGCCTTATTCAACGATGTTAGTAGGAGATGTGGAGATTGAGCCACATTGTGGGGACCTAGTGGGGGGGGGGGGGACCTGGGAAGTGACATCATAGTCATGTGACCCAATTACATCATGTTAGGTTGTCATGGTAGCCCGCGGGAGCGGCCATCTTGTGGCGTCATCTCCATAGTGATACGTGATCTTAGTGCGCGTGCACATGCGCAGCGCGTGTTGTTAGGGTGATAGTATTTCCGTCAGCCATTTTGTCTACTGGAGGCCGCCATCTTGGGTTTCTAAGGTAGCACATGGTTGCTATGAGTCTGAATGGCCTACAACAAGATGGGGGTATGTTCGGAGGCTATGTTCGTTTGAAGAGGAGTAAATCTGATTACCCAAATGGACCCGCCAATCCATCCAAATCACCCAAAACAACTATTTGATACAGATTCCACACGAATCCTACTTTTTTCAATAACAGGTTCATTCCTTTGTATAAGAGTAGTTTTACTTTGTAGAATTACCACAAACAAGCCGATAATCCCTCCAAATCACCAAAAGGCACCCAAAACAACTGAAGCGGACCTGTACTCCCCATCTAGGGTTTTTTGAAGTAGCACATAGTGCTATAGGATCGAGAGTATGTTCTATTACACTGGAGTTCTGGTCCAGATTTTCCAAGAACCCTATTTTTATGCCTATTACAGATACTACTCTAACACTAGCAGTATGTCTAGCCCAAATTATCTCTAGTTCCCTCGTCCAAGTCTTATAATCACCAGTGCTTGGTTTCCCATAACATGTATGCAGAGTTATCTTCATTGTGTACAACGAAAGCCTATATGATCCTTAAAGCCACGAATCCATCGAAGAGTTACTGAAAACTCATTGCGCAAACGACTCAAATCCCATCGAGCAAATGAGCTATAGAACAATCGCTCATTCGAGTGACTCGAACAAACTTAGGTATTTGAGGAACCCTATGGTCACTATACAAAATGACCGATGGAACTGCGTATCACCCTAACAACACGAGCTGCGCATGTGCACAAAGATCACGTATCACTATGAGATGACACCACAAGATGGCTGCTCACGCGTCTACCACATCAACCAAACATGACGTAACTGGGTCACGTGACTATGATGTCACTTCCTAGCTTTCCCACTACCCCCTCTAAATCCCCCCCCCCCCCCAATGTGGCACAATCTCCACATCTACTACTAATGATGTTACATAAATGCACTCTTCATCATGCAGGTAGACTTCCGGAAATACAATTAACATTAGCGTCCTGTGTGATGAGGTTTATATTTTTTATAATCATTGACAAAGACGAAATGACAGAAAACCCAAGATATCAATCACTTCTATTGCACATGGAACGACAGTCCCCCACCTTCCCAATTGGGATCGAAGCTTATTTATAAATCTGATAAATTTTTTTCCACGGGGTGCCTGAAGCTTAAGCGTGCACACTGGTAATATGGTAAATTTTCTGGATACAACCCTGTCAGACATGCATTCATTGTCATAGCATGAAACATCAGTGATGCAACAAATCCCGAAATCCAAACTAAATGCCAAATGACACTTCACTATTAATTCTATTATCACATGATACTTGATAAACATATTGGCATATACAACAGAACCAACTGTCATAATTGTGAGTAGAGTTTTACGTTTTAATACCATCAAGCTGATTGTATCATCAAAATTATTGTGATGTGTATCGTCAAAATTATGACAGATTTGAAGAGCGGCGAAAAGACTGGACATGATCAAAGTAATTGATGATTGACTTTTTGTGTGAAATCTTCCTTGCCTTCAGCACTGCAAAATCTTCAAGTCGTTTAATTTCCGATGACTCAATAGCTGTCATTGTATTGCTGCCTAATCTGTCGCGGCACACAGTGGATCTGAGATTGGTTTTTATAAGAATGAGGAACCTCTATTATTAAACTGAGAGAGTTGCTCTCTGTAACTTTGTTTTTGTTTAACTCTCGAATTCAAATTCAAAACTTCGTTCCGTGTGGCTTGTAAGTGAAGCTAAGCACACATGTTTGCGGTTGCGGCAACAGATCTAGGGTCCGATGTGTTATTTTTACCGGAAGCGCTTGTCAGGGAGAAATTTGATATAGGAACGCACTGACATCGGCACATGTGTGCGGTTGCGTACAAAACTGAATTTGCCGCTGCGAATCCAATCAGCATCGGACAGAAAATGTAGGTGTTCGACGTCCGAACGCTGAGGCTTGTAGGCCCATATAAAAATAGTCTGCCTTCTTTCTTCGCATACTTACTTTTCTTCTCTCAATTGTTTTACCGTTACACCTCTTTTTTTTGGGGGGGGGGGGGTGGAGGGGGGGCACCTCTGGTAGCCCCCTGCACCCACTCAAACAGACCAATCCCAATGGGTGGAGCAAAATATTCTCCGCCCCACGAGTTCCAACTTCCGGTTTCTGTACTTTCCGCTTATGATGGCTTATCCACTGCGAGTTGATGGTATACTGGTATAATAAATTAGAATATTTACCTCCTCATCTACTGGTCACAGGCATTATGGAAAATATCTGGCAATGATTGAACAAATTTGAGAAAGACGGGTGCTCACTTTGAAATAACTTTTAAAACTCAACTTAGACTGGGGAAGGAGGTGGGGGTTGAAAATAAAAAATATAGATATTAGGCTGGATAAAACAGGTTTTTTTTTTTTAGACAATCTCTACCTCCGATCCAAACTTTGCTCCTCTTGAATTTACTTCTCACCGCCTGCACAGAATGTAATTTTGACTGCGTTGCATTCACGAATTCTACCATAGTGTGTGAAGTTTCCTGCTGTTAGTCAAATAGTGATTCGAATTTTGAAATTTCTGGACATTTTTTTTTTTTTTTTTTTTTTTTTTGGGGGGGGGGGGGGTGTCTCCCTTCTGTGGGGCCCCACCCTCGTGACAATGAATGCGCATGTCATCAAGAAACGTGACTTTTCTACAACATACATGTAACAGGACGTAAGCATACTTAATCTAATTCAGCTATACTATGATTATAGCTGAATTCCTTGGACCTAGAGGTGTGGCAATCCCCTCCCCCCCCTCCTCGTCTCATACGCCCATAGTGCTATAGAACAAATTCAAATGACCTCCCGTCAATTAATGATATGTGTTAGTTCCGGTGTAACCATTTTAACTTTCTCCAAACATTCCACTCCCACCCGATAGGATAAAATCTTGTGTGCTTCATCCCTAAACTAAAAACCATTTGCTTTTAAAAAGCTTATTTTCTGGCTCCCAAGATTGGTGGAAGATGAAAAAGATACACGAAGGCCATGACGGAATATCTCGCCCCCTGCCACCGCCATGTGACTTTGCATTCGGTTTATTTATTCTTTCTTCATATTCGAAGATTTTGTTTGTAAAGTTAAAAAATTGAGACTTTCTTCACTTCTATAACTGAGACATTGTACCTTTTCCTTTTAGAAATATGGAAGAGAGATAATCCACACACTGAAAACAGTACTTACAGTAAGATTTACGAGTCTAAAATTCACCTACACTCACGAAGTATGTTATCATTTTTTTTATAACGATAATTTGACTTCAAAGAGTACGGGCTGCTATAAATTCGCTGACAGTGAAAAATTGGAATGTGTGTCTATATGTCACTTGGAGAGATGGAGTGCATTTTTTCGTGAGCATCGTGTACACAGTCAGTGATGCCAGATCGAGGACCTGCCGCCAGCTATCTCAACCCCATACTGTTTCCTTGCAAGACATACATGCGATAAACCAAAGATGGTTAGCACATTTCCCCAAACTTGATTTCAATGCGATTCGTTTGACTTCATTATTTTATTCTACGCAGTTCAATGGCAGGACAGTGCCGGAGTGGACTTCAGGTGATGGTGGTGGTGGTGGTGAAAGGGGGGAAAGGGGAGGGGGCATCACCCAACGTCCACTCATAGTTTTTTGAGAGAATTTTTTGTTCCTGGCTCGAGGGGAATTTTGTTTTAGGCCTCTTATTGGTAAATTTGGCCAAATGGAAGTAAAAGCCGGTATTCTGGCAGAAACATACTCTAGAGATTGATTTTTCGATAAGTAATCCGCGTTGGATGCAAAAACGTTACATGGGGGCACGGTGGCTCAGTTGGTAGGGCTGCAGGCTGCAAACCGAGAGGTACTTGGTTCGAATCCCACCTGCGGCAACCGTGTTGTGTCCTTGGGCAAGACACTTCACCCCATTGCCCACGGTGGCGTTGTGTAGTAAGGCATACTGGATGGAGCACCTGTCTTCAACCAATGCTAACCCTGCTTGTGTGGAGTTACCATGTTAGGGAGCTGAGAGTTGCTTGCCATTGCTCGGTGGTTCTCTCTGGTACTCCGGCTTCCTCCATCCATAAAACTGCCGTGGTCATAATTAGCCATTGTGCAGAAATATGTGACTTTAAACACCAATAACTAACTAACTAAAAACGGTACATAATTTGGATCTTCGATCAGAAATCTGTTGAAATCAGTGCTTTGGTCTGGTGAAAAATATGGGGTTTATCCCCACCCCAATCGGCGATAAACTTCGACCCTACCAAAGAACTTTCATCGGAAAAAGAAATTTTCGGCAGAAATTCATTATTAAATCATTCACAAGTCTGCTTTCGTGCACAGTGTTTCTAAAGCTGTTACAAAATTTATCAGTTTGAACTTCAAAATTATATTTAGAAAGCCTCTACCGTTATTTTCCGTTGTATTTTATTTATTTTACAGAAACGGTCATCACTTTGTGATCGTAAGTTTCACTTGGGTCCGAATTTCGTAACAAATATACCGATGTTGTGAGAACGGTTCAGATTTATGTTTTGATCTGTATCCAAATCCCTCAAAACACGACTCCTCGCAACCCTCAGGTAAAAATAGATTATGCTATCCGTTACGTCATTGGTAAACAAACAGGTCGGCTGCTGGCGTTAAATGACAACAACGGTGAGCTTTTGAGTGAAATCAAGGGATAATGAAGACCCACTGATAGGGTAGAAATGCGAAAATTTGCTCCTTCACCTATTCTTTAATTTGAGTGGTTGTTTATAATTGAATAACAAACAGAACAGGAGATACGTGATATAGTCTAAAATACGGTAGACATGGAAAGGACAGTAACTATTTTTTGTAACTTCAAATATTTTTTTTACAGATGTTATCCCAGAAATTAATAATGAATTCAAATAAATATATATCTTAACCCTTCACGAATTGTGCTAACCGCACATCACATACAGAAACAGAAACAAAGGGAAGGGGAAGCCGGCACAAAAATAATCCATTCAGACATTAATAATTGCCGCTCACATGAACATTAATTACTAACACAAACACACCATTGACCATATCTATCACCACTTAAAATTCAATGGGTCATAAAGAACCAAACACATGCACATGCACACATTCCATAAAACAGCTGTATTAATTAATATCCATGAACAAAGGAAAAATAAATACTACAGTCAGCTACAGTGACAAATTGTGGGTTATTCTTTTCGCACAGAAAAGTCATGTCACTTTATTGTTTTCCCTCAAAAGTCATGCCTGAGCTGTCCCTGTGATGTGATTTTAAACGAAAATAAAATAACGCTGTGCATGTTTGTAAAAAAAAAAATGCTTTCTTAGAAGATATTGGTTTCAGCTTGTTTGTTTGGTGGTGGTTAACGTCACATATTTATGCACCATGGCTAATCGTGACACAACATGGAGATGAAGTCAAGTTTAGTTAATCGTTGATCGACATGTTGCCCATTTTAGAGGACTTTCACCCCAAGCATTGGTGACTGGGTCCTATTTTACTAGTAAAGCGGAACTGGTTTACCACAGTAAACAAGTGCTGCTTACTTCCCGGGGTTCCCACGGGGATGGTTTCAGCTGAACATAAGGTACCGAGTACAGTAATTTTATTCAATGGTTAACCGCCCAAAATATAATTGTGTTGTCAATCAATTGTTTACAAACTCAGTTCCCCAAAACATCGCCCGTGTTTTTCACCCTCTGAACTAGTCTACGATATACCGGTATATCGCAGGATTTTTTTCAATACCGATACTGGTATTGAAATTTGAATACCGTGCAGCCCTACTTGGTTGTATAATAAAGTACCTGTTATGGGACTATGACGTATCAAAGCTTGATATGGGCCTTTCAAGAGTTCAGTCAGTTAATTGGGTTCAAGCCTGAAAATAAGCAGACTGTCATCTGCAAAATGAGGTCCCCAGAGGGTGAATTTGGTGATGCTACCCTGCACAGCAGGGTAGCATCACAAAATTTACCCTCTGTGAACCTCAGTCTGAATCAAGGTCTCAAGCCAAAACAGAAAGATGTACCTAGAGGATAAATTGGTCCACTGTATGGGATAGCATCAGCAAATTCACCCTCTGGGGACCTCATTTTGCCAATGACAGGTTGCTTATATTCAGGCTTGATTGGGTTGTCATTTTCAGTCTTGTTGACAAGACTAGATCAGCCAGATCAAACACGACGCTTACAGCATCATGTCTGATCTGGCTGCATCAATACGACAGAATTTGATAACCCAGATCAACTGACTGTTGTAATAATTTGGATGTTATTTTATTGTATCTTTATTTTTTGCCCACAGAATCAGAATGGTATTGTGTGAAAAAATATTGACAGCAGTTCTTTGAACAATGAGAAACTCATGGAATAGTCTAAGACATTCTGGACTATTGTGTGATTAAAATATTGATAGTTCTCTGAACAATGAGAAACTCTTGGATTAGTCTGAGACATTCTAAAAGCAATGCTGTGAACTGCAAAATACACCTGTGGGCTGTTCAAATTATACAACACCTCTGGGTGGGGGTGGGAAATCTCTCAAAACTCAATTGAAAGAAAAGAATATTCCTGCCCACCCCAGCCCCATTTTTTATTGTGCCTTTAATCACTCAAAATTCTTCAAAACTCATTTTGCCACACAGAAAAAAGAAAAGTCACCCACTGCGACACAACGTTTAGTGGTGGTACATATATTGTGTAAGTTTCATTGTGATGTCTCCTTCGTCTAAAAAGTTATGGCCCAGACACAAAAATGTTGATGTACATGTTGATTCAGTGTTGACCTCTACCTGTGACCTTGGCCTTGGTGAACGGGCCATGAATTTCAAGCTTCATTGTAATATCTCTTCCCATTACAAAGTTATGGTCCAGATACGAAAAAGTTGCCAGGTGCACTAACAGATGCCCAGATGGATGCCTAGATGGATGTCCGTATGTCCAGACAATACCATAACATGACACACCTGTGTTTTTTTTTTTTTAAACATACGTATAAAAAGCTGTTGTTCAAAATAAAATTACCTTTAAATTTGGATCTAATATTGGCTAGTTCCTTATTTATCCTTTTAATTTCTGCTTCCTTGCTCTTGCCTGAAATAAAAAACACATCTTTATCAGGATGTCAATAATGTTACAGAATAAATGGCCATCTATTTGGTCATTTTAAACTATTGTATTCACTAATCTGATTATACATTACTGTGATGACAAAGATGATATATTTCTCAATGAGACTGTGATCGGGTTGAGACACAACTTATATACCAGTGGCTAGAGATATCATAAATAAAATACTGCGGAATCATGACAGAAACACGAACCAGAGGTACTGACATACTCCACCAGTGCCAAGTCGAGGGACAGGGCTGTGTCGTTCATAAAATCACTCAAAATTAATGCTAACGCAATAAAAAAAAAAAAATGTTGATAGGATCACCGATCCAATGTTGAGTTGTGACAGCACAAAAGTGGGTTTAATCATTATCTACTTATAGTCCGGAAACCAATTGTTTACAATTTACTGTGTGAAGGGTCAGTGTGACCTTGACCTAGTGATTCCGAAATAAATAGGGCTCTTTCTTGCACCAATGCCAACCTACCTATGAAGTGTCATGAACATAGGTGGAACCATTGTCAAATTATCATCTGGAAACCATTTGTTTACGATTTATTATGTTCAAGGTCACTGCGACCTTGGCCTTTGACCTAGTGAGTTCAAAATAAATAGGAGTCTTCCACTCACCTAGGCCAACCTACCTATGAACTTTCATGAAGATGGGTCAAACCATTATCAAGTTATCGTCCGGAAACCAATTGTTTACGATTTACTATGTTGAAGGCCACTGTGATCTTGACCTTTCACCTAGTGAGTCCAAAATACATAGGGTTCTTCCACTCACTAATGCCAACCTAACTATGAAGTTTCATGAACATGGGTCGGACCGTTATAAAGTTATCATCTGGAAACCAATTGTTCTGATTTACTATGTTCATGGGACCTTGACCTTTGACCTAGTGAGTCCAAAATAAATAGGGTTTCTCCTCTCATGAAGGCTAACCTACATATGAAGTTCCATGAATGTGGGTTGAACCATAGTCAAGTTATCATCCAAAAACCAATTGTTTACAATTTACTATGTTCAAGGTCACTGTGACCTTGACCTTCGACCAAGCAAGTTCAAAATTAATAGGGTTCTTCCTCTCACTGATACCAACCTACCTATGAAGTTTCATGAACATGGGTTGAACCATTATCAAGTTATCATCCAGAAACCAATTGTTTACGAGAAACCACCTGCCCGCCCTCCATTCATCAAACTATAAGTCGAGTTTGACTTCGTCACAACTCGACTAATGAAAGTGCCAATGACACTGTAGCTCAACTTGTCAAGACAAAGACATATACATGTATAGTATGTGACACAGCAATGACAAACATCTAGGTAATGACCTGATAATAAAAGTATATGTAAAGTATTGTAACGGTCTGCACATAAATGCTGACCATAGCCTGTAACAAATATATAGGTAAAGTATTGTAAAAGGGGGGTGACAGTTAGATGTTAAGCTAGAAAAGAAATCTTTGAGTCCCAGAGTGGGTCTGACTGAACCCCAAAATATTTGCTCTCATAGCACAGTGATAACAAAGGCACCACAAAACACGCGTTCCTTTCACAAGGTGATAACAATGGTACCCCAAGAAGTTTCATGAAGATCAGTTCATAAATACAGACTTTAGCCCGAGCCGTATTGACATGTGCACTTACTGTGTATAAGTAGCACTGAACAAATCAAAGTTCATCTAATTTGCATAATTTCTGCGCGAGAAAAAAACCTGTATTATATGTGATGTATTCCATGTTACTAAACATGCATACAAAAATATATTCAAATCTGAACTTTCATACAGAAGTTCTGTACAAAAGACTGATTGCACTAATTTTGGTACAAAATGGCCGCTGGCAGCCATCTTGAATTTCGGGCCGCACCCAAAAACACTCGTTCTCATCCCAGGGTGATAACAAAGGTACCCAAGAAGTTTCATAAAGATCGGTTCATAAATACAGCCTCCAGCCCTAGATGTATTGACATGTGCACTTACACTGTATAAGTAGTACTGAATAAATCAAAGTTCATCTAATTTGCATAATTTCTGCACGAGAAAAAAACCTGTATTATATGTGATGTATTCCATGTTACTAAACATTCATACAAAAATCACGACATCGATGCCGTAGCTGTGACGGGTGGTGCAATCTGCAAGTCCAAATAAGATTCTATGGGGCAATTTACAGGTGATGGTGAAAAAAAAACAAGAAAAATATTTGGAACAACATTTGCATCGAACATGGGCTAGACATGAATGAGATACACTTGCATATCAAATATGAAGTCATTCCACCAGATAGCTTGAAAGTTATTCTTTTAGAAACTCGTTAGTCACAAAATTCTAAGTTCATTAAGGGCCATAACTCCAAGAAAAATATTTGGAACAACACATGCATTGAACAGTGGCTAGACATCAATAAGATACACTTACATGCCAAATATAAAGTCATTCCATCAAGTATTTCAAAAGTTATTGAGTTTTGAAACTCGTTGGTCAGACAGATCGACAAACCGACCGACAGACAGACAAACCCACAGACCGACATTGCCACTTATAGAGCTGCTAGTCGCAGCTCAAAATTTATTCAAATCAGAGCTTTCATACAGAAGTTCTGTACAAAAAATGATTGCACTAATTTTGGTACAAAATGGCTGCTGGCGGCCATCTTGAATTTTGGACTGCACCCAAAAACACTCGTTCTCGTCCCACGGTGATAACAAAGGTACCCAAGAAGTTTCGTAAAGATCGGTTCATAAATACGGCATCTAGCCCGAGCCATATTGGCATTTGCAGTTACTGGGCTGACAGTAACATTAAATAGATCAAAGTTAGTCTAATTGACATAATTTATGCACGAGAAAAAAACCTGTATTATATGTGATGTATCCCATGGTACTAAACATTCACACACAAAAAATTATTAAAATCAGCGCTTTCTTATGGAAGTTCTGCACAAAAATCTGATTGCACCTAATTTTGTACAAAATGGCTGCCAGCGGCCATCTTGAATTTCAGAGGAAACCCCAAAACACTCGTTCCCGTCCCACGGTCATAACAAAGGTACCCAAGAAGTTTCGTAAAGATCGGTTCATAAATACGGCCTCTGGCCCGAGCCGTATCCAATTGTTGACGGACAGACGGACGACGGGCCATGGCATAAGCTCAAATTTGGCTTCGCCAAAGTTGAGCTAAAAATCATTCAAATCAGAGCTTCCATATGGAAGTTCTGCGCAAAATCTGATTGCACCTAATTTTGTACAAAATGGCTGCCAGTGGCCATCTTGAATTTCGTACCGGACCCCAAAACACTCGTTCTCGTCTCACGGTGATAAGAAAGGTACCCAAGAATTTTCGTAAAGATCGGTTCATAAATACGGGCTCTAGCCCAAGCCGTGTGTACGCCACAGCGGCCTGACGGACAACGGACCATGACAATACCTCAAATTTGGCTTCACCAAAGTTGAGCTAAAAATCAAAATCTGAGTCACTATTTGGAAATTCTTGGTTGAAAAGTATAACTATTTTTTTTATGGCTGTTAAAACCTGTATACTATGTTATGTATATTGCGCAAGTTGTTTTCCATACCAAAAAAAGTCAAAATCTGAATCACCATTGGAAGTTCTTTCTTGAAAAGTGTAACTCATATTTTTAGAACAAAATGACTGATGGTGGCCATTTCTGGAGGCTGTCAAAATCAATGAAAGTGTCAATGACACTGTAGCTCAACTTGACAAACTTGAACTTGTAAGTCATAAATGAAATGGCAAAATTGAAGATCATTGGTACCAATGTTATTTGGTGAAATTTCAACATAACAGCATTGTGTGTGCACAACGTCAAGAGTAATCCTTGAATTTATAATTGTAAACTGTAAGACTGGCTAAAGGAAGAATGTTGATACACAAATGCAGTTAGTTCAGAGGTTATTGTAAATGGCAACTTTTTTCACAGGAATGAATGCTAACCAATAGCTCTTATCTAAAGGTCTCGCCCAATGAGCACACAAAGTTGAAAAAAAAATCCTGATAAATGTGGCCTGTAGGCCATGTCAAAGAGGAATGTTGATGCACAAATGCAATAAATTCAAAGACTGATGCGAACAACAAGTTTTTGATGGAAATGAAAAGAAAATCGATAGCTCCTATCTCTGTCATCCTGCATAAGCATACAAAGTTTCAAAACAACCTGATAATGAATGCACCCTCTGAGGCATGCCAAAGGAAAATGTTATGCACAAATGCACTAAGTTTGAATGTCATTGCTTGTGGCAATGTTTTTTCCTCTTTTTTATGGAAATTCATAAATATACCCTGTAGAGAGTGCAAAAGGGATAAGTTGCTACACAAATGTAGTAAATTCAAAGGCTGGTGAAAACGACAATAATTTTTTAAAGGAAATGAAAATAAATGCGACCTGTGAGGTGTGCCAAAGGAAATTGTGGATGTACCTACATACGTACGACGATGGACGAGAAGTGATTGCAATAGCTCAGCTTGACTTTGTCAAGTTGAGCTAATAAATGTGCCCTGTAAGGTGTGCCAAAGGGAAATATTGAGGTCTGACTAAACTAAGTTCTAAGAACGTTGGCAGCGGCAACATTTTTCGACGGAAATCTACATTTTATAGTAAATTTCCTTTCTTATTATACCTACCACAATTGTTTACTTCAGGCTTGCACTACAGTGGAAGTCCCTAACTCGGATAAAATACTCTCTATTTTTGTCTTTCCCAAGCAATTTGGGAAAGAAAAGTGGTGCAAAAGCACCAATAAAAAATAAGCCAAAACTGGGTCGAGTGCAACCGGCGCAGACCCAGTACGGGACGCTCTCTCCCAAGTACAACTCCACGGCTTCCGTTGCCAGTGCACATATACCGTCTCTAAAGACTCATTCTTTTTGAATCCATCAACGTTAGAGTTACGTGATCAGCGGGGAGGAAAGATTCTTTACCTGTAAAGAAGACGGGAGGGCCTCCATGTCAACAATTGTGGTAGGTATAATAAGAAAGGAAATTTACTATAAAATTTAGATTTCTTATCAACCTACTCACAATTGTTTACTTCAGGCTGAATAGACAAAAACCTGGAGGGAATCGCATAACCAACCCACACATACCCCCAGTGCACTGGAACCGTGAAGCAGAAGGAAGAGGTCCTGAGGCTTAACCATAATGTCGCAATCATTGATAAAGGACAATGAAAGGAGACATATGGGCCTGTGTGACACACAGACAGAAAAAGGGCAGTAACAGCACAAGGCTGAAAACTGACCTTCAAGAAGCCTAATGGCTATGGCAGACAACAGCCTGAGCAGAAGAAAGAGGACCTAGGGCAAAAAGGTCCTCTGACTGCTCCTGCAACTGGCGCAGATAAAAGGTGGAGAAAGTAGAAGCATTTCTCCAGTAGGCTGCCTGCATAACATCCGACAACTTGACGGAGTTAGAATAAGCCCAAGAGGTGGATAGTGCCCGCACCTCGTGGGCAGAAATACGATTGGTAATACAATCGCCAGCTGCTAAACGACCATAAGCCATACGAATAGCAAGACAAATCCATCGAGAAATGGATTGAGGAGAGATCTTCTGTCGACCCGGAATAAGAGACAGAAAAAAACGTTTCCTACCTTTCCGTATGAAGCGTGTCCGATCGAGATAAATGCGAATAGCACGTACTGGACAGAGCAAAGGGCAATTACCCTCAACATAAAGAAGAGCCCTGATACAGATAGGAGGAGGAGTAGTATCTGGTAACTGATTCTTGGCCAAAAAGGAGCAATCAGTGGTAAAAGTAACACTGTTGGGAGAGCTCCTAAAAAAGGCCGGGTCAACCGAGAGGGCGTGAAGCTCACTAACCCATCTGGCCGAAGCAAATGCCATCAGAACCCCCCCTCCCCCCCCCCCCCCCCCCCCCCCCCCCCAAGCAAAGCAGCACCCACGAAAGATTCCATCGTGGAGTAAGCTGCAAAGTCCGAGGTCTTTTCAAAGAAAAGTGCCAAACAAGCTTGGAGAGGTAAGGATTAGTGCCGATACGACGCTTCCCCACATAAGAACAAGAGGCCCCAGGGGGCCTGAGGGCGCTCACCTGACATGGTAGCCTAAATAGCAACCCAGAGAATTGATTTCCACAAGTTGCATCTGCTCCTCCTAAGAAACGCTGAAACCAAATATTCTGACCAGTGGATCTAAAAAAAAGATTTTTAAAGAATATTCCTCATACTGAACTAAGTCATAATTCGGGCTCCCACAGGAAGCCCATATATGAACCCAGGGACTTGGCTTTAACAACCTGAATCTCACACCCCTAAGGATTCTGCACACCAAATATCAAAACATTCCGACTGCTGGATCTGAAGAAGAAGATTTTTAAAGAAAATTCCTCATTTTGAACCAAGTTACAATTCGAGCTCCCACAATCAGCCCAAATATGGACCTAGGGACATGGCTTGAAAATACTTGAATCTTACCCCCCTAAGGATGCTGCATAAAAAATATCAAAAGCATTCATCTGCTGGATCTGAAGATTTTTAAATAAAATTCCTCATTTTGAACTAAGTTGTCATTCAGGCTCCCATAGTGAGCCTAAATATGAACCAAGGGACTTGGCTTGAACAAACTTGAATCTCAGCCCCCCTTCTGCCTGCTGGATCTGGAGAAGAAGATTTTTTAAGAAATTTGCCTGAAAAGCACTAAGTTCAAATTTGGGCTCCTATACTGAGCCCAAATATAAACCCAGGAAGCCGATTTGAACAAACTGGAATCAGATCCACCCCACAATGTTGCATACCAAATATCAAAAGATTCTGCCTGCAGGATCTGGAGAAGAAGATTTTTGAAGAAATTTGCCTGAAATGCACTAAGTTCAAATTCGAGCTTCTATAGTGAGCCCAAATATGAATCTAGGGAGCCGATTTGAACAAAATAGAATCAGATCCACCCCACAATGTTGCATACCAAATATCAAAAGATTCTGTCTGCTGGATCTTGAGAAGAAGATTTTTTAAGAAATTTGCCTGAAATGCACTAAGTTCAAATTTTGGCTCCTATACTGAGCCCAAATATAAACCCAAGGGGCCAATTTGAACAAACTTGAATCAAATCCACCCCACAATGTTGCATACCCAATATCAAAAGATTCTGCCTGCTGGATCTTGAGAAGAAGATTTTCAAAGCAATTTGCCTGAAATGCACTAAGTTCAAATTTGGGCTCCTATACAGAGCCCAAATATAAACCCAAGGGGCCGATTTGAACAAACTTGAATCAGATCCACCCCACAATGTTGCATACCAAATATCAAAAGATTCTGCCTGCTGGATCTGGAAAAGAAGATTTTCAAAGAAATTTGCCTGAAATGCACTAAGTTCGAAATCGGGCTCCTATACTGAGCCCAAATATGAACCCAGGGGGCCGGTTTGAACAAACCTGAATCAGATCCACCCTCCAATGTTGCATACCAAATATCAAAAGATTCTGCCTGCTGGATCTGGAGAAGAAGATTTTTTAATGTTTTTCCCATTGCCTACAGTGTTAAAAAGTGCTGACTCAGCACTTTTTCAATGTCCCGAAACTGTACCCTATGATAAAACCGATAGCAATTTTTTTTTACCAATTCTTTCTGTTGGTCCTAAGGAAGCTTCACACCAAATAAAAATTCTCGGTGCCGTGCAGTTTTGGAGATATGGGCGTTTTAATTTTTTTCTATTTTTAGCTCCTGCGGTTCCCATGGGGCTACGGGAAAAAAAAATCAGCATAAATTAGTTACTTATGACCCAATAAGCCCTCACATAAAATTTGGTTCAAATCAGCCTCTCGGTTTGGAAAATAGAAATTTTGGGCGGGGCCAAAAATTTTGCCCCTCCCATAACGACGCCAAGTATAGCCCCACAAACTTCTCTTGAACAAATCTGAGTCTACACCTCAAAAGGAAGCTGCACACCACATATCTAGTCTCTGCTACTGCTGGTTCATGAGAAGAAGATTTTTTAAGATTTCAGCACACTTTTTGGGTGTGGCCCTACCCACGGGCGGGGCAACTTGATTTGAACAAAATCAAATTGCGATGTCATAACAAACTATTATCTCAAATATCAATTAAATTGGTTCAGCGGTTTGGGAGGAGAAGACGCAAACACCATGTTCACGGACGACGGACGACGGACGACGGACGACGGACGACGGACGGTGAGTGATCACTATAGCTCTCCTGACTGAAAGTCAGGTGAGCTAAAAAGTCTCTGAAAGCATGGACCTGTAACCCTTGATGGTAACAGGCTGGAGACACCGAGAATCAAACAGATATACCAGAAACTCCACAATCTGTGAAATCGAAGGATTGGCATAATCAACAGAGTGATCAGCACACCATCGACAGAAGACCTTCCATTTAGCTGCATAAGCTAAACCAGTGGAGTGCCTCCTTGAAGAAGAAATGCACTCCACTGCTCTTCTCGAAAAACCTCTACGGAGACAGGACCTGACAAAAGATATGCGTGAAGGCGCAACGAAGTCGGGTCGACGTGAAACCTCCTCGGGCGACCTTGACAAAGAAGGTCGCGACGTAGCGGGAGACGTGCCGGAACCGCCGCCATCAGCGAGCGGAGCTGATTGATCCACACCCGCTGAGGCGACAGGGGAGCGATCAGAATGATTCGACAACTGCAGGTTCGAATTTTGGCGAGAACCTGAGGAAGAATCGGAACCGGATCCTGAGCGAGCAGTAGAAGATCCCGAGCTAACTCGTACATCGGAACTGAGTGCGTGCCGCCCTGGTTCCGAATGTAAGCAACCACTGTCGAATTGTCGGATAGCAGAAGGACCTGGCGATTCGACAGGTGAGGGATCCACTGCCTGAAACTCAGAAGAAGAGCAAGAAGCTCCTTCTGGTTGATGTGTAGAGCTGCTTGATCCTGGTCCCACATCCCGTGTAGGGAAAGACCGAGAGGATCCAACGTCGCACCCCATCCGAGATCGCTGGCATCTGCCGTCAGAACGCGATCGGACGTGGGTAAGTCCAATGGAACACCCTGCATAATCCACTGAACATCTGTCCAGGGAAGAAGGTGAGGATACAGAGATTCCGGAAACGGAAGCACCTGATCCAGAGAATCTACATTCGGCCTCCAACGACTGAGCAGAAAGTGTTGGAGAGGTCTGACACGCAGCCGACCTAGAGGAATGAGATCCGTCACCGAACCGCAGAGACCGATCAGCCGGAGAAAACTCCGAGCGGTCGCGGACGTGGACTGGGACAGAGCCAGAGCAAAAGCTGAGAGAATCACAGCCTTGGCATGGGGAACCGCTACCAAATTGAATTGGGTTTGGAAAGACATCCCCAGATGACAAAACGACTGAGAAGGGACCAGGTCCGACTTCCCGTTGACTCTGAATCCTAGCGACGTGAGCAAGCTCAACAGAGTGGCGACATCCGACTCCAATAAGGCAGCACTGGAATGCCTCTGGAGGATATCGTCCAGATATGCCGAAGTAGTCACCCTGGACTGTGTGCGATGGAGCGCTATCACATGCGACATCAGTCTGGTGAACGCCCAAGGAGCCAGGTTGAGGCCGAAAGGCATGGCCTTGAACTGGTAAACTCGCCCCAGAAAAGCGAACCTGAGATACTTCCATGACGCCCGATGCATCGGAACATGGAAGTAAGGGTCTCGCAGGTCGATGCTGGCTGCGAAATCTCACTGGTGAATTGATTGGCGGACCGACCTGAAAGTCTCCATGCTGAACTTGGGAGCAATGATAAGACTGGTTCAGGATACTCAGATCGATAACCGGTCGGAGTCGGCCGTCCTTCTTCGGCACCAAGAACAGGCGGGAATAGAAACCCACTGACTGAATGTTCTTGACGACCTCGATCGCCCCCTTTGCCAGGAGATTGCCAATCTCCGTGGACAAAAGTTCCCGACGTAAAACGTCTGAAGGAACTGTGGTTGGAAGAGGCACCCTTGACAAGAGTGGGGTGCCGTCGGAAGGATATTCGCAGCCCAGACCGGACAACATCTAACACCCAGGGATCGGATGTGATGGTGGCCCAATGGTCTGCGAACTCTGCTATCCTTCCTCCAACCTGGGACGAGTCAAGGTGAGGACCTTCATTTCGAGCCCCGACGAGGCCTGCGAGAGGAGAAACCACCTCCTCTACTAAATGAAGAATCCTGAGACTTCCCTCGATTCTGCCGACCCTTACCCTTACCCCTTGAGTAAGAAGTAGAGGCGGCGGCAGAAGGACCAGCCTTTTGCTTCAGAGGAAGCAGAAGGGTACTTGTTAGGCTTGGAACGGCCCTTGCCTCCCCTAGAAGGCTGATCAAGCTGACGAAACAGCAGCTGATCTTTGGAATGACGTAGGACGTCATCCCGGACCGTCGACACGGAACCATGGAAAAGTTGCGGACCTGCCAAAGAAGCAGATCGAAGAGCAGCACGCTGCTCCTCGGGAAGGGATCGTCCTGTGTCCAGCACAGCGTTCCTTCGAACTAATTCCAGATTAGCCATGTTACAGGCATGTGGGTGAGTAAGATGCATAAGCACCTTGGACAGCACACGCAAAGGAGCCTGTACCTCGTCAAACTTATCTGGAGGCAGATAAGCAGCCAAAGCCGAGACGACGTGATCTGAGAGAGAAAGCATGCCAAGCTTCTCTCTAGATAAGCCCAACGTCGACTCCAGAGTCATCATTGGAATGACGGCAGACTTGGGCTTGGGAAGTGGAGTCCTGATCCAGAACCGTCAAAGTCTGGCAGACCGACGGATTGGCGGAATCGTAGGAACGATAACGCACAGGAGGCAAAAAGGTGTCAACCCTGGTGAAGAATGAAGTCTTCAGAGCCTTGGAATTCTGCTTGGAGTCCAATGCTGAAAAAGCTTCAACCACCTGTACCGACTGGCACGGTCGAAGGCACCCAGAAGCAGGTTGCTCCATAGGCTGTTGGCGCGCGACCGATGATCGCGGCCAGGCTGACACTGTCGGCTGGTTAGCAGGTTTGAGATCAGGCAGAAACCCAAACACAAAGTCAAGAGCTGCACCCAAGTCCGAAGACTGCTGGCACTCAATATCAAGCATGTCGGACTCCTCCCCAAAGTCGGAAGACACATAGCCCATCGTGGGCAAACCAGCCGACGCCTCCCATGGTGTCGGGACACCATGGGAATCAGAAACCGGCCTGTTTCCAATCCCGGGAGGCGGCGCCATAGGAAGCGCCTGGAAACCACTCATTGCCTCGCTGGAAGCAACAAGAAGGCTCTTAGAAAGAACCTGAGTGAGTAAGGAGAGGGCCTCCCTAAGCTCACTGCCCGTACCGACCGGTTCGACAGGGGAGCAAACCGGCAAAGTGGCTTCACCTCTGACCCTCTTAACCAGCGAAGGGTCACGATCCTCCAAAACACCCGACGCGGGACGACGGGCGGCAGCCGAAACATCTGAAGGCAGACGTGTATAGGGGTACGAGGCACCCCCGAGGATCAATATGGCGAGAACTCATGAGAGTCACCGCGGACCTCTGCGGGGCAGAAGGTTCAGGCTGCACAAAAGGCGTTGGTCCACCAAAACTGGTTGTGAGGCCAGAATGGGTAGACGGAAACGCCACGGAGTTCATAGTGTCTCCACTAAGAACATCCGAATCCAAAGACACAACTGTGGTGCTCGACGGCGAAGAGACCACAGAGATGGGTTCGGCCGGCAGCCCCTTCCGACTTCGCCGAGTTGAAGTCAGGGAAGGCTGAGGCCGATATCCCACGTCTACAGTACCGGACATTCCTGGAGTCCCCTGCAGCGAAAAGCCGAGGCCGGCTGAAACTGACGACGAAGCAGACGGACCAGAGTAGTAGTATATACATCGGGAGTCGTTGAGGCTGGTGAAATAGTGGAGAGAGCACACCTGCTCGGCTCCGAAGGAGGAGTCACAACCCTAGTGACAGCCTCAGATGTCGACTGGAGGGGGACCGTAGTCCCGGAACCAGGCACCTCTTCACCAGAACACTCAACGGCTGCCGCAGTATCCACTACAGGAAAAGACTGCACATCCCCCACGGAGGAGGAATAACTCTCACCAGACAAGGTCGGCTCGGGAGCCCCTGAATGACCACGTTCTCCTTTCCCGCGGGAGCAGGAGGCACGGCCACGAGAATGAACGACACGGTTAACTGACGCCCAGAAAGTGGATGACCATGATCCACAGACACCACATGGCCGCTCGGCCGAACACCCATTACAGGAGGAACAAGACGAATGTAAATCGTCCACATGCTTTGGCAGCAGACATTGCCCACAAGGAATTGTCCTGGGCATGATAGAGGTGAGAGGAGCAGAGAAGGTGAAATCAGAAAACAGAAGACCACCCCCAAAGAAGAGAGAAAGGTGACAGAAACAAAGACCCCAGACGGTCGACCGGGAACCACACAACAGGATGACTACTCTCAAAAGAAAGAAGAAAAACTGAAGGAGTGGTACCCCGCTGACACCTAACTCTAACACAATTAGAAAATTTAGCAAATAAAGCATTAACAATAATTGTGAAATATTTTAAGTCCGAACCGCATGGCACAAGAAATTCGCGCGCGACTCGAGAGAAAACAATTAAATATACATTATGGATATATAATATAAAAGAGAATATAAAAAACACTGTTCATGAGAATACAAAGGATACACTGATGCACAATGAATCAGGAATCATCAAACATCGAGCTGGAGAAACACTGAAAAGCGTGCAAAAACATCTCGACACGAAGCGAATTATAAAAAGAATGAGTCTTTAGAGACGGTATATGCGCACTGGCAACGGAAGTCGTGGAGTTGTACTTGGGAGAGAGCGTCCCGTACTGGGTCTGCGCTGGTTGCACTCGACCCAGTTTTGGCTTATTTTTTATTGGTGCTTTTACACCACTTTTCTTTCCCAAATTGCTTGGGAAAGACAAAAATAGAGAGTATTTTATCCGAGTTAGGGACTTCCACTGAGGTGCAAGCCTGAAGTAAACAATTGTGAGAAGGTTGATAAGAAACTGAAGAAAATCGATACCTCCCATCTAGAGGTCTCCCCAAACAAGCATACCAGGTATTAAAGCAATCATAAATGTAAAAGCAATCCGATCATAAATGTGCCCTGTAGGGTGTGCCAAAGGGAAATAATGAGGTCTGACTTAACTAAGTTCTAAGAACGTTGGCTGTGGCAACATTTTTTCGACGGAAATGGAAGAAAATCGTTAGCTCCCATCTAAAGGTCACCCCAAACAAGCATGCCAGGTTCCAAAGCAATCCGATCATAAATGTGCCCTGTAGGGTGTGCCAAAGGAAAATATTGAGGTCTTCTGACTAAACTAAGTTCTAAGAACGTTGGCCGTGGCAACATTTTTTGACGGAAATGGAAAAAAATTGATAGCTCCCATCTAGAGGTCACACCAAACAAGCATACCAGTTTTCAAAGCAATCTGATCATAAATGTGCCCTGTAGGGTGTGCCAAAGGGAAATATTGTGGTCTGACTAAACTTAGTTCTAAGAACGTTGGCCACAGCAACATTTTTTGACGGAAATTGAAGAAAATCGATAGCTCCCATCTAGAGGTCACCCTAAAGAGGCATACCAGGTTTCAAAGCAATCCAATCATAAATGTGCCCTGTAGGGTGTGCCAAAGGGAAATATTGTGGTCTGACTAAACTTAGTTCTAAGAATGTTGGCCACAGCAACATTTTTTGATGGAATTTGAAGAAAATAGATAGCTCCCATCTAGAGGTCACCCCAAATAAGCATGCCAGGTTTCAAAGCAATCCGACCATAAATGTGCCCTGTAGGGTGTGCCAAAGGGAAATATTGAGGTCGTCTGACTGAACCAAGTTCTAAGAACATTGGCCGTGGCAACATTTTTTGACGGAAATTGAAGAAAATCGATAGCTCCCTCTAGAGGTCTCCCCAAACAAGCATACCAGGTTTCAAAGCAATATGATCATAAATGTGCCCTGTAGGGTGTGCCAAAGGGAAATATTGTGGTCTGACTATACTAAGTTCTAAGAACGTTGGCCACGGCAACATTTTTTGTCGGAAATTAAAGAAAATCAATAGCTCCCATCTAGAGGTCACCCTAAACAAGTATACCAGGTTTCAAAACAATCCAATCATAAATGTGCCCTGTAGGGTGTGCCAAAGGGAAATATTGTGGTCTGACTAAATTAAGTTCTAAGAACCTTGGCCGTGGCAACATTTTTTGACGGAAATTGACAAAATTCGATAGCTCCCATCTAGAGGTCAACTTTGTCAAGTTGAGCTAAAAATGTAATATCCTCTTCCGCTTGTCATTAAATACTATTGAATTGAGTTTCATAACAATTGGCTTTGAATTAATTGAGTTTTGTTGATTTGGGTGATTTGGGGGGTTTTTTGTCCACAAACAGGACACTTTCAAAAACAAAGATAGCTGGCTAATTTGCATAATTTATGCATTAGAGAAAAACCTGCATACTATTTTCTGTATATTGTGCTAGTTGTTTTCCATACCAAAAAATAATCAAAATCAAAATCAATTACTGATGAACCGATTATCAAAATTTGCTATGAACCGATTACAGATTATTTCTCTGCTAATTATCCCGATTCCAATGGGTGAAATAGGACACAGAAGAAAATCTGTTGGTGCCTGTTACATTACAGAATTTTGTTGATAAATCACCAATTACGAAAGCTTAATACGACATAAGTTCTCAGAGTATGCATGTTTAGAGCTCGGAGATAATAGCCAAAATAATATTCGCATTTTTGGGGGTTGAGGTTGGGGGGGGGGGGGGAAGAAGATTGTTACTAATGATACAATCGCACGATATTGTTCTCTTGTGAAGATCGTGTTTATTCCGGTAAATATGGTTTTGTGTAAGAATACAATACACTTGGCTGTATTAACCAGGAAAATACCGAGCACACATACTTTGTGTCTTAATTGAATAGTAACTTTGATGTTAATGTGTGTAATAAAGTTGTATGACGCATGGTTTACAGATACACACGTGACATGTCAGAATTTATCATTTAATGTTCAACTTGTTACCTCCCTTGATGTGTTTATCCACTGTTTACATGTACTCTGTAATCAATATCGGAGAGAAACATCAAGAGAGGTAACTGAATTAAATGAAAGTGTCAATGACACTGTAGCTCAATTTGATAAACTTGAACTTGGTAAGTTATAAGTGAAATGGCAAAACTGAAGATCATTGGTTCCAATGTCAATGTTGTTGGTGAAAGTTCAGCATAACAGCACTGTGTGTGCACAACATCGGAGCAATCCATTCATTTTTAGCCCGACTGTTTACAGTGAAGGCTATAGTCACGACTTTTGTCCGTCCGTCCATCCGTCTGTTAACATTTTTAGAGTTTTCATTAAAGTTTGTGGTTAAAGTTTTTTACTGAAGGTTCAAGAGGTTTTTTTATTGTTTTTTTTCCCTGTTTAGTTAACATTTGGAGTTTTGGTTAAAGTTTGTTGTTAAAGTTTTTTATTCAACCTTCAAGTACAGGCTACACCCCATAGTTCTTGTCTGATCATCACAAAATTTCATATGCAGGTTTGGGGTCATGTCTAGATGAGAACGTCCCCTTTTGGTCGTGATCGGTCAACCGGGATGGCTGCCCAAGCCCAAAACCTGAAAAACATTAGCACAGTCTACAGGTCGTATTTATGAAGGGATTTCATTGTAACTTGGTAGGATGCCTCTGTATAAGGCCTAGATGAGAACGTCCCCTTTTGGGCATGATCTGTCAACCGTGATGGCTGCCCAAGCCCGAAACCCAAAAACTTTTAGCACAGTCTGCAGGTCATGTTTAATATGGAGGGATTTCATTGTAACTTGCTACGATGACTCCGTACCATGTCTAGATGAGAATTTCCCCATTTGGGCGTGATCTGTCAACCGTGATGACTGCCCGAGCCCAAAACACGAAACCTTTAGTACAGTCTACAGGTCATATTTATAAAGGGATTTCATTGTATCTTGATAGGTTGACTTCATATAATGTCTAGATGAGAAAGTCCCCTTTTGGATGTGATTGGGCAACTGTTGACGCCCACAGGGGCCCAAAGCCCAAAAACATTTAGCACAGTCTGCAGGTCATATTTATGAAGGGATTTCATTGTAACTTAATAGGATGACTCCAAATAATGTCTAGATGAGAACGTCCCATTTCGATATCGATCATTCAGCCTTGATGGCTGCCTGAGCCCAAAAACCTTTAGCATAGTCAAAAGGTCATATTTATGAAGGGATTTCATTGTAACTTGTTGGGTTGATTCCATATAATGCCTAGATAATAACATCCTCTTTTGGTCGTGATTGGTTAACTGTAACGGCTACATGTGCCCGAAGCCCGCAAAAACACTGAACACAGTCTACAGGTCATATTTATGAAGGGAATTCATTGTAACTTCGAAGGATCACTCCAGATAATGCCCAGATGAGAATGTGCCCCTTTTGGTTGCGATCATTCAACCATGATGGCTGCCCGAGCCCGAAGACCGAAAACCTTTAGCACAGTCTACAGGTCATATGTATGAAGGGATTTCATTGTAACTTGGTAGGTTGACTTCATATAATGTCTAGATGAGAACGTCCCCTTTAAGACATGATTGGGCAACTGTGACGGCAACAGGGGTCCGAAAACCTTTAGAACAGTCTACAGGTCATAATTATGAAGGGATTTTATTGTAGCTTGGTAGGATGACTACAAATAATGTCTAGATGAGAAAGTCCCCTTTGGCCGCGATCATTCAGCCTTGATGGCTGCCCAAGCCCAAAAACCTTTAGCATAGTCTAGAGGTCGTATTTATGGAAGGATTTCATTGTAACTTGTTATTTTGACTCCATATAATGCCTAGATGACGACATCACCTTTTGGTCATGACTGATCAACTGTGATGGCTACAGGCGCCCGAAAATCTTGAGCAGTCTACAGGTCATATTTATGAAGGGATTTCATTGTAAATTCATAGGATCACTCCAGATGATGCCCAGATGAGAATGTACCCTTTTGGTTGGGATCATTCAACCATGATGGCTTCCTGAGCCCGAGGACTGAAAACCTTTAGTACAGTCTTCAGGCCATATTTATGAAGGGATTTCATTGTAACTTCATAGGATCACTCCAGATAATGCCCAGATGAGAATGTGCCCCTTTTGGTTGCGATCATTCAACCATGATGGCTGCCCGAGCCCGAAGGCCGAAAACCTTTAGCACAGTCTACAGGTCATATGTATGAAGGGATTTCATTGTAACTTGGTAGGTTGACTTCATATAATGTCTAGATGAGAACAGCCCCTTTTGGACACGATTGGGCAAGTGTGACGGCTACAGGGGCCCGAAGCCCGAAAACCTTTCGAACAGTCTACAGGTCATATTTATGAAGGGATTTCATTGTAACTTGTTAGGTTGACTCCATATAATGCCTAGATGATGACATCCTCTTTTGGTCACGATAATTCAGCCTTGATGGCTGCCCGAGCCCAAAAACCTTTAGCATAGTCTATAAGTCATATTTATGAAAGGATTTCATTGTAACTTGTTAGGTTGACTCCATATAATGCTTAGATGATGACATCCCCTTTTGTCATGACTGGTCAACTGTGACCGCTACAGGGGCCCGAAGCCCAAAAACTTTGAGCACAGTCCACAGGTCATATTTATGAAGGGATTTCATTGTAACTTCGTAGCATCACTCCAGATGATGCCCTGGTGAGAATGTCCCCTTTTGGTTGTGCTCATTCAACCATGATGGCTGCCTAAGCCCAAAGCCCGAAAACCTATAGCACAGTCTACAGGTCATATTTATGAAGGGATTTCATTGTAACTTGGTAGGTTGACTTCATATAATATATAGACGAAAACATCTCCTTTTGGATGCAGTTGGGCAACTGTGATGCCTACAGGGGCCCGAAGCCCGAAAACCTTAAGCACGGTCTAGGGGTCATATTTATGAAGGGATTTCAATGTAACTTGGTAGGATGACTCCAAATAATGTCTGGATGAGAACATCCCCTTTTGGTCGCGATCATTTATCCTTGATGGCTGCCCGGGCCCAAAACCCAATGAAAGTGTCAATGACACTGTAGCTTAACTTGTGTGTTGTGTTTGGTGAAAAGGATAATGTTCAATGTTTATGAAGGATTATGAAATAAGACAAGAATTGTGATAATTGGGAATATGTTCATTTCTGTTCCTTGTATGCTATGTTTTTGATAAATGAAAGTGTCAATGACACTGTAGCTCAACTTGTCAAAACAAAGACATGTACATGTATAGTATGTGACACAGCAATGACAAACATCTAGGTAATGACCTGATAACAAAGGTACATATAAAGTATTGTAACGGTCTGTACATAAATAATGACCGTTGCCTGTAACAAATGTATAGGTAAAGTATTGTAAAGGTGGGTGAGTCAGATGTTAAACTAGAAAAGAAATCTTTGAGTCCCAGAGTGGGTCTGACTGAACCCCAAAATATTTGTTCTCATAGCACAGTGATAACAAAGGCACCCCAAAACTCACTCGTTCCTGTCCCAAGGTGAAAACAAAAGTACTCAAGAAGTTTTGTGAAGATCAGTTCATAAATACGAGCTGTATAGAACTTGTGACAAAAAACTGATTGGACCTAATTTCGGTACAAAATGGCCACTGGCAGCCATCTTGAATTTTGGACCATACCCAGAAACACTCATTCTCATCCCAAGGAGATAACAAAGGTACCCAAGAAGTTTTGTGAAGATCGGTTCATAAATACAGCCTCTACCCTGAGCCGTATTGACATGTGTGCTTACATTGTGTAAGTAGCACTGAATAAATCAAAGTTCATCTAATTTGCATAATTTCTGCTCGAAAAAAAACCCCTTACAATATGTGATGTATTCCATGTTACTAATCATTCATACAAAAATTTATTCAAATCAGAACTTTCATGCAGAAGTTCTGTACAAAAGACTGATTGCACTAATTTTGGTACAAAATGGCTGCTGGTGGCCATCTTGAATTTCGGACCACACCCAAAAACACTCGCTCTCATCCCACGGTGATAACAAAGGTACCCAAGAAGTTTCGTAAAGATTGGTTCATAAATATGGCCTCTAGTCTGAGCTGTATAGAAGATGTGTACAAAAAACTGATTAGACCTAATTTCGGTACAAAATGGCCACTGGCAGCCATCTTGAATTTTAGACCGCACCCAGAAACACTCGTTCTCGTCCCAAGGTGATAACAAAGGTACCCAAGACATTTCATGAAGATCAGTTCATAAATACAGACTCTAGTCTGAGCCGTATTGACATGTGTACTTACTGTGTGTAAGTCGCACTGAAAAAATCAAAGTTCATCTAATTTGCATAATTTCTGCAGGAGAAAAAAACCCGTATTATATGTGATGCATCCCATGGTACTAAACATTCACACACAAAAAATTATTCAAATCAGGGCTTTCATATGGAAGTTCTGTGCAAAAATCTGATTGCACCTAATTTTGTACAAAATGGCTGCCATCGGCCATCTTGAATTTCGGACCGGACCCCAAAACACTCGTTCTCATCCCACGGTGATACCAAAGGTACCCAAGAAGTTTCGTAAAGATCAGTTCATAAATACGGCCTCTAGCCCGAGCCGTATTGGCATTTGCACTTACAGTGCTGAAAGTAACCCCAAAAAACATCAAAATTAGTCTAATTTGCACAATTTACTTACGAGAAAAAAACCTGTATTATATGTGATGTATCCCATGGTACTAAACATTCATACAAAAAATTATTCAAATCAGAGCTTTCATATGGAAGTTCTGTACAAAAAACAGATTTCTGCATCGTCGGTACAAAATGGCGGCTGGCAGCCATCTTGAATTTCGGACCACACCCAAAAACACTCGTTCTCGTCCCACGGTCATAACAAAGGTACCCAAGAAGTTTCGTAAAGATCGGTTCATAATACGGCCTCTAGCCCGAGCCATAGCAGCTTGGCACTTACAGCTCTGAAAGTAACACTAAATAAATCAAAGTCAGTCTAATTTGCATAATTTACGCACGAGAAAAAAACCCGTATTATATGTGATGTATCCCATGGTACTAAACATTTATACAAAACTTTATTCAAATCAGAACTTTCATACAGAAGTTCTGTACAAAAAACTGATTTTTGCATCATCAGTACAAAATGGCCACTGGCAGCCATCTTGAATTTCGGACCACACTTAAAAACACTCGTTCCCGTCCCAGGGTCATAACAAAGGTACACAAGAAGTTTCGTAAAGATCGGTTCATAAATACGACCTCTAGCCCGAGCCATAGCCAATTGTTGACGTACAGACAGATGGCCAGATGGACAGACGGACGACGGGCCATGACAATAGCTCAAATTTGACTTCGTCAAAGTTGAGCTAAAAATAATATGAGGTGTACATTGTACTAAAGAGCTGAAGGGTGGGTTAATATGGCCTCACAGTTAATGTATGTGGCCCTCACAGTTAACGTATATCAACGAAAGTTACCAAGTTACAGTGAAATTATTCCAAAACGTGTCATCCTATCATGTTACATAGAAATCCCTTCATAAATATGGCCTGTAGACTGTGCTAAAGGTTTTTTGGCTTCGGGCACCTGTAGCCGTCAGTTTCCCAATTGCGTCCAAAGGGGACGTTCTCATCTAGACATTATATGAAGTCAACCTACCAAGTTACAATGGAATCCCTTCATAAATATGATCTGTAGACTGTGCTCAAGGTTTTTGGGCTTCGGGCCCCTGATGCCGTTACAGTTAACCAATCACGACCAAAAGGGGATGTCATTATCTAGGGATTATATGGAGTGAAACTAACAAGTTACAATGAAATCCTTCCATAAATATGACTTATAGACTATGCTAAAGGTTTTGGGCTCGGGCAGCCATTAAGGCTGAATGATCGCGACCAAAAGGGGATGTTCTCATGTAGACATTATTTGGAGTCATCCTACCAAGGTACAATGAAATCCCTTCATAAATATCACCTGTAGACTGTGCTAAAGGTTTTCAGGCTTTGGGGCCCTGCAGCCGTCACAGTTGCCTAATGGTGTCCAGACCTTCGTGGGAAAGAAGCGCGATCGCTCACGCTTCATCGCGCCTCTAAATTGTACACCAGGAGCGTTAAAAATCACGCCCGTGTGCGCGCTTTGTGTTAGATGATCAATCTGAACGTAATGGTCGGGACCCGACCAGTATTTTCAGATTGCTCAACTCGCTTTGTGTATATAAAAGAAATTCACTGTCATAACTCGTTTGTCATAATGATATGTAATCTGATGCTTAAATACATGAAATAACCCCTATTCTCGACGCTTGGAGCAGACGGCACTCGTGAGAAAAATTTTCGTGTAACTAAAAAAATTATACAATTACATTATGATTTTTGGCTTTCAAGCATAGGTCGCGACCCGTCATTCGAACAAGCGTGACATGCTCGTTTGGATGAGGGGGCCACAACCTATGTTTTGGAAGCAAAAAATTAAAATCTTAAAAATAAGGAATAGCGATTTTCGTGTGTAGCGGCGGCTGTTTTCTCCGTTGCGTTAGGTAAAGAGATAAATCCGATTTGCGTATTGATATTCTTGTTGAAATTTTCCTTTGAGAACTATTTCATTCAACATCGCTTAAATTATATCCAATTCTCCTAAAATTATAATATCTCAGCTAATCAGGACGCTGAATGTGTTTGCGTCATAGCACACTGAGCTTTGGGTTATCTGATTGGACAGTCAATAGAAACTGAAACAATTTCCTGTCACATGGTTGTGTTGGAAAATCGAAATGTCAACTTTCTAAACCACGTTGTTGAATTCTTCCACAAAAATGAGTCAATATATTTTATATTTCAAATTCACGAATGAAACGTGAAATATGAGGATGGATTATTTCACATAGACAAACAACCCGCCGATCCATTACTGTTCTGCCTACTGGTACAAGGTATACCAATGTATATTTATCAAAATACGATGCCAAGTTATCAGAATCACCCAATTTTCATGACACTAGTGTTGCACTTGTGTGTCCACCCCAAGCAGACTGGTTGGAGCAATAACGCCTAATTTTTTATTCCGTCCAGTTTGGGAGTATTAAGCAAACTAAATCACAATTATCAATTCATGCTTCATGGCTCACAGCAAGTTTTTTTGGAAGCGCGATTATGCCTCTGGGTGCAAAATAACAAGCGCGATTTTTCGCTCCTTTACAAAATATTCCCGCAAAGGCCTGGGTGTCCAAAAGGGGATGTTCTCATCTAGACATTATATGAAGTCAACCTACCAAGTTACAATGAAATCCCTTCATAAATATGACCTGTAGACTGTGCTTCGGGCTTTGGGCTCGGGCAGCCATCATGGTTGAATGATCGCAACCAAAAGGGGACATTCTTATCTGGGCATCATCTGGAGTGATCCTACAAAGTTACAATGAAATCCCTTCATAAATATGACCTGTAGACCGTGCTCAATATTTTCGGGCTTCGGGCACCTGTAGCCATCACAGTGGACCAATCACGACCAAAAGGGGATGTCACCATCTAGGCATTATATGGCGTCAACCCAACAGGTTACAATGAAATCCTTCCATAAATATGACCTTTTGCCTATGCTAAAGGTTTTTGGGCTCGGGCAGCCATCAAGGCTGAATGATCACGACCAAAAGGGGACGTTCACATCTAGACATTATTTGGAGTCATCCTATCAAGCTACAATGAAATCCCTTCATAAATATGTAGACTGTTCTAAAGGTTTTCGGGCTTTGGGCCCTTGGAGCCGTCAGTTGCCCAATCAGGACCAAAAGGGGACTTTCTCATCTAGACATTGTATGAAGTCAACCCACCAAGTTACATTGAAATTCCTCCATAAATATGACCTGTAGACTGTGCTAAAGGTTTTCGGGTTTTGGGCTCGGGCAGTCATCATGGTTGGCAGATCACGCCCAAATGGGGAAATTTTCATCTAGACATCATAAGGAGTCATCCTACCAAGTTACAATGAAATCCCTCCATATTAAACATGACTTGCAGACTGTGCTAAAAGTTTTTGGGTTTCGGGCTTGGGCAGACATCACGGTTGATAGATCAGGCCCAAAAGGGGACGTTCTCATCTAGGCATTACACAGAGGCATCTTACCAAGTTACAATGAAATCCCTTCATAAATACGACCTGTAGACTGTGCTAATGGTTTTCGGGTTTTGGGTTCAGGCAGCCATACTGGTTGCCCGATTGCGACCAAAAGGGGACATTCTCATCTAGACATGACCCCAAACCTGCATATGAAATTTCTTGACGATCAGACAAGAACTGCGGGGTGTAGCCCGTGTTAAAGGAAAATGTGAACAGACTCACAGACTAACAGACTTCCGCACACGTGATGGCAATAGCTTATCTTGACTATGCCAAGTTAAGCTAAAAACCTTTAGCATTGTCTATAGGTCATATTTATGGAAGGATTTCATTGTAACTTGTTAGGTTGACTCCATATAATGCCTAGATGATGACATCACCTTTTGGTCATGATTGATCAACTGTGATGGCTACAGGCGCCCGAAAACCTTGAGCACAGTGTACAGGTCATATATATTAAGGGGTTTCATTGCAACTTCGTAGGATCACTCCAGATTATGCCAACACGACAATGCCCACTTTTGGTCGCGATCATCCAACCATGATGATTTCCCGAGCCAAAAACTTTAGTACAGACTAGAGGTCGTATTTGTGAAGGGATTTCATTGTAACTTAGTAGCATGACTCAGTATAATGTCGAGGTGAGGACGTTCCCTTTTAGTTGCAAACGGTCTACCGTCATGCAGGGACCAGCCTAGGGGGGAATTTTAGGGAGACTTCAAGTCTCCCTCCAGAAAAAATAGGGAGACTGCAGAGTCATGTAGGGAGACTTCATAGGCAAGTGGGGAAAATTAAGAATATTCATGTACCACCCCCGCCGCCCCTTCATATTTTCAATTTATGGTCCTCCATTAACGTACAAATAATCCAGGTCCAGTTGTCTATGATGCATCTGTGCCAGGTTAAAAAATCACAATGTAATTATTGACTGAAAATCTCCCACTGCTACCTTCTCCTTCATGACCCCTCACCTCTTCTTCGTGCCAATCCCCCATCACCCTCCTGTGGTTGCCTTTCAACAAAGTCTACTAAGCTAATAATTTCCTAAGTCTGAAAGTGTGAACAGGACCAGATGTAAGAAGGTTGCTTGGGCGGTACTTTGTTAGTTAATAAACAAAATACATTCTGGGGTCGAGTATTTTGTAAAAGAAATGTCATTCCACATCATTTTTATGGCATTCCGGTGTCATTCCGCGTCATTTTATGTCATTCCGATGTTTAGGAGGACCTTTTTTCAAGATTTTCCACATGCACATTTGTGTCCTGTACAAAGCTTTTCTTGACATCACTAAAGCTTTTTTTCATGTGTTTCAATTCCATTCGTGTTTTTCTGGGAATAGACAGCCCAACAGTTAACAGTCGTCAGCAAATCGAAATGAAAATAATGTGTTATAAAATACGTCCGTTGTGTATACATTTTCGGCATCCTAAGCGACGTAACCTACTTTCAAACTGGGTTGTTTTGTTGAGTCGCGTAAGTCATCTATTTTCGTTTCGACACTTGAAGCTCCGACTGGAACGCAACAAAATAGAAATAAAAAAATCCGCCAAAAGCGACAATGGACAAAATTGGTTGTCGTGTGATTTCAAATAAATGGACGTTTATTTGACGAATTAAAATGCCCATTTATCACACTCGAGCACATTCGATTTTTGAAAACACTCGTTTTCATGTAAACCTCGCATCACTCCGTTCAGCCTTTTCTCATTTTGGCCAATTTATAGAGGGCGACTTGTAATCGCCCCGATCTATTTTTCTAGGCGACTTTGGGCTTAGAAGGGCGACTTAATCGCCCTAGTCGCCCTCACGGCTGGTCCCTGCCGTCATGTCTACACAGGCCTGAAGTCCGAAAACTTTCAGCACAGTCTACAGGCCATATTTATGAAGGGATTTCAATGTAACTTGATAGGATGACTCATTTTGAAATAATTTCACTGTAACTTGGTAACTTTCATTGACATACATTAACTGTGAGGGCCACATACATTAAATGTGAGGTCATATTAACCCACCTCTCCACCCTTTGTACAGTGCACACCTCATATTATTTTTATTAAAAACATAGCATACAGGGAACAGAAATTAACATATTCCCAATTATCACAATTCTTGTCTTATTTCATAATTCTTTCATAAACATTGATCATTATCCTTTTCATCAAACACAACACACAGACAGGTTAAGCTACAGTGTCATTGACACTTTCATTATCCCTTCCCACAAGGGAGGGATTTAGCAGAGCTCGCTCCGTCTATCTGTCAGGCCATCCATCAGTCCATCCCTTTCGTTCGTCAGTCCATCTGTCTCTCTGAACTTTCTCTATGCCATAACTTAAACAAAAGTTAATGGAGTTCAATTCTTTTGAGAACATGTCTCTAGGCCAAGTTTGATGCCCACAATCATCCAATGAAAACTGTTCAAGTCATTGCCCTGCCCAGCCCCTACCAATTAGGCTTTTTTTTCTCTCTTTCCTCCAATATGCATTTTGAACTATTTACAGTCACTTCATGCGTAACTTTTTTTTAAACTCATGTAACCCCCCTCCCCCCCCCCCCCCCTCCTCCCCTTTGGGGGGGGCCAATTAGGCACTTTTTTTTTTCTTTCGTCAAAGATGTATTTTTACAGTTTGGCTTAAAAGTTTGTGGTTAAAAATCCAGACAAACACCACACACTCACCTTTTGCCAATCAATTTCATTCTCCAAACACTCTGTTACAATGTCATTTCTTTTTTTCATTTCGAGCCAGGTCTACTGAAGCTATACACAGTGGTTTCAAATAATATTGGCATTCATTTAACCCTTTTCACAATGCTTTTCGAATTTAGTTTCTCTAAATTTCAAATCTTCTACCACATACTTTATAACTTTTTATCCCCTCCCACAAGGGAGGGATATAGCACAAAGCTTGCTCTATCCGTCCATCCGTCTGTCCGAACTTTCTTTATGCCAAAACTTAAACAAAAGTTAACAGATTTCAATTCTTTTCAGAACATGTCTCTAGGTCCAACCAATGAAAATTGTTGAAGTTATCTGTATTTATAATACAGGCCACACACACACACGTCACTTAGGCAATTATTCTTAAAATGCATTTTGAAGGATTAGGAGTTATTACATGCAAAAAAGAAAATTGACTCCTATAGCCCAATATTGCTTCATGTACTGCATCTTTAATCCTTTACCTAACGCAAGTTGAAGCCAACATTACAAATTATTTTCTGAAACATCAGATTTATGGCTTATTAGTCCTTATTAAGCTCGTCAAGCTTGTTCCATTAACAGGTCATGAGGTATGTTTTGGAGTAGAGAAATAAAAAAAAAAAAATTTGAATAGCAAATTTTGTACACCACGAGTGCAGAAATGGCAGATTCGTTAGGTAAAAGGTTAACAAAAAATGGCTCTAACTATTTTGTGTCTAAGCAGTGACAATGCTGGGACAGTCGGGCTGTATGCGTGACATCACTCTAGTTAAATGTAAACTGTAAGGCTCTGGCTAAAGGAAGAATGTTGATACACAAATGCAGTAAGTTCAGAGGTTATTGTAAACGCCAACATTTTTCACAGAAATGAATACTAATCAATAGTTCTTGTCTAGAGGTCTCACCTAATGAGTACACAAAGTTCAAAAACAATCCTAGATAAATGTGTCCTGTAGGCCATGTCAAAGAAAAATGTTGATGCACAAATGCAATAAATTCAAAGATTGTTGCTAACAGCAACAGTTTTTAATGGGAATGAAAAGAAAATTGATAGCTCCTATCTTTGTCACCCTGAATAAGTATACAAAGTTCAAAGGCTGGTGCTAGCAACAATAATTTTTTATGGAAATGAAAAAAAATCAATAGTTCACACCTAGAGGTCACCCCGAACACACATATAACAAGTTTCAAAGTGATCCGATCATAAAGGTGCCCTGTAGGGCATACCAGAGGAATATATTGATGTCTGACCAAATTAAGTTCGAAGTTCTAAGATTGTTGCCAACGACAATGTTTTTTGATGGAAATGGAAGAAAATTGATAGCTCTCATCTGGAGGTCACCCTAAACAAGCATACCAAGTTTCCAAGCAATCCAATAATAAATGTGCCCAGTAGGGTGTACCAAAGGGAAATATTGATGCCTAAATAAACCAAGTTCAAAGGCATTGCCAACTGCAACATTTTGACGGACAAGGAAGAAAATCAATAGCTCCCATCTAGAGGTCACACCAAGCAAGCATACCAAGTTTCAAAGTGATCTGATCATAAATGTGCCTGTAGGGTGCGCCAAAGGGAAATACTGATGCATAACTGCACTAAGTTCATCGAATGCCGCTGCGAGCAGCAACATTTTTTCACAAAAATCGAAGAAAATCAATAGCTCCCATCTAGAGGTCATCCCAAACAAGCATACCATGTTTCAAAGCAATCTGATCATAAATGTGCCCTGTAGCAAGTATCAGGATTTCAGACGTCAACGGAACCGAAAAATCGTTTCCGTGGTTTAAGAGACACGGAATCCGCCGGTAATGAAATTTAGGTACCGTCTGTGAGCAATTATGGGAACCTTTTTGAAGTTTTTTCGAATCGAGGGAATTTTATATCGTTCCTAGCTTTTTAGATTTCAGACATGTTTCCCCCCTAGATAAAACTGCCTGCATACATTGATATATTTGTAAGTTATATGTGAAATGATATTGGGACGTTTTGGCCCCCCGAGACGTTTCGGCCTCCTATATTAACAGTCCTGAGTGAAGGGAATTACCCCCGGCACGATAGATACCAAACAGAGGTTATTGGGATGTTGATTTTTTAATATATATTTATTGTTTTAGATATTATAATGCCAGTAAACCTGTGCATGATACCTTTGTTCAAAAAACTGCTTTTCAGTTTTCAACATATATTGAACACAGGCGCTTGTTATTTTATCATACTTAAAACAATTCTCAGACACACAATGAAATTACTTGTGATAATGTTACTGACGAAAAAAACGTCAAGATGTTTACAGAATGAGCCAATCACATTCACTTCAGCAAAAGGGTCCCGCACTTTACTCATTCCGAGAATGTTATTGCTTGAAATGTCTAACGTGTGCAAGCGGTACACACGTGTTTTTCCCACTTCAACTTGTTTCTGTATTCGATGTAAACAGCATTTCGTTTCTATCACAGTGATGATTGTTCACCAACGAGCAGCTCTTATGAGCATTTCTTTCAACAACAAATGTTTCAATGTCTTTAGTGACAGATTGAGTGGGTAACGATATTTCGGTTCCGTCATTTTTTGACCACGGTACCGACACGCTACCGGTAACGATCGTTACCGTGAAATCCTGACACTTGCTGTAGGGTGTTCCAAAGGGAAATACTGAGGTCGGACTAAACTAAGTTCAAAGAATGTTGCCAGCGGCAAAATTTTTTATGGAAATGGAAGAAAATTGATGACTCTCATCTAGAGACCACCCCAAACAAGCACACCAAGTTTCAAAGTGATCCGATCAAAAATGTGCACTGCAGTGCATACCAAAGGGAAATATTGAGGCATAACTGCACTAAGTTCATTGAAGGTCATTGCCAGTGGCAACATTTTTTACGGAAATCGAAAATAATCAATAGCTCCCATCTAGAAGTAACCCCAAATAAGCATACCAAGTTTCAAACTGATTTGATCATAAATGTGCCCTGAAGGGCGTGTCAAAGGAATATTTTGATGCCTGAATAAACTAAGTTCAAAGAAAGTTGCCAACGGCAACTTTTTTGGACGGGAATGGCAGAAAATTGATAGCTCCCATCTAGAGGTCACCCCAAACAAGCATACCAAGTTTCAAAGCGATCTGATCATAAATGTGACCCATGTGGTGTGCCAAAGGAAGTTGTGGATGTACGTATGTACATTCGTACATACATATGGTACGTAAGTATGTACGCCAACGGACGAGAAGTGACGGCAATAGCTCAGCTTGACTTTGAGCTACAAATTAACTTGACAAACTGAAAACGTGTTTGTAATGGTCATGTGACTTACGTATTGCATTACAATCATCTATCGTTGAAAAAAGAGTGGTTTTTATTTTTTTCTCGAATTTAAATTTCTAATTGTATAGTGATGCTTGCATCATGAAGTATTACAGACTACCGGCTGAACACATTTTATTTATACATGTACTCAATGTAACGTTGTACAGCACAATGATTGAAGGTCCGTGACTTTGATCAGCCGGGAAATGGTGGCAATCTCTTACCGATTGCAGATGGTAAATTCCGTAATATCTCGGCTCTGCAAATCCCTAAATATTCTGCTGCGCACTACAAGCTTTTTTAATGGGGAAACTTTACTGAAATGGCCAGATATCAAAGAGATTTTTAATAGTCAGTGTTAAATATAGAATAACTGGTATCTGTCGGATTTTAACTGCCTGTTGTCATAATCGGACAGTTCTGATTGCTGATTCCAATTATCGATTCATCACTTGATTCAATTGTTTGGAAGGTCTTGCTTGAAAAGTGTAATTGCTATTTTTAGAACAAAATGGCTGATGGTGGCCATTTTTTATGGCTGTTAAAACCCAAAATGTGATATTCTGTTTGTCTCCTTTGCACCATTGTGTCATATTTCCAATTGAGTCATTTCGCTCATCCTTTGGTCCATATATACTTGTCCATCCATCTGTTAGTCTGTACATAACAACATTCAAGGGTTAGGAGTTAATGGAACCCAAATATAATTTATTTATTTATTCGTGTTTAAGGTCACATACTTATGCACAATGGCTAATCATGACGTGACAGTTTTACGGGTGGAAGAAGGCGGAGTACCTGGAGAGAACCACCAAGCAACGACGAGCAGCTCCCAGCTCCCCAACATCGTAACTCCGCACTGCAGCACAGGCAGGGTTAGATTGGTTGAAGACATGCGCACCATCGACGTGCAGTACACCTTAGTACACGGCATCATCGTGCCCCCATGTGGACAATCGGGGTTAACTGGTTGAGTGCTAAATTATTTTCGGTCCTGAAAATTTCTTTGTGTATCTTTACCTTGTTATATTTTATGGGAGAGTGCCAATAGGCACTCTCCCAGAAATTATAACAAGGAAAATCCTAACAGACAAGACAATATCGCTTCAAAGATAATACGAAGCACATCCACAGAATATGAAGCTTTTAAATTGTTGTTCCGTCACTTCAGAATAAAGCCCAAATATGGGCTTCCAGCACTCTACCAGTTAAGTGCCTTGCCCAAGGACACAACGCAGGAGTCCAAATCGATCACTCAGGTAGTCACCCATCCGAGGACCAACCAGGCTCGACGTTGCTTATCTTCGGTGATCTGACGAGCACCGGTCACCGCAATGCCACTGTGCCCCCACCCAAATATAAAACAAGGGGCTTAATTTTAACACATTTGAATCTAACTCACCACCACCCACACCCAACCCCTGACCAGAGATTCTGAAGAAAACATTTTTAATTTCTGTATATATTCTGCATTCTTTTTATTTCCTCTATGGTACACTCGGACACAATCAACGGAAAATATTTTTACCGTTCAATTCTACTGGTCCTGAGGATGCTTCATACCATATAACAGTTGTTTGTTCAGAGTGGTTTGGGAAATATGGGCATTTGAAAATAATTCTATTTTTTAGCTCCTGAGGTTGCAATGGAGATGTAGGAAAAAATATTTGTTTGCATGAATAAGTACTTCTAACTCGATAGTATCACATACTAAACAGTGGCGGATACAGGAATTCTCAAAGGGGGGGGGGGGGATCGTGCAGATGATGAAGGGATCTGCCGCGAGTGCCGAAGGCACAAGCTTTTGTAGAAGGGTCTGGGGGTTCTCCCCCCAGAATTTTTTTGAAAATGAGCGACGAAATGGGGCATTCTGGTGGTTTCTGGGGTGGAAATCCTCTTGAATTTTTGAACGGCTAATTAATACTTTTTAAACAGCATGTTTCAGAATTTCAAATTCTGTCATACGTCCAAGACAGAATTAGAAAAATTTGAAATATGCTCTTCAGATCCGTTTACCATAATACTGTATTTTGGACACATTGTTTACAGTCATAACCGACTTAACCTCAGAACATTGCGATCTGCCAGCGTTTGAAAGTTTTCAGCAGTCAGCCCTCTAGGCTTAGGTACGCCATGACTATGCCAATTAAGATCCTGACCAATAACTGGCATAGCCATGGGGTACCTGAGGCTAGGGGCATGTAACACCACAAAATCATGCTGTGTCGGTGACGCTATAAATGGAGGCGACCAGTAGATATATTTTGCATAATTTCAACGGTATATTTGTTTTCCATAGTGAATGGTGATGGAGGAAATAAATGTCGCTGTATGTTTTTACTTCATTTCATGTATTGTCCCCAAATGAAAATCCTGGCTACGCCCTACATGGGAGACAAACACGAGCTAAAGGCGGGGGAGTGGGGGGGGGGGGGGGGCAGGGGGGACCCCCCACCCCACACACACCCCACACACCCCCCACCCTCTGTATCCGCCATTGATACTAAATTGGGTTCAAATCAGCTCATCACTTCAGAAAATGGAAATTCAGGACAGGGCCAAAATACTTGCCCATACCATTACAAAGGCAAATGTCCTACGAACTCTGTGTGAACCAACTTTATTCTATACCTCAAAAGGAGGCCAAGTACTAAATACGAAGTCATTGCACCAATTGGTTCAAGAGAAGAGGATTTTAAAAAAATTGGGAGACTTTCCCCCACCCCCTCCCTCTGGGTCAGGGCAAGTTGATTAGAACAATATCAAAATGCGATGTCAGAACAATCAATTTAAATTTCAATGAAATTGGTTGTGGTTTTGCAGAAGTCGTGAGCACCATGTTCACGTACGATGGACAGAGTACGACGTACAGAGAGGGATTATTAGAGGGAGAATAACTGCAGACAGATAATTTTAACTGAATTGTGACTCAGACGAGACCTGATCGAAAATTCTCTGTCTGCTTTTTGTGATTACAGTACTGTATGCTGTTATATTAACCTTTTACCAACGTTAGGACAAAAACGGCCAGCACTATTCTATGTTTTTGAGACAAATGAAAGTGTCAATGACACTGTAGCTCAACTTGTCAAGTCATGTACATGTATAGTATGTGACACAGCAATGACAAACATCTGGGTAATGACCTGATAACAAATGTACATATAAAGGATTGTAACGGCCTGTACATAAATACTGGCCGTAGCCTGTAACAAATGTATAGGTAAAGTATTGTAAAGGTGGGTGACAGTCAGATGCTAAACTAGAAAAGAAATCTTTGAGTCCCAGAGTGGGTCTGACTGAACCCCAAAATATTTGTTCTCATAGCACAATGATAACAAAGGCACCCCAAAACACACTCTTTCCAGTCCCAAGGTGAAAACAAAGGTACCCAAGAAGTTTCGTGAAGATCAGTTCATAAATACGAGCTGTATAGAAGTGGTGAAAAAAATCTGATTGGACCTAATTTCGGTACAAAATGGCCACTGGCAGCCATCTTGAATTTTGGACCACACTCAGAAACATTCGTTCTCGTCCCAAGGTGATAACAAAGATACCCAAGAAGTTTCGTGAAGATCGGTTGATAAATACAGCCTCTAGCCCGAGCCATATTGACATGTGCACTTACAGTGTATAAGTAGCACTAAATACATCAAAATTCATCTAATTTGCATAATTTCTGCACGAGAAAAAAACCCGTACTATATGTGATGTATTCCATTTTACTAAACATTCATACAAAAATTTATTCAAATCAGAACTTTCATACAGAAGTTCTGTACAAAAGACTGATTGCACTAATTTTGGTACACAATGGTTGCTGGTGGCCATCTTGAATTTTGAACCACACCCAAAAACACTCGTTCTCATCCCACAGTGATAACAAAGGTACCCAAGAAGTTTCGTAAAGATCGGTTCATAAATACAGCCTCTAGCAAGAGCCGTATAGAAGTTGTGTATAAAAAACTGATTAGACCTAATTTCGGTACGAAATGGCCACTGGCAGCCATCTTGAATTTTGGACCACACTCAGAAACACTCGTTCTCATCCCAAGGTGATAAAAGAGGTACCCAAGAAGTTTCGTAAAGATCAGTTGATAAATACAGCCTCTAGCTCGAGCCGTATTGACATGTGCACTTACTGTGTGTAAGTAGCACTGAAAAAATCAAAGTTCATCTAATTTGCATAATTTCTGCACGAGAAAAAAACCCGCATTATATGTGATGTATTCCATTTTACTAAACATTCATACAAAAATTTATTCAAATCAGAACTTTCATACAGAAGTTCTGTACAAAAGACTGATTGCACTAATTTTACACAGTAATCAAAGTTAGTCTAATTTGCATAATTTATGTACGAGAAAAAAAACTGTATTATATGTGATGTATCCCATGGTACTAAACATTCATACAAAAAATTATTCAAATCAGCACTTTCATATGGAAGTTCTGTGCAAAAATCTGCACCTAATTTTGTACAAAATGGCTGCCAGCGGCCATCTTGAATTTCGGACCGCACCCAAAAACACTCGTTCTCGTCCCACGGTGATACCAAAGGTACCCAAGAAGTTTCATAAAGATCGGTTTATAAATACGGACTCTAGCCCGAGCCGTATTGGCATTTGCACTTACAGTGCTGAAAGTAACACTAAATACATCAAAGTTAGTCTAATTTGCATAATTTACGTACGAGAAAAAACCCGTATTATATGTGATGTATCCCATGGTACTAAACATTCATACAAAAAATTATTCAAATCAGCGCTTTCATATGGAAGTTCTATACAAAAAACAGATTTCTGCATCATCGGTACAAAATGGCGGTTGGCGGCCAACTTGAATTTCGGATCGGACCCCAAAACACTCGTTCTCGTCCCACAGTCATAACAAAGGTACCCAAGAAGTTTCGTAAAGATCGGTTCAAAAATACGGCCTCTAGCCCGACCCATATGGAATTGTTGATGGACAGACGGCCAGACGGACAACTGGCCATGGCATAAGCTCAAATTTGGCTTCGCCAAAGTTGAGCTAAAAATGAAAAAAAAATTAGTTATTCAAGAATTTTTTTTGCCAGTGTCGTCTGCTTTTCATGTTAGGTAAAGGGTTAAAGAGTATTAATCCTCTGAATACTGATGTTCAAATACAGAAAATTCAATTTTGATATTACAACAATCTGCAGTGGTAAAAGGGATGATAGCAACACATTGAAAACATGTCTTACAAAATATATCCTGCAGTATTGTGATAGGAATGGAAAAGAGGTTACTTTCTCAATAAAGTCATAAGGTTGCAACACACTTACATGTACACCAGTAGGTCATAGACAACATTCCACACATAAAATATTGCAAAAAAAGAAAGAAAAAAGAATGAAAGTGTCAATGACACTGTAGCTTAACTTGTCTGTGTGTTGTGTTTGATGAAAAGGATAATGTTCAATGTTTATGAAAGGATTATGAAATAAGACAAGAATTGTGATAATTGGGAATATGTTAATTTCTGTTCCCTGTATGCTATGTTTTTAATAAAAAATAATATGAGGTGTACACTGTACTAAAGAGCTGAGGGTTGGGTTAATATGACCTCACAGTTAATGTATGTGGCCCTCACAGTTAACGTATGTCAACGAAAGTTACCAAGTTACAGTGAAAGTATTCCAAAATGAGTCATCCTATCAAGTTACACTGAAATCCCTTCATAAATATGGCCTGTAGACTGTGCTAAAGGTTTTCAGGCTTTAGGCCTGTGTAGCGATGATGGTAGACCGATTGCAACTAAAAGGGGACTTCCTCATCTCGACATTATATGGAGTCATTCTGCTAAGTGACAATGAAATCCCTTCACAAATACGACCTCTAGTCTGTACTAAAGTTTTTAAGGTTTTGGGCTCGGGAAGCCATCATGGTTGATTGATCGCGACCAAAAGGGGGCGTTGTCATCTGGGCATAATCTGGAGTGATCCGACGAATTACAATGAAATCCCTTCATACATATGACCTGTAGACTGTGCTCAAGGTTTTCGGGCTTTGGGCCCCTGAAGCATACAGAAGTATCGATTCAATAAAGTTCTCAACACAAACTCCCTTGTTTACACTCTTCAATGATCTCACCAGATCATCAATAAAAAGTGTAAACAAAGTCGGCGATAAATTGTCCCCTTGTTTGACTCCTGTGCTGCACGGTACTCGTCAAAGTGTCATTTACCTTCACACATGACAACGTCCGTTCATACATATTTTTAATGGAACGATACATGTTTCCATCAATCCCGAGCTTCAACAACTTGTGTAAAAGCAAATTTTGGCCAACACGGTCCTTAAATCAATGAATGCTGTAAAAATCTTGTTCTTACCCCATATTAGACTGCAGAGGGAATAAATATTGTCTGTACAGGACCGCTTTGGCCTAAAGCTACATTGTTCATCAACAATTAACCCATTATTTACAGCATATGCTATCAGTTGATTATTTAGAACAGTGTCATACAATTTACAATAGGTTGATATTAAAGAGATACCTCTATAGTTTTGAGGTATTCTGGGATCTTTAGATTTATCCTTGGGAATTGGACAAATGATAGATTTCTTCCATGTAGATGGGATAATGCCAGTTTCAAAAACAAGTTGAAACAAACTATGAACCACCTTAATTACATTTGGGTGTTTAAAAGCTTCATAGGGAAAATTATCACATTCAACGCTTTTACCGTTCTTTGCATTCCGAATAACTTTTTTTCAACCTCTCCCAATTCTATCACTCTATTTAGTATGGGATTGGGTTTGTACAGGGGTTCCAAAAACTTATGTTCTATAAAGGATTTTTCCTCCATTACTTTTCGGAAAAAATCACAGTTACTATTTTCGGCATTGTTTGAGTTGTACAGTCCATGAAAGGCCCGAGCCCATTCATTTAATACTTCATTTTTATCATTAATTCCATTTCCAGTATCGGATACTACATCATCTGGTAAATTTGAGCGTTTTTTCGGTCCCAACTTTTTTATTTCCTCCCAAAATAGTTTAGGGTTCCCCACACTCAGAGATTCGGTCTCTATCATTAAATTAGATTTGTAACGGCGTTCGTGAAAACGTAATTTCTTGTTGAAAATTTTTCGTGCGGATTTAAATTCTTGGAGTACAGTGTTATATTTTGTTTACTTCTAAGATATATCCTTTCTTTCTCGTTCATAACTTTCCATAAGACCGTTAGTTCCTCACACCAGAAAGGTTTAAAATATTTGAATTTTTTTCTTGTTATTGGAGAGACGTCACCACCAAATTTGGGGACATGTACTTTAATTTCATCAGAGAGCTCTGTCAAACAAGATACAATTTAAGATTTAATGTCTATATTGGATGTATTGAGGCCAAATAGGTCTATATACATAGATAATTCAGTGGTTAGAGTAACGTTTCAGTAGATCACACAATTTTTTATTCAATTTAACAAAGTTTACTCTATCACCTATATGCAATCAACATGTCAAATATGTACAGAAGGTATGGTAAATGGTTTGGTGTTTACAAATTATATTCAATTAACAGGGTAATACAATTAAGAGATATCCAATTAACTGGGCTCCATAGTGCTGTAAGAAAACCACAGTTTCGTTCAAAGATCTGGATCAAAGCTGGAGGTCCATTGTCTGAAACACTGTATGAACATTTTTTGGTTTTTGGGTTTTTTTTTTTTTTAGAGAATTTGAGAGTTGAATTGGTGCCTTTGTAAAAACATGACAGCCTGTGGTTTTGAGGTGAGCTATCTCCTTCCATGGCCATCCTGATCTACAAATAAGGCAGGTGGTTATGCGCAACTAGAAATCCCTTATAAACCAACAGATTTTACAGTGTTTGCATATAAATCTAATGGAAATATCCCCTTTTTAACCTCAAAGGCCTGGGCAAATATCCAAACTACTATACCACAGCTTGTAACCCTAGTGCCATACAAGCAATTTGCTCTAACCGAAAAGACAAGATGAAAACAAATAAAAACAGATTGGCATTTTTGTTTGTAGACCTTAATCTTTTTGGCCCATAGTTTGCTGTACCAGATGAAATAAGTTGCAGGGTAACCACCAGAAAATATTCATTCCATTTTATCACTTAACTCCAATACTTGATATCATTTCTTAGGAAGCACTTCCAAAGAAAAGAAGTCAAGAGATAAGAGTTTCAACAAAGGAAGAATCTGCAAAGAATTTTCTTGGGGTTGTCTTCCACCTTTTTTTCAGCTGGTTCTGTACATAAAGTGTTAACCCAATATAGCAGGACTGGTCTACTATAGTTGATGAGAACTAGTTCACCATCAGCATTTCCAACAGGAAATAAAATAAACCACTTATTGTTGGCCAATGGGGAACTGTACCTTCAGATATTCCAGTATATAGATCGCACTATTTTAATCATTAATAAAGAGAAATAGTGCTCAGAATGATTGATCCCTCAAAATAAAATTACTGATTATTCCAGCCAATACAATCTCAGTGCTTCTAATTCCTACTTTACAATAAAATCAATACTATCGTGTTCTCTTTGTTATGGATCCTAAGTGAAGTCTTATGAACTGAGAATGGTACATGAATGGCTGTAATATCGCATTAGACACAGCCAGTTTTCTACTTTTCAATACACCCAGACTGTTAATTCTCTGGATGTTAAAATTTTACAACCCACAATATGAAGAGAGATATAATGCTGAGAGAGGGATATAATTGACTATTTGGGGGGTTTTGCAACAATGTCAACAAAAGACAAAAAATTCCATGTCAGACAGTCAAATTCAAGGGGAAAGAAAGCCTTAAAAACTGGCCCAATTTGCAAGGATCTAAACTGATTCTCATGAAGTTTTACTGCAAGAATCAAATTTCAGTTCTGAAATAATTTAGAATTTGAGAGTACTGTTATACCCTTTTGAGAACAACTACTGCCAATTTTTTTTTTTTTTTTTTTACTAGGGTTTAACGACACATTAACATCCAGGGTCATATCATGTCGGTGACAGTTTTACAGGTGGAGGAAGCCGGAGTACCCGGGGAGAACCACCGAGCAACGACGAGCAGCTGTCAGCTCTCCAACATCGTAACTCTGAACACTGCACCGCGGCACAGGCAGGGTTAGATTGGTAGAAGACATGCGCACCTTTGACGTGAAGTATGCCTTAGTACACAGCGTCATCGTGCCCCCATGTTGGCAATCGGAGTTAAGTGCCTTGCCCAAGGACACAACGTGGGAGCGTGAATCAGTCTCTGAAATGGTCACCCATCCAACTACTAACCGACTACTGCCAATACAAATTCCATAGTCAAATGAAAGTGTCAATGACGCTGTAGCTTAACTTGTCTGTGGGTTGTGTTTGATGAAAAGGATAATGTTCAATGTTTATGAAAGGATTATGAAATAAGACAAGAATTGTGATAATTGGGAATATGTTCATTTCTGTACCCTGTATGCTATGTTTTTAATAAAAATAATATGAGGTGTGCACTGTACAAAGGGTGGAGAGGTGGGTTAATATGACCTCACATTTAATGTATGTGGCCCTCACAGTTAACGTATGTTAATGAAAGTTACCAAGTTACAGTGAAATTATTCCAAAACGAGTCATCCTATCAAGTTACATTGAAATCCCTTCATAAATATGACCTGTAGACTGGGCTAAAGGTTTTTGGGCTTCGGGTCCCTGTAGCCGTCACAGTTGCCTAATCATGTCCAAAAGGGGATGTTCTCATCTAGACATTATATGAAGTCAGCCTACCAGGTTACAATGAAATCCCTTCAAAATATGATCTGTAGACTGTGCAAAAGGTTTTTGGGCTTCGGACTCGGGCAGACATAATGGTTGAATGATCGTAAACAAAAGGGAAATTCTCAACTGGGCATCATCTGGAGTGATCCAATGAAGTTATAATGATATCCCTTCATAAATATGACCTGTAGACTGTGCTCAAAGGTTTTGGGCTTCGGGCCCATGAAGCCGTCACAGCTGACCAATCACGACCAAGAGGAGATGTCATCAACTAGGCATTATATGGAGTCAACCAAACAAGTTACAATGAAATCCTTCCATAAATACGACCTATAGACGATGCTAAATGTTTTTGGGCTCGGGCAGCCATTAAGGCTGAATGATCGCGACCAAAAGGGGATGTTCTCATCTAGACATTATTTGGAGTCATCCTACCAAGCTACAATAAAATCCCTTCATAACTATGACCTGTAGACTGTTCTAAAGGTTTTCAGGCTTCGGGGTCCCTGTTGCTGCCATAGTTGCCCAATCGTGTCCTAAAGGGAACGTTCTAATCTAGACATTATATGAAGTCAACCTACCAAGTTACAATGAAATCCCTTCATAAATATGACCCGTAGACTGTGCTAAAGGTTTTTGGCCTTCGGGCTCGGAAAGCCATCATTTTTGAATGATCGCAACCAAAAGGGCACATTCTCATCTGGGCATCATCTGGAGTGATCCTACGAAGTTACAATGAAATCCCTTCATAAATATGACCTGTGGACTGTGCTCAAGGTTTTTGGGTTTGGGCACATGTAGCCATCACAGTTGACCAATCACGACCAAAAGAGGATGTCATCATCTAGGCATTATATGGAGTCAACCTAACAAGTTACAATGAAATCCCTTCATAAATATGACCTTTTGCATATGCTAAAGGTTTTTGGGCCCGGGCAGTCATCAAGGCTGAATGATTGAGATCAAAATGGGACGTTCTCATCTAGACATTATTTAGAGTCATCCTACCAAGTTACAATGAAATACCTTCATAAACATGACCTGTAGAGTGTGCTAAATGTTTTTTGGGCTTCGGGAACCTGTAGCCGTCACAGTTGCCCAAACTCGTCCAAAAGGGGACTTTCTCATCTAGACATTATATGAAGTCAATCTATCAAGATACAATGAAATCCCTTCATAAATATGACCTGTAGACTGTGCTAAAGGTTTTCGGGTTTGGTGCTTGGGCAGTCATCACGGTTGACAGATCACGCCCAAATCGGGAAATTCTCATCTAGACATCATAGTCATTTTAGCAAGTTACAATGAAATCCCTCCATATTAAACATGACTTGCAGACTGTGCTAAAAGTTTTTGGGTTTCGGGCTTGTGCAGCCATCACAGCTAACAGATCATGCCCAAAAGGGGACGGGATGAATGATCGTGACCAAAAAGGGACGTTCTCATCTAGACATTATTTGGAGTCATCCTACCAAGGTACAATGAAATCCCTTCATAAATATCACCTGTAGACTGTGCTCAAGGTTTTCGGGCTTCAGGCCCCTGTAGCCGTCACAGTTGCCTAATGGTGTCGAAAAGGGGCTGTTCTCATCTAGACATTATATGAAGTCAACCTACCAAGTTACAATGGAAATCCCTTCATAAATATGAACTGAAGACTGTGCTAAAGGTTTTCGGGCTTTGGGCTTGGGCAGCAATCATGGTTGAATGATGGCAACCAAAAGGGGATATTCTCATCTGGACATCATCTGGAGTGATCCTTCGAAGTTACAATGAAATCCCTTCATAAATATGACCTGAAGACTGTGCTCAAGATTTTCGGGCTTTGGGCACCTGTAGCCATCACAGTTGACCAATCACGAACCAAAAGAGGATGTCATCATCTAGGCATTATATGGAGTCAACCTAACAAGTTACAATGAAATCCTTCCATAAATACAACCTTTTGACTATGCTAAAGGTTTTTGGGCTCGGGCAGCCATCAAGGCCAAATGATCGTGACCAAAAGGGGGCATTCTCATCTAGACATTATTTGGAGTCATCCTACCAAGCTACAATGAAATCCCTTCATAATTATGACCTGTAGACTGTTCTAAAGGTTTTCGGGCTTCAGGCCCCTGCAGGGATTTTTCTACCCTTTTTGGGAAAGGGTCCAGGGGCCTTTCTAATTGGGAAAATTAGCGTCGCAGAGGCCAAAATTGGGAATTTATCTGAGCGATTATCAACAAGAAATATATAAACTTACTAGCATATCCTTGTGAGAAATCAGTCTATTAATCAATGAAAACCTGTTGTATAATTGTATTTACCCACTGGCTGCTTAGAATTATTAAATTGTACTGGTGATTAATCAATCCTAGTGATGAAAAAGGATTGGTTAATGATCACGCATATACATAAGTCCCCACCTAAGCAAGCCAAGTTCAGTCAGCAGGAGTACTTGGCCTGGTGGACGATTTGGGTAAAATAATTGTGGACGGTTCGTTCTGGGGACGAAAGTCGATTTAGGTTTCATGGCATCAGTCAACAAGAGTATCAGACCTGGGGAACGGTTTGAATAAAATACAGGTTACCAGACAGGATTTCAGATGCGAGATGAACCTAAAAATAGGTACCATGCTTTAAGAAGCACGGAACTCGCCTGTAACAAAATTTAGGTACACTCGTGAGCCGTTATAGTTGACAGCGATGTATTTTGTCACTTTGACTCACGCACTGCGAGTCGCGTCATTCAGTTGTGAATCTATGCACATCAAGGGAGGTAATTTAGAGTGGCGATTCTAGGAACACACTGGCAAGGATGCTCCTTGACACAGTCAAATGGTTTCAAAACAACACAAGTGAATATCCTTCGTACTGGAACAATTCACACTGCGAAGTCCACTGGCAAATATTATTCGGTGCTGGTCACTTAAAAATAATCGACTGGTCACACAGAAATGAATTCTCAACTGCCGTGAATTGGGAATTTTTGGGAGCAAATTGGGAAAAAAAGTGACTATTTTCGATTGGGAATGGGGCCGATATTCGGCCCCTCTCGTCGGTCAAAAAAAACCCTGCCCTGTAGCTGTCACAGTTGCCCAATCGTGTCCAAAAGGGGATGTTCTCATCTAGACATTATATGAAGTTAAACCTACCAAGTTACAATGAAATTCCTTCATAAATATGACCTGTAGACTGTGCTAAAGGTATTTGGGCTTCAGGCTCGGGCAGGCATAATGGTTGAATGATCGCAACCAAAAGGGGACATTCTCATCTGGGCATCATCTGGAGTGATCCTACGAAGTTACAATGAAATCCCTTCATAAATATGACCTGTAGACTGTGCTCAAGATTTGCGGGCTTTGGGCACCTGTAGCCATCATAGTTGACCAATCACGACCAAAAGGGGATGTCATCATCTAGGCATTATATGGAGTCAACCTAACAAGTTACAATGAAATCCTTCCATAAATACGACCTATAGACTATGCTAAGGGTCTTTGGGCTCGGGCAGCCATAAAGGCTGAATGATCGTGACCAAAAGGGGATGTTCTCATCTAGACAATATTTGGAGTCATCTTACCAAGCTACAATGAAATCCCTTCATAAATATGACCTGTAGACTGTTCTAAAGGTTTTCGGGCTTCGGGCTCGGGCAGCCATCATGGTTGAATGATCGCAACCAAAGGGGACAATCTCATCTGGGCATCATCTAGAGTGATCCTACGAAGTTACAATGAAATCCCTTCATAAATATGACCTGTAGACTGTGCTCAAGGTTTTCGGGCTCCGGGCACCTGTTCCATCACAGTTGACCAATCACGACCAAAAGGGGATGTCATCATCTAGGCATTCTATGGAGTCAAACTAACAGGTTACAATGAAATCCTTCCATAAATATGACCTTTTGCATATGCTAAAGGTTTTAGGGCTCGGGCACCCATCAAGGCTGAATAATCGTGATCAAAATGGGACATTTTCATCTAGACATTATTTGGAGTCATCCTACCAAGTTACAATGAAATCCCTTCATAAATATGACCTGTAGACTGTGCTAAAGATTTTCGGGCTTTGGGCCCCTGTAGCCGTCACAGTTGCCCAATCACATCCAAAAGGGGACTTTCTCTCTCATCTAGACATTATATGAAGTCAACCCACCAAGGTACAATGAAATTCCTCAATAAATATGACCTGTAGACTGTGCCAAAGGTTTTCGGGTTTTGGGCTCGGGCAGTCGTCACAGTTGGCAGATCATGCCCAAATGGGGAAATTCTCATCTAGACATCATAAGGAGTCATCCTACCAAGTTACAATGAAATCCCTCCATATTAAACATGACCTGCAGACTGTGCTAAAAGTTTTTGGGTTTCGGGCTTGGGCAGCCATCACGGTTGATAGATCATGCCCAAAAGGGGATGTTCTCATCTAGGCATTATACAGAGGCATCCTACCAAGTTACAATGAAATCCCTTCATAAAGACCACCTGTAGCCTGTGCTAATGGTTTTCGGGTTTTGGGCTCAGGCAGCCATATCGGTTGACCGATCGCGACCAAAAGACTTACGGACTCACAGACTAACAGACTCACAGACTAACAGACTTCCGCATGCGTGATGGCAATAGCTTATCTTGACTTTGTCAAGTTAAGCTAACAAAAACTGATTGGATCTAATTTCGGTACAAAATGGCCACTGGCAGTCATCTTGAATTTTGGACCGCACCTAGAAACACTCGTTCTCATCCCAAGGTGATAACAAATGTACCCAAGAAGTTTTGTGAAGATCGGTTCATAAATACAGCCTCTAGCCCAAGCTGTACTGACACATGCACTTACTGTGTATAAGTTGCACTGAATAATTCAAAGTTCATCTAATTTGCATAATTTCTGCTCGAGAAAAAACCCTGTATTATATGTGATGTATTCCATGTTATTAAACATTCATACAGAAATTTATTCAAATCAGAACTTTCATACAGAAGTTCTGTACAAACAAGAGGCCCCAGGGGGCCTGCAGGCACTCACCTGACATGGTAGTCTAAATATCAAACCAGGGACTTGAATAAGCTGCATACGCCCTTCCTAAGAAAAGCATATACCAACTAGATGAAGCGATTGTGCCCACACAATACACAGGATTTTCCTTCTATTTTCAGTTCCTGCACTTTGACATCCCAAAATTGAGATGAACGCATAAAAAACAGAATTTTTTCCCAAACAAAATATTTTCAGCCTAAATTTTTTTCTTCTTCTTAAAACGCATAAAAAACGATAAAACTAATTTCTGGATTTGGGTCCAAAAGTCCCACCCGGAACCCAAATTTTCGGTGTAAAAAAAAAAAATTTTTTTTGTCTTAAAATTGACAGAAACGCATAAAAACAAAAACAAAAAATTATGGATTTTGGTCCAAAATTTTCGAAGTCCCACCCGGCCCCCCAATTTTCGGTGTAAAAAAAAAAAAAATTTTTTTGGTCTTAAAATTGACAGAAACGCATAAAAACAAACAAACAAAAAATTTCCGGATTTTGGTCCAAAATTTTCAGGGTAAAAAAAATTTTTTTTTTTTTTTGTCTTAAAACTGACAGAAATGCATAAAAAACAAACAAACAAAAATGTCCAGATTTTGGTCCAAAATTTTCTAAGTCCCACCCGGACCCAAAATTTTCAGGGTAAAAAAAAAAATTTCTTTTTGTCTTAAAATTGACAGAAACGCATAAAAAACAAAAAAACAAAAATTCCGGAAATTTTTTTGTCTTAAAATTGACCGAAACGCATAAAAAAACACACAGAATTTCCGGATTTTGGTCCAAAATTTCTAAGTCCGCAACGGGACCCCAAATTTTCAGCCTAAATATGAACCCAGGGACTTGGCTTCAACAAACTTGAATCTCACTCCCCTAAGGATGTTGCGTATATCAAAAGATTCCTGTTGGTAGATCTGAAGAAGATTTTTAAAAAATACTCCTCATACTGCACTAATTTAAACATTTGGGCTCCCATAGAGAGCTCAAATATGGACCCAGGCAATTGATTTCAATAAACATGTGAAACAATCTTCCAAAGATGTTATATACTCGCCCAAAAAAGAAAGTGTGCATTGCAGAAATTGATCAAACTCCAAAAAAATAATTTTGTAGGTGTAAAGAGTGTTAACCTGTTCATGAATAAGTTATATTGAACACAAAAACAGCTTTCCCCATTAAAATTGCATTAACGTTAAATGACGTGCTGCACGTTTGTGAAAAGGCATGTTTTGCACGTGGAGAGTCTGAAAATTCATGAATCCTTGGGTATTTAAACACTAAAGTGAGGCCTTCCTATCGTTCACATTCAAACTTGCGCTGCTGTTAAAATGACTCCACATTAGCATGCCAAGATTGGCAATGAATCAACGTCTCCTTGTTCTGGGTATGATTAGAGCTGGCAGAACACACAGAGAGGTTGCCCAGCATTTGAACTGCCACCGTAACACTGTAGACAAGCTAGTCCATTGACATGCACAACATGATGACGTTCGAGACCGACCCCGCTCCGGGAGACCCCGAGTTACCACCCCTGCACAAGATCGGTATATCCATGTCGTCCATCTCCAGAACCGGCAACAAACGGCAACGACGACAGCCAGGAACATCCCCAACCTGAGACAGATACATCCTCAAACAGTAATCAACCGGCTGAGAGAATACGGCTTACGTCCTCGAAGACCTGCAATTCGTCCGATTTTGACTTTACGTCATCGTCGTGCTCAACTGCAGTGGTGTAGACAACATCTCAGGCATCCCTTACACTGGTGGCGACGTGTTTTATTCACAGATGAATGTCGTTTCCATCTTTCATCATCAGATGGCCGCCAGAGAGTGTACAGACGTCGAAACGAACGCTACGCAGATCCATGTGTCATGGAGCGAAACCGTTATGGGGGAGGGTCTCTCATGGTGTGGGGTGGCATCACTGCCCGTAACAGAACTGAGCTGGTCATTATTGATGGCAATCTCAATGCAGCCAGATATCGTGATGAAGTGCTTACACCTGTTGTTGTCCCATTTCTGCAACGTCACGGCCCCGGCGTCATTCTACAGCAGGACAACGCCCGACCCCACACAGCTCGTGTTGTTCAACAGAATCTGCAGAAACAATGGATGTTCTTCCCTGGCCCGCAAATTCGCCCTATATCTCACCCACTGAGCACGTATGGGACGAAATGAAACATCAGCTACACCGGCTTCCCCATGCACCGTCAACGCTTGTGGAACTTCAAAGACAGCTTATCAGAATATGGAACAACATCCCACAATATTTCCATGCTAACTTGTTCGCTTCCATGAGGTATAGATGCACAGCAGTAGTCGATGCAGAAGGAGGTCATACCAGATATTGAGTGTGTGACTTTTGTGTTTGACCCTTAGTGTCTTTGACTCTCCATGGCACCAAGAGTATTCGTCGTAGCGTAATGAAATTTCTCGTGTTGATCACAAATTGATTCATCTGTGATTGAATAAAATTTCCATGAATGAAAATGATATATATCTTTTTTTAGTGTTATTTTTTAGCATGCACACTTTCTTTTTTTGGGAGAGTATATGTCAAATTTGAAAGCTTTTGGAGCAGTGGTTTGGGAGAAAAGTAGTCTTATGTTTTTCCCATTGCCCACAGTGTTAAAAAATGCTGACTCAGCACTTTTTCAAAGTCTCAGAAAAGTACCCCATGATAAAACCGATGGCAATTTTTTTTTACCATCCCATTCTGTTGGTCCTAAGGAAGCTTCACAACAAATAAGAATTCTCAGTGCTGTGTAGTTTTGGAAATATGGGCGTTTTAATTTTTTTCTATTTTAAGCTCCTGTGGTTCCCACGGGGCTATGGGAAAAAACATTTCTGCATAAATTAGGTACCGTACTTATGACCCAATAAGCACTCACATAAAATTTGGTTCAAATCGGCCTTGTGGTTTGGAAAATAGAAATTTGGGGCGGGGCCAAAATTTTTGCCCCTCCTTTATCGTCAAATTTTGCCCCTCGAACTTCTCTTGAACAAACTTGAGTCTACACCTCAAAAGGAAGCTGCATACCAAATATCAAGTCTCCTCTATTGTTGGTTCTTGAGAAGAAGATTTCTTAAGAATTGGAGCATTTTTGCCCCATCCCTCTGCTCAATATGAGTCGAAACCTAATTTGACAAAAAATCAAAATGCCCTCATATATCCCCTACTCACATGAAATTTCATTAATATGCGGCCAGTGGTTTGGGAGAAAAAGGCCCAAACACCACCTTCACGACGGACGCCAGACGCCGGACGAAGGACGCCGGACGACGGACGAAAAGTGATCAGAACAGCTCACCCTGACTTTCAGTCAGGTGAGCTAATAAGACAAGAATAGTGATAATTGGGAATATGTTAATTTCTGTTCCCTGTATGCTATGTTTTCAATAAAAACTAGAACTATCACTGAAGGTGATTAATACCCCCGCTTTGGGTTTTTAGAGGAATGCACTTCTGATCATGTAGGCGAAGGCCATAAGGAAATGTATACATAAAGATCATTTTTTGTTGTTGAAATTTGTATTTGCATGTGGCCTTCCACAGAACAGCACTGAATACTTAAAGAGCCCACACATATATGGTTTACATTTGGAAAAACACATTTACAATGTGCAACATGTATTCAAAATCGGTTCATTAATGTAGGAGGAGTTGCACACACAAGAATCCCATTTGAAAACCCATAATAAATCCAAGTTAAAGGGAGATAACCTGGTTAAAATTGTCGCAGATCAAAAATTTGGGAATATGCATATGTTCACTTAGTTGTGATAATGTTTGAAAGGTTTCGTCAAAATTGATTGATAAATGTAGGAGGAGTTGCACGCACAAGAATTTCATGTAGAAACCCATAATAAATCTAAGTTAAAGGGAGATAACCTAGTTAAAATTGCGACAGCTCAAAAATTTTGGAATATGCGCATGTTTACTTAGTAGTGATGATGTCTGTAAACTTTTGTCCAAATTGATTGATAAATGTAGGAGGAGTTGCGCACACAAGAATTTCATGCAGAAACCCATATTAAATCAAAGTTCAAGAGAGATAACCTGGTTAAAATTGTCACAGATCAAAAAGTTTGGAATATGCACATGTTCACTTAGTAGAGATGATGTTTGAAAGGTTTCATCAAAATCGGTTCATTAATGTAGGAGGAGTTGCGCACACAAGAATTTGTTCGAACGGAAAGACATAATAAATCTAAGTCAAAGGGAGATAACCTGGTTAAAATTGTCGCAGATCAAAAATCTTGGAATATGTGCATGTTCACTTAGTAGTGATGATGTCTGAAAAGTTTTGTCCAAATTGATTGATAAATGTAGGAGGAGTTGCGCACACAAGAATTTCATGTAGAAACCCATATTAAATCAAAGTTCAAGAGAGATAACCTGGTTAAAATTGTCGCAGATTAAAAAGTTTGGAATATGCACATGTTCACTTAGTAGTGATGATGTCTGTAAACTTTCGTCCAAATTGATTGATAAATGTAGGAGGAGTTGCGCACACAAGAATTTCCTGCCGAAACCCATATTAAATCAAAGTTCAAGAGAGATAACCTGGTTAAAATTGTCGCAGATCAAAAAGTTTGGAATATGCACATGTTCACTTAGTAGAGATGATGTTTGAAAGGTTTCATCAAAATCGGTTCATTAATGTAGGAGGAGTTGCGCACACAAGAATTTGTTCGAACGGAAAGACATAATAAATCTAAGTCAAAGGGAGATAACCTGGTTAAAATTGTCACAGATCAAAAATCTTGGAATATGCGCATGTTCACTTAGTAGTGATGATGTCTGAAAAGTTTTGTCCAAATTGATTGATAAATGTAGGAGGAGTTGCGCACACAAGAATTTCATGTAGAAACCCATATTAAATCAAAGTTCAAGAGAGATAACCTGGTTAAAATTGTCGCAGATTAAAAAGTTTTGAATATGCACATGTTCACTTTGTAGAGATGATGTTTGAAAGGTTTCATCAAAATCGGTTCATTAATGTAGGAGGAGTTGCGCACACAAGAATTTGTTCGGATGGAAAGACACAATAAATCTAAGTCAAAGGGAGAAAACCTGGTTAAAATTGTCGCAGATCAAAAATCTTGGAATATGCGCATGTTCACTTAGTAGTGATGATGTCTGAAAAGTTTTGTCCAAATTGATTGATAAATGTAGGAGGAGTTGCGCACACAAGAATTTCATGTCCGGAAAGACGTACGGACGGACGTACGGACGGACGGACGGATGGACGGACGTACAGGGCGATTCCTATATAGCCCCCACTTCTTCGAAGCGGGGGTATAACAATATGAGGTGTATACTGTACTTAAGAAATGAGGGGTGGATTAATGTGGTCCTCACAGTTAATGTATGTGGCACTCACAGTTAATGTATTTCAACGAAAGTTACCAAGTTACAGTGAAATCCCTTCATAAATATGGACTGTAGACTGTGCTAAAGGTTTTCGGGCTTCGGGCCCCTGTAGTCATCCTGGTTGACTGATCGCAACCAAAAGGGGATGTCCTCATCTAGACATTATACTGAGTCATCCTAGCAAGTTACAATGAAATCCCTTTATAAATACGACCTGTGCTAAAGTTTTTCGGGTTTTAGGCTTGGGCAGCGTCATGGTTGAATGATCGCAACCAAAAGGAGACGTTCTCATCTGGGCATTATCTGGAGTTATCCTACCAAGTTACAATGAAATCCCTTCATAAATATAACCTGTAGACTGTGCTAAAGGTTTTTGGGCTTCGGGCCCCTGTAGCCGTCACAGTTGACCAATCACGACCAAAAGGGAACGTTATCATCTAGACATTATATGGAGTCAACCTACCAAGTTACAATGAAATCCCTCCAAAAATATGACCTATAGACTGTGCTAATATAGTTTTAGACTGAACCACCCAAGTCACCTTTACCAGTTTTCACGTAAAGATGAAAGTTTGTGGAGGCATCTAAAATCACCATCTGGAAGGGACATTTTAAATTTTAACTTGTGCAGAAAAACTGTCTGGAAATTATACAAATGAAAGTGTCAATGACACTGTAGCTCAACTTGTCTGTGTTTTGTGTTTGATGAAAAGGATAAGGTTCAATGTTTATGAAAGGCTTATGAAATAAGACAAGAATTGTGATAATTGGGAATATGTTCATTTCTGTTCCCTGTATGCTATGTTTTCAATAAAAACAATATGAGCTGTATATTGTACTAAAGAATTGAGTCCTCACAGTTAATGTATGTGGCACTCACAGTTAATGTATTTCAACGAAAGTTACCAAGTTACAGTGAAATTATTCCAAAATGAGTCATCCGTTCAAGTTACAATGAAATCCCTTCATAAATATGGCCTGTAGACTGTGCTAAAGGTTTTCGGGCTTCGGGCCCCTGTAGCCATCCTGGTTGACTGATCGCAACCAAAAGGGGATGTTCTCATCTAGACATTATACCGAATCATCCTAGCAAGTTACAATGAAATCCCTTTATAAATACGGCCTGTGCTAAAGTTTTTCGGGTTTTGGGCTCGGGCAGCGTCATGGTCGAATGATCGCGACCAAAAGGAGACATTCTCATCTGGGCATTATCTGGAGTTATCCTACCAAGTTACAATGAAATCCCTTCATAAATATAACCTGTAGACTGTGCTAAAGGTTTTTGGGCTTCGGGCCCCTGTAGCCGTCACAGCTGACCAATCACGACCAAAAGGGGACGTTATCATCTAGACATTATATGGAGTTAACCTACCAAGTTACAATGAAATCCCTCCATAAATACGACCTATAGACTGTGCTAAAGGTTTTCAGGTTTTGGGCTTGTGCAGCCATCATGACTGAATGATTGCAACCAAAAGGGGACGTCCTCATCTAGACATTATCTGGACTTATCCTACCAAGTTACAATGAAATCCCTTCATAAATGTGACCTGTAGACTGTTCTAAAGGTTTTCAGGATTCAGGCCCCTGTAGCCGTCACAGTTGATCAATCGTGACCAAAATGGGATGTTCTCATCTAGATATTATATGACCCCAAATTTTCAGGGGAAAAAAAAAAAAAATTTGTCTTAAAACTAACAGAAATGCATAAAAAAAACCCAAAAAAAAAATTTCCGGATTTTCGTCCAAAATTTTCTAAGTCCCCGCCCGGACCCCAAATTTTCAGGGTAAAAAAAAAAATTTTTTTTTGTCTTAAAATTGACAGAAACGCATAAAAAACAAAAAACAAAAAAAAATTCCGGATTTTGGTCCAAAATGTTCAAAGTCACACCCGGACCCCAAATTTTCAGGGCAAAAAAAAAAAAAAAAATTGTCTTAAAATTGACAGAAACGCATAAAAAACAAAAAACAAAATTTCCGGATTTTGGTTCAAAATTTTCGAAGTCCCACCCGGACCCCAAATTTTCAGGGGAAAAAAAAAAAAATTTTGTCTTAAAACTGACAGAAATGCATAAAAAACAAACAAAAATGTTCGGATTTTGGTCCAAAATTTTCTAAGTCCCACCCGGATACCAAATTTTCACGGTAAAAAAAAGAATTTTTTTTTGACAGAAAAACAAAGTCCCACCCGGACCCAAAATTTTCAGGGTGAAAAAAATAAAAAATTTTTGTCTTTAAATAGACCGAAACGCATGAAAAAACAAAAAAAAAATTTCCGGATTTTGGTCCAAAATTTCTAAGTCCGCAACGGGACCCCAAATTTTCAGCCTAAATATGAACCCAGGGACTTGGCTTCAACAAACTTGAATCTCACTCCCCTAAGGATGTTGCATACTAAATATCAAAAGATTCTTATTGGTAGATCTGAAGAAGATTTTTAAAAAATACTCCTCATACTGCACTAATTTAAACATTTGGGCTCCCATAGAGAGCCCAAATATGGACCCAGGCAATTGATTTCAATAAACCTGTGAAACAATCTTCCAAAGATGTTATATGTCAAATTTGAAAGCTTTGGGAGCAGTGGTTTGGGAGAAAAGTAGTCTTATGTTTTTCCCATTACCCACAGTGTTAAAAAATGCTGACTCAGCACTTTTTCAAAGTCCCCAAAAAGTACCCCATGATAAAACCAATGGCAATTTTTTTTGACCATTCCATTCTGTTGGTCCTAAGGAAGCTTCACAACAAATAAGAATTCTCAGTGCTGTGTAGTTTTGGAGATATGGGCGTTTTAATTTTTTTTATATTTTTAGCCCCTGTGGTTCCCACGCGGCTATGGGAAAAAAAAAATTTCTGCATAAATTAGGTACTTATGACCCAATAAGGACTCACATAAAATTTGGTTCAAATCGGCCTCGCGGTTTGGAAAATAGAAATTTGGGGCGGGGCCAAAATTTTTGCCCCTCCTTTAACATCGTCAAATATAGCCCCTCGAACTACTCTTGAACAAACTTGAGTCTACACCTCAAAAGGAAGCTGCATACCAAATATCAAGTCTCTGCTATTGTTGGTTCTTGAGAAGAAGATTTTTTAAGAATTGGAGCATTTTTGCCCCATCCCTCTGCTCAATGTGAGCCGAAACCTAATTTGACAAAAAATCAAAACACCCTTATATAACCCCTACTCACATGAAATTTCATTAATATGCGGCCAGTGGTTTGGGAGAAACAGGACCAAACACCACCTTCACGCCGGACAACGGACGAAAAGTGATCAGAATAGCTCACCCTGACTTTCAGTCAGGTGAGCTAACAACAGTTTTGTGAAACTTTCAATACGCAATTCCTAATTGGTCACACGCAAAAGAGTATAAACGCTGGTGTTCTTTAAAATATACCAGACACCAGTTTTAAAATGAAAGTGTCAATGACACTGTAGCTCAACTTGACAAACTTGAACTTGGTAAGTTATAAATGAAATGGCAAAATTGAAGATCATTGGTACCAATGTCATTTTTTTTGCCAGTGGCAACATTTTTTGACAGAAACCGAAGAAAATCGAAAGCTCCCATCTAGAGGCCTCCCCAAACAAGCATGCCAGGTTTCAAAGCAATCCGATCATAAATGTGCCATGTAGGGTGTACAAAAGGGAAATATTGTGGTCTGACTAGACTAAATTCTAAGAACGTTGGCCGTGGCAACATTTTTTGACGGAAATGGAAGAAAATCGATAGCTCCCATCTAGAGGTCACCCTAAATAAGCATACCAGGTTTCAAAGCAATCTAATCATAAATGTGCCCTGTAGGGTGAGCCAAAGGGAAATATTGTGGTCTGACTAAACTAAGTTCTAAGAATGTTGGCTGCGGCAACATTTTTTAATGGAAATTGAAGAAAATCGATAGCTCCCATCTAGAGGTCACCCCAAACAAGCATGCCAGGTTTCAAAGCAATCCGATCATAAATGTACCCTGTAGGGTGTGCCAAAGGGAAATATTGAGTCTTTTGACTAAACTAAGTTCTGAGAACGTTGGCCGCGGCAACATTTTTTGACAGAAATTGACGAAAATCGATAGCTCCCATCTAGAGGTCTCCCCAAACAAGCATACCAGGTTTCAAAGCAATCTGATCATAAATGTGCCCTGTGGGGTCTGCCAAAGGGAAATATTAAGGTCTGACTAAACTAAGTTTTACGAACGTTGGCCGTGGCAACATTTTTTGCCGGAAATTGAAGAAAATCGATAGCTCCCATCTAGAGGTCACTCTAAATAAGCATACCAGGTTTCAAAGCAATCAAATCATAAATGTGCCCTGTAGGGTGTGCCAAAGGGAAATATTGTGGTTTGACTAAACTAAGTTCTAAGAACGTTGGCCGCGGCAACATTTTTTGACGGAAATTGAAGAAAATCGATAGCTCCCATCTAGAGGTCACCCCAAACAAGCATACCAAGTTTCAAAGTAATCTGATCATAAATGCGACCTGTGAGGTGTGCCAAAGTACGTACGTAAGCCGACGGACGAGAAGTGATGGCAATAGCTCAGCTTGACTTTGTCAAGTTGAGCTAAAAATGACCGCTTCCGGCATATTTTCTATCGATTCAACACCCTGGTTCCTGTACATTCTCGCGAGATCAAATTGAAGTCATTATGCAAATAAAATATCGTTTTTTTGGCCAAGTATTTTGGGCACATTTTGGGAATTTGGGCACACCGTTCACCAGCGTGAATTTGGAGGAATCTAAAGGCCTACTTCCTGTACAAAATAAAACTAAAGTTATTGCATGGAAACCAAAAATCTATTTATAGAAACAGTGACCTTGACCTTTTACGATCAACATCTCAAATGCAACCACAGTATGAAGTTATAGCTTCGTACACAAAAGAAAACTAAAGTTGCACAGAAACCAAAAATCTATTTATAGTAACGGTGATCTTGACTTTGACCTATTGGCCCCAAACGCAATCCCAACGATCGACATCTCAAATGCAACCACAATATGAAGTTATAGCTTCATACACAAAAAAACTAGTTACTGCACAGAAACCAAAAATCTATTTATAATAACGGTGACCTTGACCTTTGACCAATTGACCCCAAATGCAATCCCAACGATCGACATCTCAAATGCAATCACAATATGAAGTTTAGAATTACCAGGAGCAATCACAATCATCATCCCATTACAAGCAGCCTCCCTGTGAAGTATGAGTACTGTGCGACAAATGGTACAAAAGTTATTGCCCAGAAATGAGTGTGACAGGTAGACAGATGAACGGACGGAAGGATGAACAAAGTGATTACTATAAACCCCCCTCTTTTTTAAAGGGGGGAAGATAGACAAGAAGCCCCAGGGGGCCTGAGGGCGCTCACCTGACATGGTAGCCTAAATATCAATCCAGAGAATTGATTTCAACAAGTTGCATCTGCTCCTCCTAAGAAAAGCTTATACCAAATATCCAAAGATTCTGACCAGAGGATCTAAAAAAAAAACGATTTTTAAAGAATATTCCTCATATTGAATCCCACAGGGACCCATATATGAACCCAGGGACTTGGTTTTAACAAACTTGATTTATCACCCCCCCCCCCCCTCCCCCCCCCAAAGGATGCTGCACACCAAATATCAAAACATTCCGACTGCTGGATCTGAAGAAGAAGATTTTTAAAGAAAATTCCTCATTTTGAACTAAGTTACAATTCGAGCTCCCACAGTGAGTCCAAATATGGACCTAGGGGCATGGCTTGAACAAACTTGAATCTTCCCCCCCCCCCCCCCCCCCACCCCCCAAGGCTGCTGCATACCAAATATCAAAACATTCCGGCTGCTGGATCTGAAGAAGATTTTTGAAGAAAATTCCTCATTTAGAACTAAGTTATAATCCGGACTACCACAGTGAGCCCAAATATGAACCCAGGGACTTGGCTTGAACAAACTTGAATCTCACCCCCCTAAGCATGGTGCATACCCAATAACAAAAGATTCTGCATGCTGGATCTTGAGAAGAAGATTTTCAAAGAAATTTGCTTGAAATGCACTAAGTTCGAATTTGAGCTTCTATAGTGAGCCCAAATATGAACCTAGGGAGCCGATTTGAACAAACTTGAATCAGATCCACCCCACAATGTTGCATACCAAATATCAAAAGATTCTGCCTGCTGGATCTGGAGAAGAAAATTTTTGAAGAAATTTGCCTGAAAAGCACAAAGTTCGAAATCGGGCTCCTATACTGAGCCCAAATATGAACCCAGGGAGGGCCGATTTGAACAAACTTGAATCAGATCCACCCTACAATGTTGCATACCAAATATCAAAAGATTCTGCCTGCTGGATCTGGAGAAGATTTTTGAAGAAATTTGCCTGAAATGCACTGAGTTCGAATTCGAGCTTCTATAGTGAGCCCAAATATGAATCTAGGGAGCAGATTTGAACAAACTTGAATCAGATCCACCCCACAATGTTGCATACCAAATATCAAAAGATTCTGCCCGCTGGATCTGGAGAAGATTTTTTAAGAAATTTGCATGAAATTCACTAAGTTCGAAATCGGGCTCCTATACTGAACCCAAATATGAATCCAGGGGGCCGATTTGAACAAACTTGAATCAGATCCACCCTACAATGTTGCATACCAAATATCAAAAGATTCTGCCAGCTGGATCTGGAGAAGAAGATTTTTTAATCTTTTTCCCATTGCCTACAGTGTTAAAAAGTGCTGACTCAGCACTTTTTCAAAGTCCTGAAAAAAGTACCTTGTGATCGAACCGATAGGGATTTTTTTAACCATTCTATTCTACTGGATAAAAGTAAGCTTTATATACAATAAGAATTCTCTGTGCCATGTAGTTTTGGAGATACGGCAGTTTTAAGGTTTTTCCTATTTTTAGCTCTCGAGGTTCCCACGGGGCAATAAGAAAAAAATTTTTGGCATCAATCAACTACTTATGACCCATTATCATCTCATATCAAATTTGGTTCAAACCGACCTCACGGTTCTGAAAATAGAAATTTTAGGCGTGGCAAAAATTTTTGCCCATCCCATAACGAAGGCAAATAATGCCCGACAAACTTCTCTTGAAGAAACTTGATTCTAAACCTCAAAAGGACTCTGTATACCACATATCAAGTCTCTGCTACTGGTGGTTCATTAGAAGATTTTCAAAAAATTTGGCCATTTTTTTCCCACCCCTCTGCTCAATATGATCCAAAACCTAATTTGCATAAAAAACAAAATGCCCCTTTGAGCTAAAAGTCAGGTGAGCTAAAAACCAGAGGCTCAAGTGAGCCTAAAATGCTCACCTGGCCCAAATTGTCAAAACAGATGAGTGCATCAGCATGTGATCAGCAGCAAGAGCAATTTTTTTGATTTGCTGTGACACAACCAAAGGCAACGTTTTTGGCCATTCATTTCTGCTGGTCCTAGGAAAGCTTCCTAGCAAACTCTGTTCTGTTTTTGTCTTGTTTTAAACTACTGTGTTCTCTCTAGTGCCACGCCTCCCCCCCTCCCCCCCCCCCCAAAAAAAAAAAATCAAGAAAAAACAAGCGAATCGATTTGAACAAACTTGAATTCAACACCCCTAGAGATGTTACATACCAAATATGAAAGGATTCTCACTGGTGGATCTGAAGAAGAATTTTCAAGAAATTTTCTCATAGTGCTCTAAGTTAAACTTTGGGCTTCAATAAAAAGCCCAAATATTAAGCCTGGGACCCAATTTGAAAAACCTTCAATCTAACTCCCCAGAGGTGTTGTACACCAAATATCAAAAGAATCTGACTGCTGGATCTGAAGATGATTTTAAACGATAATTCCCCATATTGCACTAAGCAAATATTTGGGCTCCCTTGGGGAATCCAAATATTAACTGAGGAACTCGATTTGAACAATTTGAACCTTACACCTCTAGAGATGTCACATACTAAATATGAAAGGATTCTCACTAGTGGGTGTGAAATTAAAAGAAGATTTTTAAAGAAATTTTCTCATATTGCACTAAGTTAAAATTTGAGCTCCAATAAAGAGCGCAAATATTCATCCAGGGATACCATTTGAACAAACTTGAATCTAACCCCCCTAGAGATGCTGCATATCACATATCAAAAGAATCTGAATGGTGGATCTCAAGAAGATGATTTTTAAAGATTATTACCCATGTTGCACAAAGTTAATATTCAGGCTCCCACCGAAAGCCCAAATATTAACCCAGGGACTCGATTTGAACAAATTTGAATCTTACATCTCTAGAGATGGCACATACCAAATATGAAAGGATTCTCAATAGCAGGTCTGAAAAAGATTTTTAAGTATATTTTCTCATATTGCACCAAGTTAAAATTTGGGCTCCAATAAAGAGCCCAAGTATTCATCCAGGGATCCCATTTGAACAAACTCGATTCTAACCCTGCTAAAGATGCTGCATACCAAATATCAAAAGAATCTGACTGGTGGATCCGAAGAAGATTTTTAAAGAATACCCCCCCTATTCCACCAAGTTAATAATCAGGCTCCCATAGGAAGCCCAAATATTAACTCGGGCAGTCGATTTGAACAAATTCAAAGACTACACCTCTAGAGATGTCACATACCAAACATGAAAGGATTCTCACTAGTGGGTCTGAAAAAGATTTTTTAAGAAATTTTCTCATATTGCACCTAGTTAAAATTTGAGCTCCAATAAAGAGCCCAAATATTCATCAAGGGATCCCATTTGAACAAACTTGAATCTAACCCCCCTAGATATGCTGCATACCAAATATCAAAAGAATCTGACTGGTGGATCTGAAGAAGAAGATTTTTAAAGATTATTCCCCATATTGCATCAAGTTAATATTCGGGCTTCCATATTAAGCCGAAATATTAACCCAGGGACTCAATTTGAACAAACTTCAATCTGACCTTTGTAGAGATACTGTATACCAAGTATCAAAAGAATCTGACTGTATGATCTGAAGAAGATTTTTAAAGCTTATTCTCCATAGCACCCTACATGTAAGTTAATTATTTGGGCTCCTCTGTTGAGCCCAAATATGAACCAAGGGGGTCGATTTAAACACACTTGAATTTGACCATCCTATGGATGCTGTATACCAAATAACAAAAGATTATGATCAGCGGTTCTGAAGAAAATTTTTTTAATTTTTTGCAAATATGCTGACTCAGCATTTTTTCAAACACCCCTACAAAACACCCTAACACAACTGACAGCCATTGTTTTTTTTTATCCATTCTACCAGTCAAAAGGATGCTTCACATCAAATAACAGTTCTCTGTTCCATGTAGTTTGGAAAAGAAGGGCATTTGAATTTTTTTCTATTTTTAGCCCCTGGGATACCCACGGGGTAACGAAAAAAAAATTCCGGGCATTAATCAAGTACTTTAGACCCACTTATGCTACATTCCAAGTTTGGTTCAAATCGGCCCATCGGTTCTTGAAATAGAAATTTGGGGCGGAGCCCAAAATGGATATGTGCCCACAGAGCCCAAATATTGACCTACCAACTTCTCTTGAACAATCTTTAATCTTCAACACCAAAGAGTGTTACATACCATATATCGAGGCAATCTTTCTGGTGGTTCATGAGAAGAAGATTTTTAAAGATTTTTAGACTTTGGCATCATTTCCCAGAGCCCGAAGAAGGCAGCCTCTTCATTTGAACAAAGTAGAAAGGGTATACCCCAGGGATGGTTTGTGCAATATATGTTTGAATTTGGCTGAATGGCTGTGGAGAAGAAGCCAAATTTGCAAAAGTCAACGGACGACAGTTGGTAAATCAACAAAAGCTTGTGAACTTGCGTTGTCTGTTTATCGCCATGTGTAGGCTTTTTTTCATCCTCCAAAAAGCACACAAAGAACTTGCAAACTTTCATCTCTGGAGCCCTGTGCTTCACGAGATGAAAGTTTGCAATAACTCCTTGTTCTTAGAATTACCGAGTGGAAAATATATCCCACTGCAATTTAGTAGGAATTCTGTGAAACCACCCTCCTTGTATTCTGATTACTATGGCACTAACTGTCCCAGACACAGGATGTGTGTGTTTTGTTTTCGTTCTTTCAATTTTATTATAATTATTTTTTTATTATCTGAAAAGATTTTTAGTTTTCCATCTATAAAATCCATGAGCCGATTAACTGATGCCCTGATTAATTGACCCATTCCATAACTGTTCACTGACTGACACAACAATACCCTGGAAACTGATCTCTGATGTACTGGAGAAATAACAGCCTAAGTTGATTTCTCCCATCGTTACCTCACTTATGTAAATAGGCGGGAAATACCCTGAAAAGGTCAAGATATGTGGTTTAATTATTGTTGAATTGAATTAACAATTACTCCAATTAAACTATTCTGAAATTTAATAACAAGAAACAATAAGAAAAGAAAATGGTACATCTTTTACACTTTATGGTTTACAGAAAAATAAAACAGAAATACCTACCAGTTAGTCCAAAATAAAGTTCAATAGAATCCAGTAATACGATGAAAACACTTTCCAGCTGGTATTATAATGTACAAGAATGTGACTGCTATTCACTCAAAATTTCAACAATCTCCAATAAATTCCAATAAAGCACTTGGTGAAATTCAAATGGAACAAGTGCACCGCCAGGCATGGGCTATGTCCCCTGACAGCAAGTTCTTACATTGGACCTATTTCCAGACAAATTTTTCGAAAAAATGGAAAAAGGGCAATAATTCAACCAAAATTGGTCAGACTGAACTTGACCTGCATATTCATGAGACAAACCTATGTACAAAATTTGGTGTTGATTCAATAATTCAAACTAAAGTAATCAGCCGGATAAAAAGTCTAAAAAATGGCCGTAACTCAGCCAGAATTTGTTGAAGCAATCCCAAATTGAAAACTGACAAGCGTACTCTTGAAACAAACTCATATACCAAAGTTGGTTTTTATTTGATCACCAAAACTAAAGTTATCATCTGGACAAATTTTCAAAGTCGAAAAAATGGGAAAAGGGTCATAACTCACCCAAAATTATTCTGACCGAGCCCAACTTCGCGCTTGATCAGTGTATTCTTGAAACAAACTCATAATGCAAAATTGCAAAATTGGTTTTGATTCGATCACCAAAACTAAAGTTATCATCCGCACAACAAATTTTCAAAGTTGCAAAAAGCGCCATAACTCACCCAAAACTGGCCGGACCGAGCCCAAATTTGAACTTACCCAGCGCATTCTTGAGACAAACTCATATACCAAATTTGGTTTCGATTCGATCAACCAAACTAAAGTTATCATTCAGACAACTAATTTTTAAAGTCAAAAAAATTGAAAAGGGGTCATAACTCAGCCAAAATTGGTCGGACCAAATCCAAATCCGAACTTGACCAGCGTACTCTTGAAACCTGTATACAAAAATTTTGGTGTTGATTCGATAACTCAAAACTACAGTTATCATCCGGACAACAAATTTCCCAAGTTAGAAAAGGGTCGAAAAAGGGCATAACTCCAACAAAAATGATCAGATCGAAACCAGATTCAAAATTCTCCATCTCATTGGCGTAGGGGGCATATATATGAAATTTGGTTTTGATTCGATGACCCAAACTTTAGTTATCACTCTGGACGGACACACCCTCACACCGACGGATGCAGCTGATTGCAATAGCCCTCCGACAAAATGTTGGGGACAATTAATATTTATAAGTATTGGCTCCACATGTAGTTTTAAAACAAGAGGCCCCATGGGGCCTGAGGCACTCACCTGACCAAAGTTGTATATGAAATTTGATTTTGATTCGATGACCCAAACTTTAGTTATCACTCTGGACGGACACACCCTCACACCGATGGATGCAGCTGATTGCAATAGCCCTCCGACAAAATGTTGGGGACGATTAATATTTATAAGTATTGGCTCCACATGTAGTTTTAAAACAAGAGGCCCCATGGGGCCTGAGGCACCATGGGGCCTGAGGCACTCACCTGACCAAAGTTGTCTAAAGAAGGATTTAATTACCATCCATGGCAAGTGAACACTGCCGAGGGAATAAAGTTATTTAATTATATAATATTCTATTGTCCATGCCAGATAATTCTTTTCTAGATTCTAAATCATATTTCTGGAGTAGAAGAGTTCTAAAGATTATTCCTCATATTGTACGAAGTTAAAATTTGGGCTCCAATAGGGAGCCCAAATATTAACCAGGGACTTTGTTTGAACAATCTTGAATCTGCCCCTCATAACAATGGATATACCAAACATTAAAAGATTCTGATAGGTGGTTCTGAAGAAGATTTTTAAAGATTATCCCAAATATTCAAATTCTTATATTGAGCTCAAATATGAACCAAGGAGCTTCATTTTAACAAACTTGTATCTGACCCCCCCCCCCCCCCCCACCCCTCCCCCCGGATGCTGTATACCTATCATTTTTCGACGGAAATGGAAGAAAATCGAGAGCTTCCAAGGTTTCAAATCAATCCAATCATAAATGTGCCCTGTAGGGTGTGCCAAAGGGAAATAGTGAGGTCTGACTAAACTAAGTTCTATTGACGTTGGCCGCGGCAACATTTTTTGACAGAAATTGAAGAAAATCTATAGCTCCCATCTAGAGGACACCCCAAACAAGCATGCCAGGTTTCAAAGCAATCCAATCATAAATGTGCCCTGTAGGGGGTGCCAAAGGTAAATATTGAGGTCTGACTAAACTAAGTTCTATTAACGTTGGCCACGGCAACATTTTTTGACGGAAATTGAAGAAAATCGATAGCTCCCATCTAGAGGTCACCCCAAACAAGCATACCAGGTTTCAAAGCAATCAATTATAAATGTGCCCTGTAGGGGGTGCCAAAGAGAAATATTGAGGTCTGACTAAACTAAGTTCTATTAACGTTGGCCGCAGCATTTTTTGACGGAAATTGAAGAAAATCAATAGCTCCCATCTAGAGGTCACCCCCAAACAAGCATACCAAGTTTCAAAGCGATCTGATCAAAAAATGCGACCTGTGAGGTGTGCCAAAGGAAATTGTGGACGTACATAGTACATACGCCAAAGGACGAGAAGTGATGGCTTGACTTTGTCAAGTTGAGCTAAAAACCAAAAAACTAATTTCTGGATTTTGGTCCAAAATTTCCAAGTCCCACCCCGACCCAAAATTTTCAGCGTAAAAAAAATATATTTTTTTGTCTAAAAATTGGCCGAAACACACAAAAAACAAAAAAACTCATTTCTGGATTTTGGTTCAAAATTTCTAAGTCCGGACCGGGATGAATCCAGGGACCTGGCTTGAACAAACTTGAATCTCACCCCCTTAAGCATGCTGCATACCAATTATCAAAAGATTCTTATTGGTAGATCTGAAGAAGAAGATTTTTAAAGAATATTCCTCATACTGCACTAATTTGAACATTTGGGCTCCCATAGGGAACCCAAATATGGACCGAGGGATTTGATTTCAACAAATATGTGAATCAATGTTCCAAAGATGTTATATGCAAAATATGAAAGCTTTTGGAGCAGTGGTTTGGAAGCAAATGATTCTTTAATTTTTTCCCATTGCCCACAGTGTTAAAAAATGCTGACTCAGCATTTTTTCAAAGTCCCGAAAAAGTACCTTATGACAAAACCGATGGCAATTTTTTTTACCATTCCTTTCTGTTGGTCCCAAGGAAGCCTCACACCAAATAATAATTATCAGTGCTGTGCAGTTTTGGAGATAGAGAGTTTTTTTTCTATTTTTGGCTCCTGAGGTTCCCACTGGGCTGCAGGAAAAAAAAAATTGGGGGCATAAATCAAGTGCTTATAACCCAATAATACCTCATATTAAATTTGGCCTCTCAGTTCAGAAAATAGAAATTCTGGACGGGGCAAAAATTCTTCAGAACAAAGGCAATAATATTGCCTGTCAAACTTTTCTTGAACAAACATGAATCTACACCTCAAATGGAAGCTGCATACCAAATATCAAGTCTCTGCTACGGCTGGTTCTTGAGAAGAATTTTTTTTAAAATTTTGTGCATTTTGGCCCCACCCACCTCCACAATATGAGCAGAAAACCAATTTGAAGAAAAACCCAAATGCCCCTATATAACCGCTGCTCATGTGAATTTTCACTGAACTGCAGCCAGTGGCTTGGGAGAAAATGACCCAAACACCACCTTCACAACGTACGACAGACGACGGACAAAAAGTGATCAGAAAAGCTCACTCTGACTTTCAGTCAGGTGAGCTAACAAGCATGCCAAGTTTCAAAGCAATCCGATCATAAATGTGCCCTGTAGGGTGTGCCAAAGGCAAATATTGTGGTCTGACTAAACTAAGTTCTAAGAACGTTGCCAACAGCAAAATTTTTTGACAGAAATTTAAGAAAATCGATAGCTCCCATCTAGAGATCACCCCAAACAAGCATAACAAGTTTGAAAGCGATCTGATCATAAATGCGACCTGTCAGGTGTGCCAAAGAAAATTGTGTACATACGTACGTACGCCCAAACGTACGCACGTACGTATGTACTTCAACTGTCGAGAAGTGATGGAAACAGCTCAGCATGACTTTGTCAAGTTGAGCTAAAAATGCTACTATCAAATATAAACATGGTTTCAAGACTTACAGTTTCGAATATCCGAGATGAAGACTGCAAGGCCTCGCATGCCATCCCCTTTAACAGCTGGCATTTTTTAAACTCTCTTTTTCTGCAAAGAAAAATTTAAACCAAATGATGTAATCAATTATTCTAGATTTATACCATGCTCACCTACATGTATGTTACTACAGTGGAGCCCACTTAATTGGATATGTCTTAACTGAATAACCCTGTTAACTGAATACAATTTCCCAAAACAAAACCATTTACCATGCCTCCAGTACAAATCTGCCCTGTTAATTGAATATAGGTTATAGAGTAAACTCCTATTAATTGAATAAAAATCTTGTTACCTGTCGAGACATTACTCTGACTCGCCCCAGTTTTCCTTTGTTTATAGACCTATTTGGCCTCAGTACATCCAATACACGCATTTAATCTATTATATCTTGTTTGACAGAGCTCATAGAGCTGTCAAACAAGATATAATAGAATAAATGCTAAGTTCATCTCTAGAATACAGGAAAGTTACACAATCCCTGTTAATTTATTTATTTATTGGTGTTTAAGGTCACATACTTATGTACGAATGACTAATCATGACCGTGACAGTTTTACGGGTGGAGGAAGCCGGAGAACCCGGAGAGAACCACCGAGCAACGACGAGCAGCTGCCAGCTTCCCAACATCATAACTCCGTACAGTTAAAACTAGAAGTCCTGTCACGACTAGTGCAGAAAACGCTTGTTAGCTAATGCGCTATCTAGTGCAGAACAGTCAAGTAAACCTCGTTAAACATGCGATAACTTCTGCGCTATGTAACGCAGAACGTAGTGCGCTATTCCCGAGGTCAATAACATCGATCTCCGACACATATCATTAGGAAAAGAAATGTGTGGTAAGTGGACTCGGACATCAATCGATATTATTTAGAATCAGGTTCGCCTGGTAAATTTAGTCGTGACAATGAATGAAAAAACGCAGAAAAAAATGTCGAAATGACCAGTTTTAATTATCACAAGAAGCCCGGACAGTGAAATCAAAGTCATTGCCAAATCGGATATAATCGTCTTTTAAATGATTTTATTCCGTGCTACTGATGAACGCGGGGACGAGACTTGTGTGAGATGTGTATGTACGAACAGCCCAGCACATGATCGTTTTAAAATAACCTAATAAAAATGTTTTGACAACAACATTTTATCAATGAATTAATGTCCGCGACTTCGTTCGACTTGGAAAACGTGGATAAATTTGTTTGTAAAATCAAAATAAAATATCCAAATACCGATAATACCACTCAGTCTCCGTCAGAATTTCAACAAGTAATTCGCAACAAATTTTCAATATCATTTAAAACCTTCTCATTCCTATATAAGGCCTTGTTCATATCACTTGCTACACCAAATAATAACAAACACAGTGAGGCCGCGACTCACTATTCAGTATGATGGGAATCGCCCAGAGCCTCCCCCAGCCGAATCGATCCACACCGTTTTGATCCAAACCCCGTCTCCACTATTTGACCCAAACCCATTTTCAGTGGCAAGGCCGTAAGGCTGGCGAATGATTACACCCCGCCCGTCCCAGAGTCAAACAGGTCCCCAGAATATTTAGGCCGACACCTCCTCCCCTCTCCCCCCAACAAGATTTTGAAATAATGACTGGGTGGTCACAAGCTGGGTTTTTGAGGCGGTAGTTTTTCTTGTTTTGCCAAACGGCGTGCTTGTTCATATTAGTCTAAGGACTAAATAAACAATAATTTTTCAATGTTGATTGAAAAACGCCTTTCCCCTTCCTGTGCAGACTGGTTAAAAATAGGTCATAAGCCTACACAACTTACCTGACCCCCACCCCCCCGATCTTCAACTTTTCAGAACCGTCTTGTCCTTCTCACCGTAAGCGAAGTGTATCTTATAAAATTATCAGTAAACAATAGGGATGAGACAATTTAGCTAACTTGCAGGTACAATTTATTAAATTGTAGCTACAATTTAATAACTAAAAACGAAATGAAGCTAATAGGCTTCCGTAGATGAGAACGCTAAGCAACAAAATTCGCTGAAATTTGCAAAAATTACGATTTCAAAATAAATTTGTAAAAATCAGGGATTTTTTTTTAAATATAAGAACACAGGGTGAACCTGTTGATTTAGAAATATTTAATTTCTAGAAATTTCAACATTTGGGACATGAATTTCATTCCCTTTAAAAATATGAAATAAGACAAGAATTGTGATAATTGGGAATATGTTAATTTCTGTTCCCTGTTAGCTATGTTTTCAACCAAAATAATTTGAGCTGCAGACTGTACTAAAGCATTGAGGGGTGGGTTAATGTGGCCCTCACAGTTAATGTATTTGGCCCTCATAGTTAATGTACGTCAACCAAAGTTACCAAGTTGCAGTGAAATTATTCCAAAATGAGTCATCCTCTCAAGTTACAATGGGCTTTGGGCCTGTGTGGCGAACACGGTTGACCGATTGTAACCAAAAGGGGACGTCCTCATCTAGACATCATACAGAGTCATCCTACTAAGTTACAATGAAATCCCTCCATACTAAATATGACCTGTAGACTGTGCTATAAGTTTTTGGGTTTTGGGCTTGGGCCGCCATCACGCTTGACCAATCATGACCAAAAGAGGACATACTCATCTCATCTAGATATTATACAGAGTCATCCTACCAAGTTACCATGAAATTCCATCATAAATACGACCTGAAGACTGTGCTAAAGGTTTTTGGGTTTCGAGCTTGGGCAGCCATCACAGTTGGCAGATCACGACCAAAAGGGGATGTCCGCATCTAGACATTATACTGAGTCATCCTACCAAGTTACAATGAAATCCCTTCATAAATACGACCTGTAGTCTGTGCTAAAGGTTTTCGGGTTTGGGGCTCGAGCAGCCATCACGGCTGAATGATCTCGACCAAAAGGGGATGTTCTCATCTAGACATTAAATGGAGTCATCCTACCAAGTTACCATGAAATACCATCATAAATATGACCTGTAGACTGAGCTAAAGGTTTTTGGGTTTTGGGCTCAGGCAGTCATCACGGTTGACCTATCGCGACCAAAAGGGGACGTTCTCATCTGGACACGACCTCAAACCTGCACATGAAATCTTGTGACGATCGGACAAGAACTACGGAGTGTAGCCTGTGCTAAAGGAAAATGTGAACAGACTAATGGACTTCCGCATGCGTGATGGCAATAGCTTATCTTGACTTTGTCAAGTTAAGCTAAAAATGAAAAAATCTGATAATTAAGAAAAATAATTTGTACTGCTGGTGTCAACTTGTGGTAGGTAAAGGGTTAAATATGTAGTACATAAAATATTCTCGTTCTAAAAGTTTCTATTATAATAATATTTTCTGCTTTTTTCATCTTTCTGAAAGAAAATATAAAATAATGTGTTTTCTGAAAATGTCAATAAAATAAGTAGTTAGATCATCAGCTGCATAGCTCTGTTGATTAGGAAATATAACTGCAGTCAATATAAGTTGGAATTTTTAACTTAAAAATTATGGTTTAAATTTTAAAAGACTGTACATCAAATTCGAAGTGCACCCGTGTTTTCTTGTTGAAAAAAGTAATATCAAATTTAAAGAGAATCATATAATTAGAACTGGATTTATCTTCTGGATAGGGAGGGGTGGATTGATTCTACCCATCTCCCATTTCCTTCCCATCTGTATTGCTCATTGTAAAACAACAGAAGTATGCTGCAGAAGGCATTTGTTTATATTTCAAACAGTGAAGCTCAGGTTTGTTTGTTTGTTGGTGGTTAATGTCACATATTTATGCACCATTGCTAATTGTGACACAACATGGAGATGAAGTCAAGTTTAGTCAATCGTTGATCAACATGTTGCCCATTTTAGAGGACTTTCACCCCAAGCATTGGTGACTGGGTCCTATTTTACTAGTAAAGCGGAACTGGTTTACCACAGTAAACAAGTGCTGCTTACTTCCCGGGGTTCCCACGGGGAGTGAAGCTCAGGTAATGAAAATGAAAAATGAAAGTGTCAATGACACTGTAGCTCAACTTGTCAAGACAAAGACATGTACATGTATAGTATGTGACACAGCAATGACAAACATCTAGGTAATGACCTAAGGTACATATAAAGTATTGTAACGGTCTGTGCATAAATACTGACCGTTGCCTGTAACAAATGTATAGGTAAAGTATTGTAAAGGTGGGTGACAGTCAGATGCTAAACTAGAAAAGAAATCTTTGAGTCCCAGAGTGGGTCTGACTGAACCCAAAATATTTGTTATCATAGCACAGTGATAACAAAGGCACCCCAAAACACACTCGTTCCTGTCCCAAGTGAAAACAAAGGTACCCAAGAAGTTTTGTGAAGATCAGTTCATAAATACGAGCTGTATAGAAGTTGTGACAAACAAGAGGCCCCACGGGGCCTGAAGCGCTCATCTTGTACAGAACACAATTTAAACAGAGTCCAAGAATGAGTCTACATTAAGCAAGCCATCTCCATAGGCTACACTGTCAATCCTTGAGTCCCTCAGGAGTGACAAAAATAATCTGGGCATCATGCCTTTTCTTCAGTCGATCATAAGTAAAATGTAGAGCTCCCTTATGAAGCCCCTTGATACAACCTATGTGGATTAATCTTAGTACCTCTAGAGGGTACTGAATACAAAATTTTGAATTCTTCAGCAAAATGGCCAATTCCGGCTCCCATATAGAGCCTGTAAAGAAATTTCTTCTAATTGCACTAAGTTCAAATTTGGGCTGCAATAGCGAGCCCAAATATTAACATATGGATCCGATTTGAACAAACTTGAATCTGACCCCCCTAGAGATGTTGTATACCAAATGTGAAAGCATTCTGACAAGTGAATCTGTAGAAGAAGATTTTTGAAGAAATTCCCTCATATTGTACTAAGTTAAATTTCATGTTCCCATATGGAGCCCAAATATTAACCTAGGCACTCGAATTGAACAACCTGGAATCTGACCCCCTAGAGATGTTGTATACCAAATATAGAAGCATTCCGACTGGTCGATCTGAAGAAGAAGATTTTTAAAGAAATTTCCTCATATTGCACTAAGTAAAAATTTGGGCTACCATAGTGAGCCCAAATATATACCTAGGGATCTGATTTGAACAAACTTGAATCTGACCCCCATAGAGATGTTGCATACCAAATATCAAAGCATTCTGACTGATGGATCTGAAGAAGAAGATTTTTTTAAATTACCCTCCATATTGAACAAAGATAAAATATGGGCTTCCGTAGGAAGCCCAAATATTAACCTAGGGACTTGGTTTGAAAAATATAGAATCTGACCCTCATAACAGTGATGTATACCAAATATTAAAAGATTCTGACTGGTGGTTCTGAAGAAGAAGATTTTTAAAGAATATTCCCCATATTACCCTATGTTAAAACTTCGGGCTCCTGTAGAGAGCCCAAATATGAACCAATGAGCTTTATTTCAACAAACTTTTATCTGACCCCCCCCCCCCCCCCCTATGAATGCTGTATACCAAATATCAAAAGATTCTGATGATTGGTTCTGGAGAAAAGATTTTTTTTCATTTTTGCAAATATGCTGACTCAGCATTTTTTCGATGCCCATTACAGAACACCCTAACATAACCGATGGCAATTTTTTTTTACCATTCAATTCTACTGGTCATAAGGATACTTCATACCAAATAAAAGCTCTCTGTTCCGTGGGGTTTGGGAAATATGGGCGTTTGAAAATATTTCTATTTTTAGCTCCCAGGGTTCCCATGGGGATGCAGGAATTTTTTTTTTTGCATGGGTCAAGTACTTATGACCCAATACTACCACAAACCAAATTTGGTTCATACCGGACCATCGGTTCAGAAAATAGAAATTTTGGGTGGGGCCAAAAATCTTACCCCTCCTATTACAAAGCCAAATATTACTTCACAAACTTCGTTTGAACAAACATGATTCTACACCTCATATGGAAGCTCCATAGCAAATATCAAGTGATTGTACACACTGGTTCTTGAGAAGAAGATTTTTAAAATATTTTGGAGCATTTTCCCCCACTCCCTCCCTATGGGGCTGGGCATGCTGAGTTGAACAAAAATGAAATGCCCCTTTGGGACCATCACTCACACAAACTTTCACTTGAATTGGCCCAGTGGCTTTGGAGGAGAAGACCAAAACATGGTGTTGACGGACGACGGACGAGAGACGACAGACGACGGACGCCGGACGACGGACGACAGACGACGGACGACGGACGGAGAGCGATGAGATTAGCTCAGCTTGACTTTGTCAAGATGAGCTAAAAACTGATTGGACCTAATTTCGGTACAAAATGGCCACTGGCAGCCATCTTGAATTTTCGACCGCACCAAGAAACACTCATTCTCATCCCAAGGTGATAACAAAGGTACCCAAGAAGTTTTGTGAAGATCGGTTCATAAATACAGCCTCTACCCTGAGCCGTATTGACATGTGTGCTTACATTGTGTAAGTAGCACTGAATAAATCAAAGTTCATCTAATTTGCATAATTTCTGCACGAAAAAAAACCCTCTACAATATGTGATGTATTCCATGTTACTAAACATTCATACAAAAATTTATTCAAATCAGAGCTTTCATACAGAAGTACTGTACAAAAGACTGATTGCACTAATTTTGGTACAAAATGGTTGCTGGTGGCCATCTTGAATTTTGGACCACGCCCAAATACACTCGCTCTCATCCCACGGTGATAACAAAGGTACCCAAGAAGTTTTGTAAAGATCGGTTCATAAATATGGCCTCTAGTCTAAGCCATATAGAAGTTGTGTACAAAAAAACGATTAGACCTAATTTCGGTACAAAATGGCCACTGGCAGACATCTTGAATTTTAGACCGCACCCAGAAACACTAGTTCTCGTCCAAAGGTGATAACAAAGGTACCCAAGACATTTCGTGAAGATCAGTTCATAAATACAGACTCCAGCCCGAGCCGTATTGACATGTGTACTTACTGTGTGTAAGTCGCACTGAAAAAATCAAAGTTCATCTAATTTGCATAATTTCTGCACGAGAAAAAAACCTGTATTATATGTGATGTATCCCATGGTACTAAACATTCACACAAAAAATTATTCAAATCAGCACTTTCATTTGGAAGTTCTGTGTATAGATCTGATTGCACCTAACTTTGTACAAAATGGCTGCCGTCGGCCATCTTGAATTTTGGACCGGACCCCAAAACACTCGTTCTCGTCCCACGGTGATACCAAAGGTACCCAAGAAGTTTCGTAAAGATCGGTTCATAAATACGGCCTCTAGCCCGAGCCGTATTGGCATTTGCACTTTCAGTGCTGAAAGTAACACCAAAAAACATCAAAATTAGTCTAATTTGCACAATTTACGCACGAGAAAAAAAAACGTATTATATGTGATGTATCCCATGGTACTAAACATTCATACAAAAAATTATTCAAATCAGAGCTTTCATATGGAAGTTCTGTACAAAAAACAGATTTCTGCATCGTCGGTACAAAATGGTGGCTGGGCAGCCATCTTGAATTTTGGACTGCACCCAAAAACACTCGTTCTCGTCCCACGGTTATAACAAAGGTACCCAAGAAGTTTCGTAAAGATCGGTTCATAAATACGGCCTCTAGCCCGAGCCGTATCCAATTGTTGACGTACAGACAGACGGACGAGGGACGACGGGCCATGACAAAAGCTCAAATTTGGCTTCGCCAAAGTTGAGCTAAAAATGTACATACAAGTAAGAAAACTAGAGGGGGTATCAGTACCCTGTGGCTCACCAACAGGTGGCCAATGTAAAGGGGTGGCTGGAGTAAAAAAAAAAGTTCAAAACCTGCACACAAAAGTCCAAAATTAAAGAAAATAAGCAGCTAAAGGGTTAAATAATATAATAATAACCCCTAAGAAGCATGCTAACATAAAATAGGAACCATGGCAATATGCTACAAGGTAAGTCTCCACTTTGAAAAAAAGAAAGACAAACCTCAAAACCTGCACATAAAAGTCAAAAAAGTATCACATTTGTTTCAAAGGGTTAAAAATTTATAAAAAAATACCCTGAAAATGTTACAGTAACCATCATGGCAATATTCCAGTAAGGTGAAACCCTACCTGAAAAATATCCTCTTGGAAGAAAAGAAAGAAAAACCTGAAAACCTGCACATAAAAGTCAAAAAAGTATCAGATTTGTTTCAAAGGGTTAAAATTTAGAAAAATACCCCGAAAATGTTATAATAACCAGCGTGGCAATATGCCAGTGAGGTAAAACTCCACTTAAAAATAATATCAAAACCTGCACACAAAAGTACAAAACCTGCACACAAAAGTCCAAAATTAAAGTAAATAAGCAGCTAAAGGGTTAAATAATATAAAAATAGCCCAAGAAGCATCCTAACATAAAATAGGAACCATGGCAATATGCTACAAGGTAAGTCGCCACTTGGAAGAAAAGAAAGACAAACCTCAAAACCTGCACATAAAAGTAAAAAAAAAGTATCACATTTGTTTCAAGGGGTTAAAATTGAGAAAAATACCCTGTCACAGTAACCACAATGGCAATATGCCAGGAAGGTGAAACTCAACTTGAAAAATATCCACTTGGAAGAAAAGAAAGACAAACCTCAAAACCTGCACATAAAAGTCAAAAAAGTATCACATTTGTTTCAAAGGGTTAAAATTTAGAAAAAATACCCTGAAAATGTTACAGTAACCACCATGGCAATATGCCAGTGAGGTAAAACTCCACTTAAAAAAAAATATCAAAACCTGCACACAAAAGGACAAAACCAGCACACAAAAGTCCAAAAATTAAAGTAAAGTAAATAAGCAGCTAAAGGGTTAAATAATATAATAATAGCCCCAAGAAGCATCCTAACATAAAATAGGAACCATGGCAATATGCTACAAGGTAAGTTGCCACTTGGAAGAGAAGAAAGACAAACCTCAAAACCTGCACATAAAAGTAAAAAAAACATCAAAACCTGCACACAAACGTCAAAATAAGTCCAAAATTTGATTCAAAGGGTTAAAATTAAGACAAAATACCCTGGAAAAGAGTTAAATGTTATCGTGAACCCCCATAGCAACATGCAAAGAAGAAAATTTTTTTTTAAAAAGCACAAAAATCCAAACCTGTAAAGAAAAGAAGTCCAAAATTGAAGTAATTAAGCAGGAAAAGGGTTAAAGAATACAAAGTAGCCCTAAGATGCATGTTTACATACAATAGAAAGCATGGACATATGCTAGAAGCATAATCTACACTTGGAAGAAAGGAAAACTAGAGGGGGTATCAGTACCCCGTGGCTCACCAACAGGTGGCCAATGTAAAGGGGTGGCTGGAGTAAAAAAAAAGTTCAAAGCTTGCACACAAAAGTCCAAAATTAAAGAAAATAAGCAGCTAAAGGGTTAAATAATATAATGATAACCCCTAAGAAGCATACTAACATAAAATAGGAACCATGGCAATATGCTACAAGGTAAGTCTCCACTTTGAAAAAAAGAAAGACAAACCTCAAAACCTGCACATAAAAGTAACAAAACCTGCACGCAAACATCAAAATAAGTCTAAAATTTGATTCAAAGGGTTAAAATTAAGACAAAATACCCTGGAAAAGAGTTAAATGTTATAGTGAACCACCATAGCAATATGCAGAAACTCTACACTTGGAAGAAAGGAAAAAAAAAAACCCATGAAAACCTGCACAGAAACGTCAAAATAAGTCTAAAAATCTATTCATAGGGTTAAAAAAAATTTAAAAATGCACTGGAAAGATATCAATGTTATAATAACCACCACTGCAATATGCAGTGAGGTCAACATCACTTGAAATTGTTTTTTTTTATCACAACCTGTACATAAAAGTAAGAAGCTGTAAGCCTAAGTCCAAAAGCTGTACATAAAAGTCTAAAATTGAAGTAATTCCGCAGGAAAAGGGTTAAGTAATACAAACATAGCCCTAAGATGCATGTTTACATACAATAGAAAGCATGGACATATGCTGCAAGGTAAATCTCCACTTGAAAGAAAGTAAAAAAAAAACATCAAAACCTGCAAGCAAACATCAAAATAAGTCTAAAATTTGATTCAAAGGGTTAAAATTACGACAAAATTCCCTGGAAAAGAGTTAAATGTTATAGTGAACTACTATAGCAATATGCTGAAACTAAAAAAAAATTTTAAAAAGATGAAAAAATCAAAACCTGTACATAAAAGTTCAAAATATTTGAGAGCGGACGCCGACATGAGGGCTATGCCATAGGCTCACACAATTAACATTGGTGAGCCAAAAACGTCTGTATATGCAATTATTAAAGTTGTATTAATCATGCAAGAACAACAAGAGGCCTGCAATGCCAAGTGCTGCTTATCCCCCGCACCCCCCAATTAGGGAGGGGGAACATAGGTTGCTTTTTCCCCCACATAAAATCACTATAAATCTGACCAAACCCATCCTTGAGAAAAAAATTTTTTTGAGGCCTAACTGACCAGATAGGGGGAGGGAGCGAAGTGGGAGGGGGACATAGGAGTCAATTCTTTTTCAGCATGTAATCACTCTAAATCAAAATGCATTTTTGAGCTAAGAAGAAAATGAAAGTGTCAATGATGCTGTAGCTCAACTTGTTAAGACATGTACATGTATAGTATTTGACACAGCAATGACATACATCTAGGTAATGACCTGATAACAAAGGTACATATAAAGTATTGTAACAATCTGTACATAAATACTGACCGTAGCCTGTAACAAATGTATAGGTAAAGTATTGTAAAGATGGGTGACAGTCAGATGCTAAACTAGAAAAGAAATCTTTCAGTCCCAGAGTGGGTCTGACTGAACCCCAAAATATTTGTTCTCATAGCACAGTGATAATAATGGCACCCCAAAACACACTCGTTCCTGTCCCAAGGTGAAAACAAAGGGACCCAAGAAGTTTCGTGAAGATCAGTTCATAAATACGAGCTGTATAGAAGTTGTGACAAAAAACCGATTGGACCTAACTTCGGTACAAAATGGCCACTGGCAGCCATCTTGAATTTTGGACAGCACCCAGAAACACTCGTTCTCGTCCCAAGGTGATAACAAAGGTACCCAAGAAGTTTTGTGAAGATCGGTTCATAAATACAGCCTCTAGCCCAAGCCGTATTGACATGTGCACTTACAGTTTATAAGCAGCACTGAATAAATCAAAGTTCATCTAATTTGCATAATTTCTGCACGAGAAAAAAACCTGTATTAAATGTGATGTATTCCATGTTACTAAACATTCATACAAAAAGTTATTCAAATCAGAACTTTCATACAGAAGTTCTGTACAAAAGACTGATTGAACTAATTTTGGTACAAAATGGCTGCTGGTGGCCATCTTGAATTTTGGACCACACCCAAAAACACTCGTTCTCATCCCACGGTGATAACAAAGGTACCCAAGAAGTTTCGTAAAGATCGGTTCATAAATACGGCCTCTAGCCTGAGCCATATAGAAATTGTGTACAAAAAACTGATTAGACCTAATTTCGGTACAAAATGGCCACGGGCAGCCATCTTGAATTTTAGACCGCACCCAGATACACTCGTTCTCGTCCCAAGGTGATAACAAAGGTATACAAGACATTTCGTGAAGATCGGTTCATAAATACAGACTCCAGCCCGAGCTGTATTGACATGTGTACTTACTGTGTGGAAGTAGCACTGAAAAAATCAAAGTTCATCTAATTTGCATAATTTCTGCACGAGAAAAAAACCTGTATTATATGTCATGTATCCCATGGTACTAAACATTCACACAAAACATCATTCAAATCAGCGCTTTCATATGGAAGTTCTGTGCAAAAATCTGATTGCACCTAATTTTGTACAAAATGGCTGCCAGCGGCCATCTTGAATTTCGGGCCGGACCCCAAAACACTCGTTCTCGTTCCACGGTGATACCAAAGGTACCCAAGAAGTTTCGTAAAGATCGGTTCATAAATACGGCCTCTAGCCCGAGCCGTATTGGCATTTGCACTTTCAGTGCTGAAAGTAACACTAAATACATCAAAGTTAGTCTAATTTAAATAATTTACGCACGAGAAAAAAACCTGTATTATATGTGATGAATCTCAAGGTACTAAACATTCATACAAAAAATTATTAAAATCAGCACTTTCATATGGAAGTTCTGCGCAAAACGGCCATTCTAACACGTTCTTACTTGTGGGTTTTTTCCCATGTTAAACCCTAACCCCACAAGGTAAAAAAATTAACCCCACAGTGCAAAAAATAACCCCACATGTGGCCACTGTACTAACCCAACCCCACAACTACCACTGACCCTAAATTGTAAACCCCACAATGTACCTGTTCTAAGCCCAGACAGACGGACGACAGTCGACTGGCCATGGCATAAGCTCAAATTTGGCTTTGCCAAAGTTGAGCTAAAAATGCCTAATTGACCACGGGGAGGGCAGGGGGTTGGGGGGGGGGGGGGTGATAGGAGTAAAAAAAATTTAAGCTGCGAATACTAAGTAAAATTGTCTGCAAAAAAATGGTTAAATATTTTCTAAAACTAATAAAAGAAATCACTGATGTAAATGCAATCATTAAGTTGTATTGAGCATGCAAGAATTAAAGTACATGTATGTGGTAAAAGCCTAATTTCAAATACAAAGAAACTAAGTCTGAAAACATGTTAAAAGGGGTTAAAATCAAACAATATTAATTAAAATCACTGTAGAAAGCTTCAGTAGACAGTAGACATTGTCCCAAATGAGAAACTATGACATTCCACTAGACTGTTTGAAGATTTATTTAAAGGTGTAACTTTGTAAACAAAAAACTTTAACCAAAAACTTCAACCTGGAAGTTCTTAGTTAAACTGACTGCAAAAAAGGGTTAAATATTTCCCCAAATACAAGGAAACATAATCAGAATGATACAATCAAAAGTAATTAATATTAATTGAAAAGAAAAAAAAAATTTAACCTTCAGTAAAAAACTTGAACCACAAACTTGAACCAAAACTCTAAATGCTAACAGACAGACGAACGGACGAAAGTCAAGACTATAGCCCTGACTTGAAACAGACAGGCTAAAATTGTGAGAGAAGCTGCCCCCATCCATCCCTGGATGTGCTGCCCCTGAAAGTAAACGAAGTGTCTACCAAAAAATGGAGTGTCTTTGTGGATGGAATATCCAGAGCTATCTTGACTTGGGCATCTTGCGATGAGACTCAACAGCTAAAAGCCAGTTTCCGGTATTGTCAGTTCTTTTCGAAAAATAAGTGAGAATAAATTATGTTTTATTCACTGATTTTAAATCTAACATAATGAAAATATGTTTCGTCTTTATGATCTTTTTCTGACAAAACAATGCCCAAATGTCAACAAGAAAACGTTTTGTGAAAGCACAAGTGCCAGAGCTGGTCGGTTTTAAAATTTTCCCTTGGTTCGGTTTTTGGTTTTTGTCACACAATATATATTTTTCATACCTTATGTATTAAACTGGGACAGGATAGTACTAAAACATGTTAAATAACAAACAAGTGAACTAGAAATGAAATAAAACTGCATTGCGATTGTTTCCTGTAAATTCGATGAACAATGAAAGTGTCAATGACCCTGTATCTCAACTTGACAAACTTGAACACATGTTATAAATGAAATGGCAAAATTGAAGATCACTGGTACCAATGTTATTTGATGAAATTTCAACATAACAGCATTGTGTGTGCACGTCGGAGTAATCCATGCATTTTCAAATGTAAACTGTACGACTGGCAAAAGGAAGAATGTTGATACACAAATGCAGTTGTGTATGCACAACTTCAGAGTAATCCATGCATTTTTAAATGTAAACTGTAAGACTGGCTAAAGGAAGAATGTTGACACACAAATCCAGTATTTTCAGAGGTTATTGTAAATGGCAACTTTTTTCACAGAAATGAATGCTAATCAACAGCTCTTATCTGGAGTTCTTGACCAATGAGCACACCAAGTTCAAAAACAATCCTATGATAAATGTGGCCTGTAGGCCATGTCAAAAGAATGTTGATACACAAATGCAATCAATTCAAAGATTGCTGCTAACAGCAACAGTTTTTGATGGAAATGAAAAGAAAATCAATAGCTCCTATCTTTGTCACCCTGCATAAGCATACAAAGTTTCAAAACAACCTGATAATGAATGTGTCCTCTGAGGCATGCCAAAGGAAGATGTTAATGCACAAATGCACTGAGCAGATCATTGCTTTGTGGCAATGTTTTTTTTTTTTTGTGGGGGGGGGGGGGGGGGGAGGGTTCATAAATATACCTCACAGAGAGTGCAAAAGGGATAAGTTGATGCACAAATGCAGTAAGTTCAAAGGCTGGTGATAACGACAATAAGTTTTTATGGAAATGAAAAAAAGCAACAGCTCACATCTAGAGGTCACCCCAAACGCACATACCAAGTTTCAAAGTGATCCGATCATAAATGTGCCCTGCAGGGTGTGTTAAAGGGAAATATTGAGGTCTGACTAAACTAAGTTCAAAGATCAGCGGCAACATTTTTTGTCAGAAATGGAAGAAAATCGACAGCTCCCATATAGATGTCACCCTATACAAACACACCAAGTTTGCAAGCGATCCAATCTTAAATGTGCCCTGCAGGGTGTGTCAAATGGAAATATTGATGCTTAAGTGCACTAAGTTTTTACTAAGTTCATCGAAGGTCATTGCCAGTGGCAACATTTTTTGACGGAAATCGAAGAAAATCAATAGCTCCCATCTAGAGGTAACCCAAACAAGCGTACAAAGTTTCAAACCGATCTGATCATAAATGTGCCCTGTAGGGCATGCCAAAGGAATATATTGATGCCTGACTCAACTTAGTTCAAAGATCGTTGCCAGTGGCAACATTTTTTGACGGACAGAATTGGAAGAAAATCGAAAGCTCCAAGCTAGAGGTCACCCTAAACAAGCATGCCAGGTTTCAAAGCAATCCGAACATAAATGTGCCATGTAGGGTGTGCCAAAGGAAAGTATTGAGGTCTGACCGAAGTTCTAAGAATGTTGGCCGCAGCAACATTTTTCGACGGAAATGGAAGAAAATCGATAGCTCCCATCTAGAGGACTCCCCAAATAAGCATACCAGGTTTCAAAGCAATCCGATCATAAATGTGACCTGTAGGGTGTGCCAAAGGGAAATATTGAGGTCTGACAAAACTAAGTTCTAAGAATGTTGGCCGTGGCAACATTTTTTGACGGAAATGGATAAAAATCGATAGCTCCCATCTAGAGGTCACCCTAAACAAGCATACCAGGTATCAAAGCAATCATAAATGTGCCCTGTAAGGTGTGCCAAAGGGAAATATTGAGGTCTGACTAAACTAAGTTCTAAGAACGTTGGACGTGGCAACATTTTTTGACAGAAATGGAAAAAAATCGATAGCTCCCACCTAGACGTCACCCCAAACAAGCATACCAGGTTTCAAAGCAATCCAATCATAAATGTGCCCTGTAGGGTGTGCCAAAGGGAAATATTGTGGTCTGACTAAACTAAGTTCTAAGAACGTCGGTCGTGGCAACATTTTTTGATGGAAATTGAAGAAAATCGACAGCTCCCATCTAGAGGTCACCCTAAACAAGCATGCCAGGTTTTAAAGCAATCCAATCATAAATGTGCCCTGTAGGGTGTGCCAAAGGGAAATATTGAGGTCTGACTAAACTAAGTTCTAAGAACATTGGCCGCAGCAACATTTTTTGACGGAAATTGAAGAAAATCGATAGCTCCCATCTAGAGGTCACCCCAAACAAGCATACCTAGTTTCAAAGCGATCTGATCATAAATGCGACCTGTGAGGTGTGCCAAAGGAAATTGTGGACGTATGTACGTATGTACGCACATACGTACGCCGACGGACGAGAAGTGATGGCAATATCTCAGCTTGACTTTGTCAAGTTGAGCTAAATGAAAGTGTCAATGACACTGTAGCTCAACTTGTCAAGACAAAGACATGTACATGTATAGTATGTGACACAGCAATGACAAACATCTAGGTAATGACCTGATAACAAAGGTACATATAAAGTATTGTAACGGTCTGTACATAAATACTGACCGTTGCCTGTAACAAATGTATAGGTAAAGTATTGTAAAGGTGGGTGACAGTCAGATGCTGAACTAGAAAAGAAATCTTGGAGTCCCAGAGTGGGTCTGACTGAACCCAAAAATATTTGTTCTCATAGCACAGTGATAACAAAGGCACCCCAAAACACACTCGTTCCTGTCCCAAGGTGAAAACAAAAGTACTCAAGAAGTTTTGTGAAGATCAGTTCATAAATACGAGCTGTATAGAACTTGTGACAAAAAACTGATTGGACCTAATTTCGGTACAAAATGGCCACTGGCAGCCATCTTGAATTTTGGACCGTACCCAGAAACACTCATTCTCATCCCAAGGAGATAACAAAGGTACCCAAGAAGTTTTGTGAAGATCGGTTCATAAATACAGCCTCTACCCTAAGCCGTATTGACATGTGTGCTTACATTGTGTAAGTAGCACTGAATAAATCAAAGTTCATCTAATTTGCATAATTTCTGCACGAAAAAAAAACCCTTGCAATATGTGATGTATTCCATGTTACTAAACATTCATACAAAAATTTATTAAAATCAGAACTTTCATACAGAAGTTCTATACAAAAGACTGATTGCACTAATTTTGGTACAAAATGGCTGCTGGTGGCCATCTTGAATTTCGGACCACACCCAAAAACACTCGCTCTCATCCCACGGTGATAACAAAGGTACCTAAGAAGTTTCGTAAAGATTGGTTCATAAATATGGCCTCTAGTCTGAGCTGTATAGAAGTTGTGTACAAAAAACTGATTAGACCTAATTTCGGTACAAAATGGCCACTGGCAGCCATCTTGAATTTTAGACCGCACCCAGAAACACTCGTTCTCATCCCAAGGTGATAACAAAGGTACCCAAGACATTTCGTGAAGATCAGTTCATAAATACAGACTCTAATCTGAGCCGTATTGACATGTGTACTTACTGTGTGTAAGTCGCACTGAAAAAATCAAAGTTCATCTAATTTGCATAATTTCTGCACGAGAAAAAAATCTGTATTATATGTGATGCATCCCATGGTACTAAACATTCACACACAAAAATTATTCAAATCAGGGCTTTCATATGGAAGTTCTGTGCAAAAATCTGATTGCACCTAATTTTGTACAAAATGGCTGCCATCGGCCATCTTGAATTTCGGACCGGACCCAACAACACTCGTTCTCGTCCCACGGTGATACCAAAGGTACCCAAGAAGTTTCGTAAAGATCGGTTCATAAATACGGCCTCTAGCCCGAGCCGTATTGGCATTTGCACTTACAGTGCTGAAACTAACCCCAAAAAACATCAAAATTAGTCTAATTTGCACAATTTACGTACGAGAAAAAAACCCGTATTATATGTGATGTATCCCATGGTACTAAACATTCATACAAAGAATTACTCAAATCAGAGCTTTCATATGGAAGTTCTGTACAAAAAACAGATTTCTGCATCGTCGGTACAAAATGGCAGCTGGCAGCCATCTTGAATTTCGGGCCGCACCCAAAAACACTCGTTCTCGTCCCACGGTCATAACAAAGGTACCCATGAAGTTTCGTAAAGATCGGTTTATAAATACGGCCTCTAGCCCGAGCCATAGCAGCTTGGCACTTACAGCTCTGAAAGTAACACTAAATAAATCAAAGTCAGTCTAATTTGCATAATTTACGCACGAGAAAAAAACCCGTATTATATGTGATGTATCCCATGGTACTAAACATTTATACAAAACTTTATTCAAATCAGAACTTTCATACAGAAGTTCTGTACAAAAAACTGATTTTTGCATCATCGGTACAAAATGGCCACTGGCAGCCATCTTGAATTTCGGACCACACCTAAAACACTCGTTCCCGTCCCAGCGTCATAACAAAGGTACACAAGAAGTTTCGTAAAGATCGGTTCATAAATACGACCTCTAGCCCGAGCCATAGCCAATTGTTGACGTACGGACAGACGGACAGACAGACGGCCAGACGGACAGACGGACGATGGGCCATGACAATAGCTCAAATTTGACTTTGTCAAAGTTGAGCTAAAAATTAATTCTGCAATCTGTATATACTTTCATAAAAAGTCATTCAACCCAAAGGGCTTAGATATGGGAGTGTGTGACGAGGGGGAGGGGGGGGGGGGGGGTAAAACATTTAGTCGCAAAGATGCCTTTCGAGACAGATAATTCATGATTCGACTGTTGTGTCAAATTCATTTTTTATTTCGATTCACGGTACTGACATATTGCCTGACATGAAAATAAGTGAAGAAGGTCGGAATTTCAGAAAACAACTGCCCGAAATCAAGGAGAAGTTGAGAACTTAAGAGCTCACATTTTTCTTTCAGAAAGACAGATACTCATTTCACAAGCTAACTTGACAAGTTGACATTTGTGCTCGAAAGGAGCTAACTCTGCATCCCGGAATCATTCATTTACAAAGCACTGCAGAGGTTATGCAAATTATCGACAAGATGGTCACCTGACCTGATTTCCCTATCCATTCTTCCTTTTGGTTTCCAATGAGTATCATTAGAAGAGAGTGTTCACTGAATTCTGAGAATTCCATTACTTCGAAAAACAATAAAACACAGCCATGTGCATTTTGCACGTATAAGTGTATTTGGGATTTTTAGTTTTCATTCTTTTCAAATTTCAATAGACACTTTGTATGACAGGTATGTGCAGCTAATGTTTTATTAATATTAATTTAACCCTTTGCCTGGAATCGTGGGTTACCCAACATTAACGAAACATTAAGCGAATTGATACTTTTCTCTTACCTTGACACAAAGTTACTTTGCAGGTGTCACAGTCCCTTCTTTTTCAAGAACAATTTTGTACTCTTCAACGTGATGATTCTGTATGTGCGATGTTGGTTGGAGGTATTTACGCACTGGACGATGACTGACTTATTGCATATTTGGCATTTCTATCGTCGCTTCTTACAAAATATTGATATATGCTACGTGTTTTAGCTGACATTTTGTTGATTCTACAAAATCTATGCCATGCTAAATGTGAATATTCAAAAGTTAAGCAAAACCGAAAATATATTGTTTTTAATCTCTTTTCGGTTTGGTTTTGGTTTCCACTTAAAAACCAAGTTTCGGTTTGGTTAAACCGACCAGCTCTAACATGCACGAGAGAAAAGACCCATGACACACTCTTATTTCGTGCATATATCATGCAATTTCTTTGTGTTAGAACTTATACGAGAAACTTCTATTAACAAACTTGAACCTCTTTCACTAAAACAAGGTGAATACCAAATCTCAAAGCATTGTGACTGGTTCTTCACAAAAAAATATTTTAAAATAATTTCAAGTTTATTGGACAGGGATCCAAACTATGACGGGTTAATATCTTCATTTGAAAACACTTGAAGAATAACCCCCCCACCCCCCACCCCTCAGAAAAGATCAGCTTTTTTGAACGAAGCGTCCAGTACAGAAATTGACTTAGGACGAAACAGCTGTGCCATGGTGGTTTCGAGAGGAAATGCCTCTGCACCATATACAAGTATTGTCAGTGGTGGTTCTAGGGAATTCTTTTTAAAGAATTCCAAGCTTATTGAACAAGGGGGTGGGGAAAACTACCTCCCGTCCCTCCACACAGAAAAAACAATGCAGAATGCTTAAATGTTGGCTACAGACATTATTACGAATTGAGGGAAATCACTGATGCTGACATCTCATCTAATATAATCGAGGGTGGATGTATCATAACAAAATGTTTTAAAAGTGGTTTAAAAAACTACTTCTGATGTGGAAATATGTGGACACGTCACAGAACACGCCAAGTTGAATTTTTGGCATATTGGCAGAGTTATTGCATCAAATAGATTGTTTTTATTTGAGTCTGTACCTCTTCTCAATCCTGCATTTTTACTGAGAGAACCATGACTTGCTAAAAGGAACCAACCCAAGTGACACTGCATTTACTTCTAAAAATCTTGATGGGATTTCTGGACAGAATGTATTGCAGACATGGTTGCAAAATACTGAAGTATGCCATAAAATCAGAAATGTTTAGGCCAGCTAATAATGCTTGCGCAATATAGAAACAGTTTATGTAAAGGAATATAATGGTAAAAATGAGAACAAGAAGTAATAATGAATTCTGCATATTAGTTGAACAAGCATATAGATACAGTTCCATTTTTTGGTTTTCCAAGTCAAATGAATGACCTGTGAATCAGGGACAAGCCTAGGCGGAATTTTAGGGAGACTTCATGTCTCCCTCCCTCCAGATAAAAAATAGGGAGACTGCAGAGTCCAGTGGGAAAATTTCATAGGCAAGTGTGGAAAATTAAGAATATTTATGTACCCTCCCTGCCGCCCCTTCATATTTTCAGCTTGTGGTCCCCCATTCACACCCGATTAATCCAGGTTCAGTTGTCTATGATGTATCTATGCCAGGTTAAATGAAAGTGTCAATGACACTGTAGCTCAACTTGTCAAGACAAAGACATGTACATGTATAGTATGTGACACAGCAATGACAAACATCTAGGTAATGACCTGATAACAAAGGTACATATAAAGTATTGTAATGGTCTAAATACTGACCGTTGCCTGTAACAAATGTATAGGTGAAGTATTGTAAAGGTGGGCTACAGTCAGATGCTAAACTGAAAAGAAATCTTTGAGTCCCAGAGTGGGTCTGACTGAACCCCAAAATATTTGTTCTCATAGCACAGTGATAACAAAGGCACCCCAAAACACACTTGTTCCTGTCCCAAGGTGAAAACAAAGGTACCCAAGAAGTTTTGTGAAGATCAGTTCATAAATACGAGCTGTATCGAACTTGTGACAAAAAACTGATTGGAACAAATTTGGGTATAAAATGGCTACTGGCAGCCATCTTGAATTTTGGACCGCACCCAGAAACACTCATTCTCGTCCCAAGGTGATAACAAAGGTACCCAAGAAGTTTTGTGAAGATCGGTTCATAAATACAGCCTCTACCCTGAGCCGTATTGACATGTGTGCTTACATTGTGTAAGTAGCACTGAATAAATCAAAGTTCATCTAATTTGCATAATTTCTACACGAAAAAAAAAAAACTTACAATATGTGATGTATTCCATGTTACTAAACATTCATACAAAAATTTATTCAAATCGAAACTTTCATACAGAAGTTCAGTACAAAAGACTGATTGCACTAATTTTGGTACAAAATGGCTGCTGGTGGCCATCTTGAATTTCGGACCACACCCAAAAACACTCGCTCTCATCCCACGGTGATAACAAAGGTACCCAAGAAGTTTTGTAAAGATTGGTTCATAAATATGGCCTCTAGTCTGAGCCGTATAGAAGTTGTGTACAAAAAACTGATTAGACCTAATTTCGGTACAAAATGGCCACTGGCAGCCATCTTGAATTTTAGACTGCACCCAGAAACACTTGTTCTCGTCCCAAGGTGATAACAAAGGTACCCAAGACATTTCGTGAAGATCAGTTCATAAATACAGACTCTAGCCCGAGCAGTATTGACATGTGTACTTACTGTGTGTAAGTCGCAATGAAAAAATCAAAGTTCATCTAATTTGCATAATTTCTGCATGAGAAAAAAACCTGTATTATATGTGATGTATCCCATGGTACTAAACATTCACACAAAAAATTATTCACATCAGCGCTTTCATATGGAAGTTCTGTGCAAAAATCTGATTGCACCTAATTTTGTACAAAATGGCTGCCATCGGCCATCTTGAATTTCGGACCGGACCCAAAAACACTTGTTCTCGTCCCACGGTGATACGAAAGGTATCCAAGAAGTTTCGTAAAGATCAGTTCATAAATACGGCCTCTAGCCCAAGCCGTATTGGCATTTGCACTTACAGTGCTGAAAGTAACACCAAAAAACATCAAAATTAGTCTAATTTGCACAATTTACGCACGAGAAAAAAAAACGTATTATATGTGATGTATCCCATGGTACTAAACATTCATACAAAAAATTATTCAAATCAGAGCTTTCATATGGAAGTTCTGTACAAAAAACAGATTTCTGCATCGTCGGTACAAAATGGCAGCTGGTGGCCATCTTGAATTTCGGACCGCACCCAAAAACACTCGTTCTCGTCCCACGGTCATAACAAAGGTACCCAAGAAGTTTCGTAAAGATCGGTTCATAAATACGGCCTCTAGCCCGAGCCGTATCCAATTGTTGACGTACGGACAGACGGACAGACGGACGACGGGCCATGACAAAAGCTCAAATTTGGCTTCGCCAAAGTTGAGCTAAAAATCACAAAAGTAATTATTGATTGAAAATCCCCCACTGCTACCCTCTTCTCCATGACCCCTCCCCTCTTCTTCCCTCCTGTGGTTGCCTTTCACCAAAGTCTACTAAGCTAATAATTTCCTAAGTCTGAAAGTGTGAACAGGACCAGATGTAAGAAGGAACTTTTTTACGATCCTACATATGCACACTTGTGCCTTGTAGAAAGCTTTTCCTGTCATCACTAAAGCTTTTTTTCATGGGTTTCAATTCCATTTGTGTTTTTCTGGGAATAGACGGCCCAACAGTTAACAGTCATCAGCAACACGAAATAAAAATACAGTGTTAGAAAATAAGTCCACTGTGTATACAGTATAGTTGCCGCGGAACGGCACTTTTCCACATGCCCATGTCTGATGCCCACACTCAAACCACGGTATTCTGTTACAACTCAAATACTGTGGACCCCATGGACAGAAAAATACATAGAAGGACAGAGCGTGTTCTAGCGTGGATGGGATTAAGAAAGTGGTGATATGCCTCCAAAGACGATCATTGACAAGTCCACGGCATCAATCTTTATCACAGTGCATCCACGGTGGTTTGCATTCGCAGCACAAATGTGTATTCTTAAAAACATTAAATGGTTGTACATGTATGTGTTTATGTTCAATGCTGTTCATTTCAATTCATTCCCACTTCTGTTTTTTTTAAACCTGTATAAAAATATGCACGTGCGAACGGTAAACTTTATCGAGGGGTCGACAGCACCCATTACAATTTAAGCCCAGCATGTGAAAATTTGATAAACGTGGTTGTAAATGACACAAATACGCAAATAATTACGGGAATACCGGTACTCTAAGTGTATAACAGCAAACTAAAATTTAATAGAAATGAGTTTTACTGGAACGAATTATGGCCTACACAAACCGGAGCAGGGGCAATATAAACAGGCGAGCATATCTATTATTTACCAGCTGTTGGTAACATAATACCATCGGAAACCCTACCTATTTCCACCAAGCTGGGACTGCATGTCCTAAAAAGTGTGTAGACCTACATGGTGTAATTTCTCGCATTGCTCTGGCGTCGCAATCACTGAAAAATCTTTTCGCCATAAATTTTGCTAGCAAGTTTTCAACTCGGTAATTGTAAAATTGGCCACCTATTTCAGATTTTGATCACCTCAGAACTTGTACTTCCCATGAACATCCTTTTCAAACTCTGTTATGTGGGGTGTTATTTTCCATTGAATAAAGGAGTGAGCTTCGGTATATGGCAATCAACACTGCCCTTCGAGCGATCACTTGCCAGAGAATTAACAAATAAAGGCTTGAATTTAATCACCCAGGTTTTGGACCCCTCATAATTTGTACGGATCTGTGCTTGTGATATACTACTGAAAGTGTGCTAAGCACCAAGTATATCCAACGACCTGTTTTACGTTTTAGTTGAAATATTGTTATAAAAAGTGTATATATTTTATATTTAATTATACCTTTAATGATTTAAGCACAGAAATTGAGATTTTGTTTGTGTTTGACATTATTTTTTAGCTTTTGAATACGATAACCATGGAAAATGGATATTATTGGTAAAAGAGGGAAATTTTCAAATTTGCCAAAAAGTTGACGGAGCGAACTGATATGGGTTCAATATCGAGTATGAGACCCATTATTGTTAATTACAGCTCAACAACACCTTCTCATGCTCCCAATCAGGTTCCAGATGGTCCTTTATGGGATGTTGTTCCATTCTTGGACCAGCATGACACCAAGCTCCTGGACACTTCTTGGTTGGACTGGACGAGCTGAAATTGCAAGCTGCACCTCATTCCAGACATGTTTGAATGGAATGAGGTCTGGGGATCTTGCTGGACAGTCCATACGCTCAATCCTTTCCCTCTGTCAGTGCTCCCCGACAGCATGGGCAACATGAGGACGGGCTTTATCGTCCATCAGAATGAATCTATCACCCACTGGACCTGCATACAATGACGTCAGCATCCAAGATCTCATCAATATAACGCTTGTAGTCAATGTACCACAGTCAAGGACACAGAGATCTGTATGTCCATCCCAGCTGATGCCGCCACAGACCATTATTGACCCTTTACCATAGCAGTCATGCTCAGCAATGTTGGCTGCATGGAATTGCTCTCCTGTTCTTCTCCATACCCTAGAATGCCTATCTGTGTTGTCTATACAGTCCCTTGACTCATCTGTAAAAAGGACAGGTCGTCAATCTTCTCCGGTCCATCCAATGAGATCCATGGCCCATTCATATCGTGCCTGGCGGAGATTCTGAGACAGCTGAATGCGAATAATACATGGTCTTCTCGATTGGAGACCACCTTCACGCAACCTTGCCTGGATAGTCTGAATCGAAACATTTACCCTGGATGAATTCTGAAGGTCACTGCGAAGCTGGGTTGCTGTGTCAAAGCGGTTCCTACGGCATGAATGAACAAAAAACGGTCTTCACCTGCAGATGTTGCCCTGTCTCTGCCACCACCATGTCATATGACTTGTGTGCCACACTGCTGAAATCTTGCCCAGGCTCTGGTGATCACCGTATGGTGCACACCAAGGGCTTCATCAACCTGACGATGGGTAGCCCCTTGTTCCACAATCCCTTCAGCCCACCACATTTCTGCTTCAGACAAATGTCTTCTTACATTTGCATTCGCCATATTCAATCATTAAATCACAAGGGTTTGTGTTGAAATGAAGACTGAATACCTACAGTACTGTGATCACAAAAGCGGACACCAAATCGCGGCGCGTTCTCGACGCGGTCGCGATCGAGGTGACAGACAAGAAAAAAAACTTATCGACAGAAGCGCGGCTAAAGCGAAACACAATCTCCATTCCGCCGATTGGATTTTCGCGGAGATTTTTCGCGAACGTCAACAGCGCCGCGATTTTGTCGGAGGGAACAGTCCGAACTGCATGTGCACAAATGTAACCGGTTTGCAATGTTAATGTACACGTAGACCTAACCAATGTATCGAGTTGTTATATATTCTAAACAAGAGGCCCCACGGGGCCTGAAGCGCTCATCTTGTACAGAACACAATTTAAACAGAGTCCAAGAATGAGTCTACATTAAGCAAGCCATCTCCATAGACTACACTGTCAATCCTTGAGTCCCTCAGGAGTGACAAAAATAATCTGGGCATCATGCCTTTTCTTCAGCTGATCATAAGTAAAATGCAGAGCTCCCCTATGTAGCCCCTTGATACAACCTATGCAGATTAATCTTAGTACCTCTAGAGGGTACTGAATACAAAATTTTTAATTCTTCAGCAAAATGGCCAATTCTGGCTCCCATAGAGAGCCCAAATATTAACCCAGGCTCTTGATTTGAACACAGTTAAATCTGACTTCCCTAGAGATGTTGTGTACCGAATATGAAAGCATTCTGACTGTTGGATCTGAAGAAGAGAAATTGTAAAGAAATTTCTTCGAATTGCACTAAGTTCAAATTTGGGCTACCATAGCGAGCCCAAATATTGACCTATGGATCCGATTTGAACAAACTTGAATCTGACCCCCCTAGAGATGTTGTATACCAAATGTGAAAGCATTCTGACAAGTGAATCTGAAGAAGAAGATTTTTGAAGACATTCCCTCATATTGTACTAAGTTAAATTTCATGTTCCCATATGGAGCCCAAATATTAACCTAGGCACTCGAATTGAACAACCTGGAATCTGACCCCCCTAGAGATGTTGTATACCAAATATAAAAGCATTCCGACTGGTGGATCTGAAGAAGAAGATTTTTAAAGAAATTTTCTCATATTGCACTAAGTAAAAATTTGGGCTACCATAGTGAGCCCAAATATATACCTAGGGATTTGATTTGAACAAACTTGAATCTGACCCCCATAGAGATGTTGCATACCAAATATCAAAGCATTCTGACTGATGGATCTGAATAAGAAGATTTTTTTAAATTACCCTCCATATTGAACAAAGATAAAATTTGGGCGTCCGTAGGAAGCCCAAATATTAACCTAGGGACTTGGTTTGAACAATCTAGAATCTGACCCTCATAACAATGATGTATACCAAATATTAAAAGATTCTGACTGGTGGTTCTGAAGAAGAAGATTTTTAGAGAATATTCCCCATATTACCCTATGTTAAAACTTCGGGCTCCTGTCGAGAGCCCAAATATGAACCAATGAGCTTTATTTCAACAAACTTTTATCTGACCCCCCCCCCCCTATGAATGCTGTATACCAAATATCAAAAGATTCTGATGATTGGTTCTGGAGAAAAGATTTTTTTTAATTTTTGCAAATATGCTGACTCAGCATTTTTTCGATGCCCATTACAGAACACCCTAACATAACCGATGGCAATTTTTTTTTACCATTCAATTCTGCTGGTCATAAGGATACTTCATACCAAATAAAAGCTCTCTGTTCCGTGGGGTTTGGGAAATATGGGCGTTTGAAAATATTTCTATTTTTAGCTCCCAGGGTTCCCACGGGGATGCGGGAATTTTTTTTTTTGCATGGGTCAAGTACTTATGACCCAATACTACCACAAACCAAATTTGGTTCATACCGGACCTTCGGTTCAGAAAATAGAAATTTGGGGCGGGGCCAAAAATCTTACCCCTCCTATTACAAAGCCAAATATTACTTTACGAACTTCGTTTGAACAAATTTGATTCTACACCTCATATGGAAGCTCCATAGCAAATATCAAGTCATTGCACACACTGGTTCTTGAGAAGAAGATTTTTAAAATATTTTGGAGCATTTTCCCCCACTCCCTCCCTATGGGGCCGGGCATACTGAGTTGAACAAAAATGAAATGCCCCTTTGGGACCATCACTCACACAAACTTTCACTTGAATTGGCCCAGTGGCTTTGGAGGAGAAGACCAAAACATGGTGTTGACGGACGACGGACGACGGACGGGAAGCGATTAGATTAGCTCAGCTTGACTTTGTCAAGATGAGCTAAAAAGGGTCAAATTCAACACTTCCCAGATGTCGCGATTGCCCACACCCCAACATTAGTCATAACATAAATTCATAATCGTATTCATCTGAATTTGAAAATCGTGATAACCATGGACTTGAGGCAGACACCCCCGCTCCACCCACTATGTATTTCACCACTCCCTCTCTTTTTGTTGTCCCCCCGATCTGACATTGAGTAGGCAGCACCCTCCAATCTCAACTTAATTTGTACTTTCCGTTTCAGTTTCACGCATATCACCACAATCTGTCGTTTGGGGTGAATACAATATCGTCGTGTCCAACTATTCTCTCCGCTAGAAATTCAAGAGTTTTGTTGGTTGTTGGGATCTTAAAAAATAAAAAAAAACGATATTTTATCCCTTCAATTATCAAAATGACTGACATCACATGAACACATTTGTATTTTAAGAAGCATCAATTTTTCTGACTTTTGGGTACATGGCGGTTTTAAATGGCAAAAGTACCAATTCGTTATCAAGTCAACTCGTAGTCAGTTTGGTTATGGATATTGAACAGCAAAATATTCATCCAGGTCAATTCAATCCTTTTAAGCCCCCCCCCCCCCCCCCCCCGTACATACACCTCCCTCCCGAGTGATGCATTACCCTTGCCCCCCCCCCCCCCCCCCCCCTGCCACGTCAATTCTAGAGGGCTGTAGTAGTCCCGGCCTCATGTGCTTATGCTTCTTGAAAAAAAAAATTGACACCACCCCACCCATCATAAACAAGCTTTTTTGTATTCCGTGGTTCTGATTAAACCTGTTTTTACGGTGGGTGTGTGGGGGGGGGGGGGATAGCCAGCTCGATATATGCCACATGCAAATCCGATGGTCATAGCCCTGAGGTGGGCATGGCCTTCCCGCTGGTGGAGCTTTGATGGAATTGTAGATCAGTCCTACTTCACTGTTTTTGAAAGTGCGAAGTCTCTGAAGGAACTTTTATTTATTTAACTGCAGGGGATGTACATGTAAATATACCAGGTGCACAGTCAGGGGATGGCACAGGGGGGGGGGGGGGGGGGGGGGGGGGGGTGTTGCATAGAGTCAATGTTTTTTTGGTGGGGGAACAACAACACTGAATTTTACTGGTTACCCCCCCCCCCCCCTCCACCGTCTTCTACACATGATATTGTAGACTCTTAACAACGTTAACCACCAACATTAGCATTGTTGATGCAGTGCTCGACTGTGTATGTTCATTATTCATAATTGCCATAATTTGCCTACAGTACAGTACACACTGAATGGCTGGGATTAGAAGAGGGATAAGTACTGGATGATTTGGGGGGGGGGGGGGTGCGGTGGCTCAGTAGGTAGAGGTGCAGGCTGCAGGCCGCGAGGTCCTCGGTTCAAATCCCACCTGCGGCGTTGTGTCCTTGGGCAAGACACTTCACCCCCATTGCCCACGTGGGGGCACGGTGGCGTTGTGTACTGAGGCGTACTGCACGTCGATGGTGCATCTGTCTTCAACCAATGCTAACCCTGCTTGTGTGGAGCTGACAGTTGTTCGCCGTTGCTCGGTGGTTCTCTCTGGGTACTCCGGCTTCCTCCACCCGTAAAACTGTCATGGTCATGATTAGCCATTGTGCAGAAATATGTGACCTTAAACACCAATAAATAAATTGGTTGATTACGACAAAAACACTCATGTAGTGGAGTTTCCACTCACACAGTGTGTTCAGGTTCTGTGAAAAAAAACTTACAGCACACTGGAGACATACTTCAACAAATTCGTTTCAAAGCCTCTAGACCAAAATTCTAAGTTATGTTACTTTAATTTAACCCGTCGGGGCAAACTGTAAGGAGCGAAAAACATTCAAACGATAAAATGTCGGACTCCTCAAACACGTGTTGTTTGAAAGTTGTGAAAAAATAATGCCCTCGTATTTAAAAAATACACTTTCTGGCGTGAACATTCATGAATAAATAGTAAAAATGTACGATCACTGTTTTTCTTTCATTTGAATGCGCTTTTCTTTAACCATTTAACTCGGAAATGCATGTCCGATCAGAATATCGATTCACCCCAAAACAGCCGACTTTGTGGTGAGAGAAAGTCCAACTGTAAAATTGGCTTTTGACTGATTTCTGATGTTAGGTGAAGAACTTCTGTTTGAAGTAATTTGGATATCGCCGATGGATATGACCGCCATTTTCCTTTTTATTTGTTTATTTGTTTATAATAATTTTACCAATTGAGAGTAATGTTTCTATCGACACCCAGACGGAGGCACGGGGGGGAGGGGGGGGGGGGCAATTTTTGAAAATGGAAGTAGTTTTAATCATTTAATTATTTGTTAACCTTTGGCTGCATCCAATGGTAGGTTAAACAGATAGTTCTGTAAAAAGCTCAGCCAAGTCTAACTGAAAAAAATCCTTTTTTTTTGCATCAACTTAATTATAGCTCAGGTCGAGGGCTCTCATTTGACCGAGCGCATTCCAGTCAGGAGGCTAGAGACATGTTTTTTTTTCAGGAAATCATTTTTTTAAAAAATAATTGAATCTGCCTAGGGATCGGGCCATCACTTTCTGAATTAAAAAAAAAGTAAGCCTATATGATTTCATTTTCATTTTAATCGAAACTCGGGGCAAAGTTGGCCTGTTTGGCTACACCAAACTATATTGGAGGACGTTTTGTTGGGGGAGGACTTATCCTGCTGAATCCTTCATGACATTCATTGATGGACCTCGAAATACTCTGTTTCTCTTAGCTACCAGGGATTTCGCAAGGTCCATATTGACTATATTTCCATAAAATAAAAGACGGGTGGAGTTAAGACTGCAGGCTTAATACTTTTCGTTTTCAGTTTGATGCGATGAGGATTTACCCGCACAGACCAGGTCAATTCTTATGATAGTGTTCACTTGTTCACATCTATTTACATCTCCGCACACTTTTCTTTCAAAATTTTTACTTTTGTCGATTTGAAAAGGGAGCGAGTCAGAAAATATCTTCAGGTTTGTAACTTGACTGGATTTTGTTGGTTTTTTTTAATTGCGACATACGTATACATCGAACGAATCTTAGAATGTACGATCCATTCACGCCAAACTTTGAAGTTTTCACCATCAAGGAATACATGTAACAAATCATCTCACAATGTATTGGTGTTTCCGTTGCGATTTTCTCTCGATTCTACCTAAATTTTGTCTTCATTCTTTCTCCATTCTGCCGCGTTTTATCGACAAAACCGCAATTCTCAATCGCGACGGAACCGAAGCCGGATCGAGAGCCGATCGACTAAAAGACCACTTTTGTGATCACAGTACTGTACACATCTCATGTACATGTAGACAGTACACAAAAACATCATGAAAATCAAGGGGTACATGCTTTGGTGTCCTCTCATTCTGCCTACACCCAAACTGCCTACAATTTTCAATAAATAATCTAATTACTTCTACACTGATAAAAGCTAATCTCCCTTGTAATAAATAGACTGCTCCTATTTTCATAACCACTTTTGTTCTCTTATGTCATAATACCCAGATATCAGTCGGCTAATTTTTCCTAAGTTGATTTAGTATAAATTACCCTGTAGGGAAAATTTGCTTTCTGAAATTTCGGTATTTTAACATGAAAGAGCAAGGTATGTTTTCTGTAATGTGACAAGGAATTTTAAATCTGAATAAAATAAAATAAAATTACATAAATTTACAATAACAATCACAAATCAAGCTTCAAAACATGGCTAGCTGCATCTAAAAACTGAATGGGTGACTTTAGTCCTTGTCTGAGTTGCTCCCTGAGGCGAATAAAACGAGAGTCTTTTTCTCTGCAGATGCATTTTCTGGCTGTTGGAACAACGCCATGGTCAAGCTGAGCCCTTGTCTTTCTATCCCTATCTTCAGTTGTCTTTAATTGTGTTATAAACTCATACATATTTGGATGCGTTTTAGACAGTGATCGATTCAGTTTTGAGTGCCAGCCCTTCAGGTGATTATTAGTCCTTGTTCCTGCATTACCATGCTGATTCCACATTGGAAGTCTAAACACTGCATCATCATCTACCCAGGTAGAAGTGACATAATCAATAAACTCTATAATTTGCAAGGTGTGATCAGGTCCCTCATTCATTACATCAATCCACACATCAAGTACCTGGTCTACAGGCAACAGTGGCAAACACACTGCTCGTCTCACTAAACATTGCACACCTTCATTGGGCCGATGTAACTGTGCAAGCCCAAGTCCCTGCACCTTCCTCAATATACACTGGCTGAAATGAAACATGCACCCATGAGTTTCTGTGTCCAGAAATACTTCCCCAATAGCCTTTATCGCTGCCCCTTCTAAGTCTGTTTGAATAGTTTCTGGAGATAAAACAGAGCCAGTCTTTCCATTCACAACAGCACACAGTTCGTTAGAAAGACGTACTTAAGTCTCTTTCTGCCTATTGGTCATCAAAGCGACAGCTACAGGGAACATTGTATTACCAGACACGCGATGTATTGCACACAGTTGATTCCACAGGCTAGGGCATGAATAAAATGTTCCATCCATAAATAAAACTGGAGCTTCCTGCATCGTACACAACATCTCATCTGCAGCAAAAAACAGAATTTTGTCACCAGACCCATTGTCAATAGCAAGAAATCTTGTTCCATTCTTTGTGAGACTCCATTCATCTAGTAGGTTCATTTCTGCCAGAGTTGCTGGAAGTTTTGGTATCTTTTTTCGGCGATGCCTATAAAGACCAGAGTCTATACTTGTGAAAGAAGGTGCAATAGCAGCTTCGTCTTCTGTCATGTTGTCCAATTCTTCTCTGTAGATTTATTGCATTGGGTGTTACCTCTTCACGGGCATGGTTTTCCATGTTACTCATGATACTCAAAACATGAGGCATTTCCATTCAAGGATGTTTTTGCTCTGTTACATTTTCACAAACTCATCAACTGTACTGAGTTGACTTTTGCAATGATCAAATACACATTTCCAGTGAGTTGTTGACTTTTGGTGTACATTTAAACGATACCTAAACCCATCAAAAAGAAACTGTTGACCACCAGCTTGAGAGGTTATAAATTCTACTCTGTGTATTCCTGCCATAGTGCAAAGATTACTGATGAACCTGGTCTATGAATCCAATATATATGCTAAGAATATGAAGCCAGTTTTTAGTAATTTTGCATTTTTCTGAAAACATGCATTCAGTATTACTTTGTTTGCAATCAGTTATTTATTCAAACACTGAAACATTTAATTCACTCTTGAGTCCTGAAAATCTGTTTATTTATACTACATATCAAAAGAAAAAACTACAAACAAAATACAAAAAACAATGAAATGATAGTACAATAAGCAAATAAATTCATGTGCAATCATAACAGTAATTAGTGTTTTCATTAACTGACTTGCAATCAGTGGTCAGTGTCTTGATTTGTGGTCCAATCCATTTTATCACTGGGTATGTATGTGTTTTGTTAATCCCTAGAAAGGTGTCAATTGGTTTTAGAGAAGTGTAGGCAGAATGAGCTGTAGGCAGAATGAGAGGTAACCGCTTGCTTTCCATGACTGTCACGAAAGTCTGCCTGTCAAAAGAGCTAATGTAAACACTGGGGACCATTTCGATACATTACTCAATCATATCCACCAAACATATCGCAAATGTGTCACAAGAAAATTTCACGATGATGTGTCAAATATGTGATGCTTAGAAAACTTTGAGTAGTATATATTGATATCCTGTTCGCTTTCATCAACTGGAATCGAATAATTACGTTTTCAAATGAGAAGCCCCACACCATACCACTCAATCCCCACCCCCCTCAAAACAAGAAGAAAAACCACCAGCAATATCAATTTTAATTATTAATTCGCCATAATATTGTTGAATACAACAATTGTTTTAACTTAATTTAAAGTCAAAACACAACCTGCAACATCAATGTAGACCCTATGAAACAAAGTCGTTGCTCACCACGTGCATTTTAGTTTCAAGACTAGAAAGTGTTTTAGCACACTAAAACATATGTCTCCCCTTCCTTTCTATTTTATGCACTACAAATGATCTGGTCTGGACAATTACTCCCTATTTAAAGTACATAAATTTGACCTTGAGGTCAAGGTCGCATGAAGGTCATGATGCCATGTGGTCTCATTGTGATACATCCACATGTCAATCATCTAAGTCCTAGGTCCAAAAAAAAAAAGTTCTGATCTGGACAATTATTCCCTATTTGAAGTACATAAATTGACTTTGAGGTCAGAGGTCAAGGTCACATGCAGGTCATCAAGGTAGCGGACATGCGGTTTCATGGTGACACATCCACATGTCCAAAAAAAAAAAATTCTGGTCTGGACAATTACTCCCTATTTAAAGTACATAAATTTGACCTTGAGGTCAAGGTCACATGAAGGTCACAATGGAATGCGACACACCGGCTCATGGTGATACATCCACGCGCCAAATATCTAAGGCCTGGCTCAAAAGACAAACAAGTTTTGGTCCGGACAAAGTTTCCTTGACAAAAGCACAAATCTGACCTTCAGATCAATGGTCAAGGTCACATGAAGGTCACAATGGTACGCTACACACCGGCTCATGGTGATACATCCACATGCCAAATATCTAAAGCCTGACTCGAAATACAAAAAAGTTCTGGTCCAGAAAGTTTCCCTTAAAAAAGAGCATAAATCTTACCTTCAGGTCAAAGGTCAAGGTCACATGAAGGTCACTGTGGTACACTGCACACCAGTTCATGGTGATACATCCACATGCCAAGTATCTAAGGTGTAGGTCAAAAGACAAAAAAGTTATGGCCCAGACAAAGTTTGTGTGATGTTTCCCTTGAAAAAACACATAAATCTGACCTTCAGGTCAAAGGTCAAGGTCACATGAAGGTCACTATGGTACACTGCACACCGGCTCATGGTGATACACCCACATGCCAAGTATCTAAGGTGTAGGTCAAAAGACAAAAAAGTTATGGCCCGGACAAAGTTTGTATGAGAAGAAGAAGAAGAAGAGAAGAAGAAGAAGAAGAAGATGAAGAAAGAAGAAGAAGAAGAAAAGAAAAGAAGAAGAATAAGCACTAAAACAATATGTCTCCCTTCTGGGAAGGGGAGACGTAATAATCCGTCCCAAATATGTTTGATCCAGACAATCGTAACTGCTAACATGAACATTCATATAATTGCCCTGTGCGGATGTGTGCTGCTGTAATTTGACATGTTGGAGTTCATATTATGGACAGGAACAGAATCCATTTATAAGTTTAACAAAAGGGCTAGCCGTCTTTTAATGGTTGTGGGTGGTTTCTTAGATTTTATCCAGAAATTGTAAGAATTAATCACCACAACCAGTGACGTGGCACCCCCTCCCCCCCCCCCACCCCCCACCACCAAAAAAGAAAAAAATTAAAATAAATAATAAAAAATAAGAAATTACCACACTCTTGTGGCTTTCATCACCACCTCCCCACTTCCATTGCTTATTTTTTACCAAAGTGTATCCCAAGATTATAAATTGAGAGAGAGGACTAAAAACTAATTTTTTCTGTTAAATGAATGTAGAGTTATGTTATTCCTATTGCCAAGTGATCCTGCACGAATATTAATTTGAAGTAAACATGTACAAAACAATTAGCTGCTGAGAGTCTGTGATCAAAAGAAGCTTCAAACAATGACAAGTAGCTGTTTGTTTATATCACTAATGCCTGTTTTATTGAAAGATTATTGCCACTGGTTTTAATTACTAAACAAACTATTGTAATCACCGTCACCTGTGCAAATTCAATAGACTTGGTGAGGTGTCCTTCTGTAACCACTCGATTTTTATTGGGAGCTTGTGACAAATCTGTTGTATTCTTGGTTTGCAGGACTCTCTTGTGAGGCTAATAATTTGTCTTCAATACGTTGAATGAGATGATGGACGAATTAGGTTAATTATGACGTGTACACTCAAGAGTGGAGAATCCTCTCGCACAGGTTCTGATTCAGTTCAGAAGTCTCTTTACTAACTTTTTATTTTAAATATATTTTTTCCCAGTTTCACACTGAACTTGATTTATTATTTAGGTGGAATTTACACTCGGTGGGTGTTTTCAAATCTTCCAATAAGGCATTGTACATTGCAGAGTTTGCACTAGGCTACTGGATAGCCACCGTAAAAAACAAGTGTTTGACCACCGAGGTGGTATTAGTCCCCTACGGCGCTTTTGTGACATAAGGTGTTTTTGTCACAGAAGACACTAGAGTATATAAGCATCTTGGATTTTTAAAAAAAAATATTGAGCGTGCATAATCCCCTCACAACCCCTTTATCCATGTACTATATATGAAAAGTGCAGCTTGAACCATGTTGGAGGGAGTAGTGGTAACATAAAATAGAGAAAAAAGCTTAAAAAACACAACAGAAATGGTTGCCATGGCGCCATCTTGAATTTTGGAAAAACAATATTGAACGTGCAACATCCCATTACAACCCTCTATCCATGTGCCAGATATAAAAAGTGTAGCTTGAACCATGTTGGTGGGAGGGGTGGTAACATGAAAATAGAGAAAAAAAGCTTAAAAAACACAACAAAAATGGCCGCCATGCCGCCATCTTGGATTTTGAAGAAAAAATATTGAACGTGTATCATCCCCTCCCAACCCTCTATCCATGTGCCAAATATGCAAAGTGTAGCTTGAACCATGTTGGTGGGAGGGGTGGTAACATGAAAATAGAGAAAAAAAGCTTAAAAAACACAACAAAAATGGCCGCCATTCCGCCATCTTGGATTTTGAAAAAAAAATTTTGAGCGTGCATCATCCCCTCAGAACCATTTATCCATGTACCAAATATGAAAGGTGTAACTTGAACCATGTTGGTGGGAGGGGTGGTAACATCAAAATAGAGAAAAAAAAGCTTAAAACACACAACAAAAATGGCCGCCATTCCGCCATCTTGGATTTTGAAAAAAAAATTTAAGGTTCCGCTCCACAGTTTCGCACTATTGCACAGGGGTGAAATTCTAAACATAGGGCATATGTTGAAACTAAGGCCATGTAAAATTGAGATATATTTTTAGTATCAGATATATGATTACATTAGGCTTTTTGTTGGACAAGAGCATTTGAAGTTTTGGTCCCAAAGTTGGATTCTGATACATAGGGGTAAATTACCAGATGAATTATGGGACACAGTGGCTTTGAAAAAATGGCTATTTTTTAAAATGTAATTTTTACACGGGTTTGTTACCAGACAGGTAGCTAAAAAATGAGACGGAAACATATAAAAAAAATTTTGCATTTTAGAAACAGGGGATGCTCTGTTGCAGGGGTGAGTAGGTGGGGTTGGTGGAAAAATTCTGCTTTTGAGGCTGCTAGGTGGCTGAAAATGACTGGTTTGGGCATTTTTTCATGCAATTTTTCAGGTTGAAGTCTGGCCTTTGACAATAAATTATTCCACTCACATTCAGATTGTTTATTTCTACTTAGATAGTGTTATATGTTTTTTGTGGATTTGGGAAATGTAATACATGTTATGAGTTAGATGACTAAGCTACAGAATATTTGCATTTGAAGAGAGTGTATGGCATGTCATATTTGGAAATGCCTGGAAAACTGTGGAGCGGAACCATAAAGAGCATTCTGCTGTCGGTGTCAATTCTTGAACCAGGAAGTTCCTTATTTGTGTTTGAGTTATAAATACACCATTTTTCAAAAAACTTTTCATTATTTCTGGTTTGTGTGCAATTGTTAGTAGTAGTTAACATTCATCAAGTGATATCTCAGCACAACTGGATGGAAATAAGTGGAAATTTGGAGAAATATATTGATGTAGCCTAATTTCGCACTTGTTTTGAATTTTCGTCAAGATTTCGAAAACATTAAGGTTGAGCACTGCCTTTCCTAAACACCGAGCCTTGTATTCATGGCAAATGTATGAGTTTATGCAGTTATGGACAGTCTGTTTGTTATTGTTTACCAGAGGTTTGCAGTCATGGTGTCTACTTTTTTCAGTTTGGTCATTGGTGTCATGTCTGTGTGTCATCCGTCCGTCAAGCTGTTAAACGCTTTCATATCCAGAGAGCAACACCCCTTCCCACCCCCCCACCCCCCAAAGGTATGGTTATCACTGCTTATTGTTTTACATTTTGATTGTATTTAACAGTGCTATTGGCAGGACCTGGTTAGTCAATGTGGCTGGTGGTAATAACAAAACATGCTCTCTGAAGTGACTCAGAGAAATGTGAGGGTTGATGTGGTGTGGTGTGGTGTGGTGTGGTTGTGAAAATGAGGCGAAAACTGACTGCAAAAGCTATTCGGCAGTCAGAAAGGTCATGCTGTATCTTTTTACTGGTTGAAAATAGAGACTTGTGGTTTTTGTTCATTCAACTCAGGATAGACTCCAGATTCTTTTGCCTGAGTGAAATCCAAGGGGAGATCACTCTTGTTTTCTCTTTAAGGTTCCGCTCCACAGTTTCGCACTATTGCACAGGGGTGAAATTCTAAACATAGGGCATATGTTGAAACTAAGGCCATGTAAAATTGAGATATATTTTTAGTATCAGATATATGATTACATTAGGCTTTTTGTTGGACAACAGAATTTGAAGTTTTGGTCCCAAAGTTGGATTCTGATACATAGGGGTAAATTACCAGATGAATTATGGGAAACAGTGGCTTTGAAAAAATGGCTATTTTTTAAAATGTAATTTTTACACGGGTTTGTTACCAGACAGGTAGCTAAAAAAGGAGACGGAAACATATAAAAAAAATTTTGCATTTTAGAAACAGGGGATGCTCTGTTGCAGGGGTGAGTAGGTGGGGTTGGTGGAAAAATTCTGCTTTTGAGGCTGCTAGGTGGCTGAAAATGACTGGTTTGGGCATTTTTTCATGCAATTTTTCAGGTTGAAGTCTGGCCTTTGACAATAAATTATTCCACTCACATTCAGATTGTTTATTTCTACTTAGTCAGATAGTGTTATATGTTTTTTGTGGATTTGGGAAATGTAATACATGTTATGAGTTAGATGACTAAGCTACAGAATATTTGCATTTGAAGAGAGTGTATGGCATGTCATATTTGGAAATGCCTGGAAAACTGTGGAGCGGAACCTGAGCGTGCATCATCCCCTCAGAACCATTTATCCATGTACCAAATATGAAAGGTGTAGCTTGAAACATGTTGGTGGGAGGGGTGGTAACATCAAAATAGAGAAAAAAAGAAATTAGAAGATTGAGAACAAAAACGAAACCTGCCTTCACAATTTCGCCCAAATTGGCCTTTTGCAAAGCATTTTTTTTAAATATTACAAAGCGTACCTTGACCCCCAAACATTACAGAATAAAACATCAAGATTCTTAAATTATCCAATAGCTGCGCCTACAGAATTTCACACAACATGTACACTTGAATACCAAATATCAAAGACAAGCTGTCTCAAAGAGGTTCATTAAGTCAGAAATTTTGTCACAGAAGGATGTGAGACATAATAAAGACATCATATGTCTTTTTCTCATTCATTTTACCTGTGGGTTTTAATGGATTTTCTAGATTTTTTTATTCCTTACTTTGGTAAGTAGTAAAACACTTTTCAAATTATGGAGGCCAAAAGGTCCCCTTCCAAGTGTCGTTTCGGACTTGGGACGTTTCGGCCTCCATATTTTCCCTGATAACTTTTCGTCTTAGGTTTAAAAAAATATCAAGGCCGAAACGCCCCAGGGCCGAACTGGTAAAGGGCCGAAACGTCACGCTCGCCGAGAATCCATGTAAATTCACCGTGTGGGGATCCTGAGACATTTACGTCATTGTTTTGTCCAATCAATTATAAGAGTTCCCAATTTGTTCGACGTCGGGGAAAATGCCTGCTATTATGTGGGAATCAGTTCACAAAATAGTTTACCGGTAAACACTTTTGGAAGGTCCCAACTTAACAGTGCAGTATTATGAAGTTATTGCCTGTTCCTTACCAATACGGATGCTAATTCACCAAGTATTGCCCCTTTCGTCAAATTATGTTCCGGTAGGTCGATGTTGGTGTCATTGCCAAGTTATGCCAATGACGTTGGCGATATTTCGGTTTTTCGAAAATGAGACGATATTACTAACGGTATTGATTTTGAAACCGGCTAAGTCGGTATATCGGCAAACCGCCCAGCACTAATTTCTTTGTAACCTGTTAGGTTGACTCCATAGAATGCCTAGATGATGACGTCCCCTTTTGGTCGTGATTGGCCAACTGTGATGGCTACAGGTGCCCGAAGCCCGAAAATCTTGAGCATCGTCTACAGGTCATATTTATGAAGGGATTTCATTGTAACTTTGCAGGATCACTCCAGATGATGCCCAGATGAGAATGTCCCCTTTTGGTTGCGATCATTCAACCATTATGGCTGCCTGAGCCTGAAACCCGAATACCTTTAGCACAGTCTACAGGTCATATTTATGAAAGGATTTCATTGTAACCTGGTAGGTTGACTTCATATAATGTCTAGATCAGAACATTCCCTTTTGGACACGATTGGGCATCTGTGATGGCTACAGGGGCTCGAAGCCTGAAAATCTTTAGCATAGTCTACAGGTCATATTTATGAAGGGATTTCATTGTAACTTGGTAGGATGACTCCAAATAATGTCTAGATGAGAACGTCCCCTTTTGGTCGCGATCATTCAGCCTTGATGGCTGCCCGAGCCCAAGACCCCAAAACCTTTAGCATAATCTATAGGTCATATTTATGGAAGGATTTCATTGTAACCTGTTAGTTTGACTCCATATAATGCCTAGATGATCACATCCCCTTTTGGTCATGATTGGTCAAGTGTGACGGCTTCAGGGGCCCGAAGCCCAAAAACCTTGAGCACAGTCTACAGGTCATATTTATGAAGGAATTTCATTGTAACTTCGTAGGATCACTCCAGATGATGCCCAGATGAGAATGCGATCATTCAACCATGATGGCTGCCCGAGCCCAAAGCCCAAAAACCTTTAGCACAGTCTACTGGTCATATTCATGAAGGGATTTCATTGTAACTTGGTAGGTTGACTTCATATAATGTCTAGATGAGAACGACCCTTTGGACGCAAGTGGGAAACTGACAGTTACAGGGGCCTGAAGCCCGAAAACCTTTAGCACAGTCTACAGGCCATATTTATGAAGGGATTTCAATGTAACTTGATAGGATGACTCATTTTGGAATAATTTCACTGTAACTTGGTAACTTTCGTTAATATACGTTAACTGTGAGGGCCACATACATTAACTGTGAGGTCATATTAACCCACCCCTGAGCTCTTTAGTACAGTGTACACCTCATATTATTTTTATCAAAAACATGGCATACAGGGACCAGAAATGAACATATTACCAATTATCACAATTCTTGTCTTATTTCATAATCCTTTCATAATCCCCATGTGAACTTTGAGGTTTCAAAACTCCTCTGTGTGAATGCGATCGAGTTTCGATTCCACACCGATGAAACGGTCTATTCGTTTCAGCGCCATTACTGGGTAATGGCACCGAAACAAATATACCTTTTCATTGATGCAGAGAATCGGAATCTCGATCTCATTCGCACATAGGAGGTCATCAAACTCGGTCGCATCCGCACGGAGCAGATTATCAACCCCCTCTGTGCAAATGCGATCAAATTTCCGATTCCTCATTTATGAAAAGGTCTATTCGTTTTGGCGCCATTACCGGGTTATTGTTTTTACTGTTTTATATTTATACAAAAACATGGGCGATTTCGAAATTTCCGTTGACACCTTGCAAGTCTTCAAATGACAGTAATCAATGGATAAAACATAGTTTGGATCAATAAAAACTCTGCCCAAATGTGAGGAAATACGTGTACTATCGATTGCAGACGGTAATAAGGGCGAAAGCTTGATATATATTCCTATTTTCCAGCTTTGAGTTCCCATAAAAACTTGATGGAAACTTTTTCTGTAGGATTGAATGGGAAGAATCTGAACATAGAGGGGTAGCATCTACATTCAGATCGCTGAACTATATCGAACATAGTTCAGCGATCCAAATGTAGTGGCGCATAGGAGGTCATCAAACTTGGTCGCATTCGCACGGAGCAGATTATCAACCCCCTCTGCACAAATGCGATCGAATTTCCGATTCCTCATTTATGAAAAGGTCTATTCGTTTTGGCACCATTACCAGGTTATTGTTTTTACTGTTTTATATTTATACAAAAACATGACCGATTTCAAAATTTACGTTGACACCTCGCGAGTCTTCAAATGATGGTAATTAAAGGATAAAACATAGTTTGGATCAATAAACTCTGCCCAAATGTAAGGAAGTATGTGTTCTATCGATTGCAGCCGGTAATAAGGGCGAAAGCTTGATATATATTCCTAATTTTGAGTTTTGAGTTCCCATAAAAAGTTGATGGGAACTTTTTCTATAGGATTGAATGGTAAGAATCTGAACATAGAGGGGTTGCCACTGTGTTCGGATCGCTAAAACTAGATCGAACGCAGCCGGTAATAAGGACGAAAGCTTGATATATTCCTATTTTCGAGTTTTGAGTTCTCATAAAAACTTGATGGGAACTTTTTCTACAGAACTGAATGGGAAGAATCTGAATGTAGAGGGGTAGCCACTATGTTCTGATCGCTGAACTAAGTTTGTAATGTAAGTTGTAACTGATCCTTGTGTTCCAACTAATCTTATACCAATATCAAAACAAGAATTTCACATCACAATGTCTGGCAAACTAGGAGAACACAGCAATGTAGGTGCATTTTTGTCATGTCAGTGATTCATGCTATTTATTATGTCACCCAGATTTTCAACAGAAAAATAAAACACTTGTCAACATTTTAAGGGGCTAATATAAGTGATGGAATTTTGTTTGTTTTGAAATTCTCACCTCTCATATTCCTTAAATTCAGATTAAATATACACAAATTATACATCAAAATGAAGGTTTGGATGTATAGAACACGAAACACATATGTAATCAACTCATAGAGTTAACAGTAGGCACCACTGGTTCCTGGAAGTCTGCTATCGCATTCGTACCAGAACTGATAATAAAATAATATTTCGCAAGAAAAACTCGTGGCCGAATGTGCTTCAGATATTCAACTAGAAAGTGTTTTAGCACACTAAAACATATGTCTCCCCTTCCTTCTGAGGTCAGAGGTCAAGGTCACATGCAGTTCATCAAGGTAGCGGACATGCGGTTTCATGGTGACACATCCACATGTCAAAAAAAAAAATTCTGATCTCGACAATTACTCCCTATTTAAAGTACATAAATTTGACCTTGAGGTCAAGGTCACATGAAGGTCATGATGACATGTGGTCTCATTGTGATACATCCACATGTCAATCATCTAAGTCCTAGGTCAAAAAACAAAAAAGTTCTGATCTGGACAATTATTCTCTATTTGAAGTACATAAATTTGACCTTGAGGTCAGAGGTCAAGGTCACATGCAGTTCATCAAGGTAGTGGACATGCGGTTTCATGGTGACACATCCACATGTCCAAAAAAAAAAATCTGGTCTGGACAATTACTCCCTATTTAAACAGGGTTCCCCCAGAATATTGAAAACAAAATTCAAGGACTTTCAAGGACCTTTTTGAAGAAAATTCAAGGATATTCAAGGACCTGAATGCCTGTGGGCTCGTCAAAATGTTTTTAACCATAGGTGGTGGAACAAATCCCCCAAATTCAATGTTTTGTCAACATGAACACACGTGCTTGATTGATCAGCTGATTCGCCGACATTCACATTTTCTTCCAAATTGCTTTAACACGACTCGAATTCGTCTGACGAGTCTTCTTTTGATATTTCTTATGAAAGAATATCCAGAAAAACCGTCCTCATCCGAATCAGAATCCTCAATAACGTCACAGAAAGTTGATAAATTATTTTCAATTGATGACGCCATTTTCCAAACAAAGTCGAACTGTGACGTTTTGTCCCCCTGTCGGACAAAGTATTGGAACACGTGCGTTACTTTATATGGAAACTCATGACGATTCCGGTGGAAATCAAAAGGTTTTCATTGGTTGTTAAACATAATTCGACCAGGGAAGCCCCCCTCTGTACTAATAAACATGAGCCGACCGAGTGCTAAGAGTTAATTAATATTAATAACACCTACTTGTTTGGACTTGTCAACAAATTTATTCATTCCTTTTCGGACCGCTATTATGCTTGTGATAAATCGGCGATCAAATTCAAGGAAATTCAAGGACCTTTTGCTGATATACCTCGTTTTCAAGGACTTTCAAGGCCTTGAAAATAGCGTTTCAAATTCAAGGACATTCCAGGTTTTCAAGGACCTGCGGCTACCCTGTTAAAGTACATAAATTTGACCTTGAGGTCAAGGTCACATGAAGGTCATGATTACATGTGACATGCGATCTAATTGCGATACATCCACATGTCAAATATCTAAGTCCTAGGTCAAAAAACAAAATAGTTCTGATCTGGACAATTATTCTCTATTTGAAGTACATAAATTTGACCTTGAGGTCAGAGGTCAAGGTCACATGCAGTTCATCAAGGTAGTGGACATGCGGTTTCATGGTGACACATCCACATGTCCAAAAAAAAAAAAAACTGGTCTGGACAATTACTCCCTATTTAAACAGGGTTCCCCCAGAATATTGAAAACAAAATTCAAGGACTTTCAAGGACCTTTTTGAAGAAAATTCAAGGATATTCAAGGACCGTATCGAGGCTGAAACGTCCTAAGGCTGAAACGTCCCAATAGCAATACCCCCTTTACAATAAGTAGTCAATTGTACCTTGGTTCACAAGCTGTGAACCGAGGTAAAATTTACTAACTTATTGTTTGTCAAGCAAACAGGTGCGCACGTTTTCATCACTGTGGCAACTGTTTCATCTGCTATGAAAGCCCTCATTTCAGTCGCATCTGTATCCACCCAAGATCGGGCAAGTGCGAATGGTTTCATGTTTGGGTTTTTTTCAAAGTATAGTTTGGCATATAAATTTGTTTGCGAAGTGCACAGTTCAATAAAATCATTGTCAAAAAATTTACTGAAAATGTCCAACTCACGCTCGTTGCCATCCACAGAAAACTGAATGCCTGTGGGCTCGTCAAATGTTTTTAACCATAGGTGGTGGAACGAATCCCCCAAATTCAATGTTTTGTCAACATGAACACACGTGCTTGATTGATCAGCTGATTTGCCGACATTCACATTTTCTTCCAAATTGCTTTCACACGACTCGAATTCGTCTGACGAGTCTTCTTTCGATATTTCTTATGAAAGAATATCCAGAAAAACCGTCCTCATCCGAATCAGAATCCTCAATAACGTCACAGAAAGTTGATAAATTATTTTCAATTGATGACGCCATTTTCCAAACAAAGTCGAACTGTGACGTTTTGTCCCCCTGTCGGACAAAGTATTGGAACACGTGCGTTACTTTATATGGAAACTCATGACGATTCCGGTGGAAATCAAAAGGTTTTCATTGGTTGTTAAACATAATTCGACCAGGGAAGCCCCCCTCTGTACTAATAAACATGAGCCGACCGAGTGCTAAGAGTTAATTAATATTAATAACACCTACTTGTTTGGACTTGTCAACAAATTTATTCATTCCTTTTTGGACCACTATTATGCTTGTGATAAATCGGCGATCAAATTCAAGGAAATTCAAGGACCTTTTGCTGATATACCTCGTTTTCAAGGACTTTCAAGGCCTTGAAAATAGCGTTTCAAATTCAAGGACATTCCAGGTTTTCAAGGACCCGCGGCTACCCTGTTAAAGTACATAAATTTGACCTTGAGGTCAAGGTCATATGAAGGTCATGATTACATGTGACATGCGATCTAATTGCGATACATCCACATGTCAAATATCTAAGTCCTAGGTCAAAAAACAAAAAAGTTCTGGTCTGGATAATTATTCCCCATTTGAAGTACATAAGTTTGACCTTAAGGTCAGAGGTCAAGGTCACATGAAGGTCATCGAGGTAGACGACATGCGGTCTCATGGTGACACATCCACATGTCAAATAACCAAGTCCTAGGTCAAAAAACAAAAAAATTCTGGTATGGACAATTACTTCCTATTTGAAGTACATAAATTTGACCTTGAGGTCAAGGTCACATGAAGGTCACGACATGCGGTCTCATCCACATGTCAAATAACCAAGTCCTAGGTCAAAAAACAAAAAAATTCTGGTCTGGACAATTATTCCCTATTTGAAGTACATAAATTTGACCTTGAGGTTAAGGTCACATGAAGGTCACAATGGTACGCGACACACCGGCTCATGGTGATACACTACGCTGCAAGCGACGATTACATGAATCGCTCAGGTCCGAGTTGAGAGAGAAGATTTAAACCTGTCCGATATTACGCCGACTGAGTTAGCAATAATTAAATCCAGTGAGGCATTTCAAGCGAAAAGGATTAGCCCATGTCGCGTAATCTCGGAGATAATTGTGTAAAGGATTAGCGTTAATTAACTTCTGTACATCAACTCCACCTCAAGAAAACAAAGCAGTCTTACAGACACGTGCACATTTTATTCTGACAATTTTTGTCGACAATGTCACCTCGAAAATAACATTAATGAGCAATACATTACACTGACAATTCTTCTTGAATTTTTCAATCACCTCACGCTGAATTAACAGGTAACAGGACAAAACCCCCTCAGGACAAAACCCCCTCATTTTTTGCATCGTAGGACAAAAACCCCTCAGGACAAAACCCCCTCAGACATTATATATATACTAACTTGTGTCTTGTGTTTCAGTAACACCATTTTGCAAGTCATCTGTACTTAACCATTAAAAGTACAGATGGCTGTTGTTGTTGTTATAACAACAAATCTCCAAAGTACTGGGATACTAGCTTGTGTCTTCTGTTCCATTATTTCTTTGATGTATAGCTTTGTTGTTTTAGTAATACCGTTTTGAAAGCTATCTGCACTTTCAATTTTTCAATTTTGCTCAAATTGCTGGGATACTAGCTTGTGTCTTCTGTTCCATTACTTCTTTGAGGTATAGCTTTGTTGTTTTAGTAATACCATTTTGCAAGCTATCTGCACTTTCAATTTTTTAATTTTGCTGACTTCAATAACCATTTATGTTGTTTTATTACACTGGCAAGACAAAGTTTTAGAACAACATTCTCTGTCATTATGTTATAAATATGCCAGTTTTGTGATGTCATTTGACTCAAAGTACGTGGCGCAAAATTCAGAGTTTGGGTTTGGTAACCTGTTACAGGGAGGATGACAATGTTAAGCATTTTTGTGGAATGTTGGACAGTCTAGCCTTTCTGCCAGTAGATGACATTCATGAAGGCATGTCACATCTGCGAGATGTCACCCCTGATGGACTAGAACCTCTCTTGGCCTATTTTAACAATATATATGTGACTGGGTCTTATAGAACTATCAAACCACCATCTCGACCTGATGGAACACTTGCCCCAATTATATTCAGGCGCTTACCGCCTACGTTTCCACCTCCAGTTTGGAATGTGCATGACATAACAGTTTGTGGTAATGCTCGCACAAATAACATTTGTGAAGGTTGGAATAATGGGTTTATGAAACTTGTAGGCCATGCACATCCAACAGTCTGGCGAGTAATAGACAGTCTCAAGAAAGACCAGGTATTGGTCTCTACAACTCTCCTTAGACATGAACGAGGTGAACCTCCATCAAAACGTCAAAGAAAACACACAGTTAAACTTCAGAAGAAACTTGTAAAACTGTGTGAGGATAGGCGTGAGGGTAAACTCAATGTGGCAGACTTCTTGAAATATGTTGGTTATTGTATTCGGTTTTAGAAACTTCACTCATATATATGAAACAGTTTTAAAAATATAGTGCTTCACCTATACGTCCGTCCGTCAACACGGTAAAAACATTACATGGTATCCACATCACAGGTTAGATTTGTGTAATAATAGAGGATCTACAACGGGTTCCCATTTTATAGCTCTATTTACAAAACGAGTTCAGTAAATTAGGTATTGGCCGGGCTTTAGCGAGGCCAAGACCTAATTTACTGGACGAGTTTTGTAAATAGAGCTACAAAATAGGGATCCGTTGTAGATTCTATTTATTACATGATCCAGGGTAACTCAAAAACGCGACTTGAACCACATTGAATTTTTGTGAGTGTCAATTAGATTTATTATCATTGGATAATTACTTTATAGATGTTGTAATTTGTAAGGCAAGATGATCCTAATTAATATAATATTTGTATGTTCTATAGTTCTGTGTGAAAAAGATCGCTAGCTGTTACATGTTGTCAGTATTATATATATGTCATTAAATATTAATTACAATTACCTGCAAACAAATTTAATAAAACTCTATATTTGTTTAAATATTCATTTTATTTATTCACTTCAACATTTATCACCTCATTTTTTTCATCATCATTTTTTTCTCAAGTGAGGGGGTTTTGTCCATTTTGTCAGTAAAAGTGAGGGGGTTTTGTCCGAGGGTGTTTTGTCCTGAGGGGGTTTGTTCGAGGGGGTTTTGTCCGAGGGGGTTTTGTCCTATATTCGAATTAACATACAGTTTTAAAATGTTGAGAACAAAATACGTCATCATAATATTATACGTGTTAATGTCATAGCGAACTCAGTCTCAATTATTTCTATTCAAACTTCGTTGTGACGGTGTTGTTCATTTTAAATAGTTGAGGTTACATGTTTGCCTTCAGTTCTCATTTTCGTGCGTGCGTGCACTGGAAAACAGTGGTTAGAGTCGGCTTCTGATTTTCGTTTTTTTTCCCCCGAATTGAATCTTCAAATTATCGATGATATCACCATCACGTTGAATGCCAAAACAAACACAGGTACTCTAGCATAAGCTTAGAAATTGAAAAAAAAAGGATATCTGATAGTATTTTTGGATTCGATGCTGTCGTGCCCTTATTAATTATAGGTTATGGAAGCACGGCAGCATCGAGCGCATAGTGATAACAAATTTATCGAACTGTCCCGTTACATCCCATTGCCTTCATTTCTCAGTTTAAATTAGGTGAAATGGGCGTAATAAGAGCCTCCTTTGTAAGTATGTACAAGAAAATGAACCAGTTCAATGTTGTTTATCAGAGCTCAGTGAACTCTTGGCATGATTAAATGTCCTGTGGATTAGGCCTACTACTGGAACAATTTCCACCTTTCGATTTTTGGATCATAAAAAGTTAAACAGAATTCGTCAACTCGTCCTCAGTTTTCCGAAAATTACATAACTTATCCAGTAAATTAGCCCAGACTTGATTTACTGAACTCGTTTTGTATATTCCGGAAGCCATCTATTTATCAACTCGGTTTGCGTGTGTGTGTGTGTGTGTGTGGGAGGGGGGGGGGGGGGGGGGGGGTGGGTAGGGATACATCACCCAGGGCCTACCTAGGAACTTAGTAATGAGTACAGTACCATTAAATCTGTTGGATCATTTTGGCAGGGCCATGAAGACCGTACGTTCTTCGAAACTCGCCACATGTGCTGTTGGATGGATGACAGGCTCTGCACCGGGCGTGCAGTTGAAACCAAGTTCCATTTAACATAACCATTCCAAGAGAAACCTTAGAAGAGTACATACACACACCATGATTTAAATAAATGCACATCATTGTCGGGAAACCTTGGAAGCAAAGAGAGCTGATCTACAGATGTAGACATTTATTTACTGCACCAAAGAGATTGCGGAGTAGGGTTGGGCATACTGAAACTTCCTCCACAGGCTTATTGTCGAGAGGGCTTCAATATTTTTTTTAAATAATTTAAAAAGAATATTTTGTGAGGGCATTTCAGTGGTGTAGCTGGGTGGGTGGGGGGGGGGGGGGGGGGGGGGGGTCAAGGAAATTGAGGGGGGGGGGGGGGTTCTCGAATTTCTCATTTTTTTCAGGGGCACACCTCTTGTGTTCGCCCCCATCTCGCCGCTACATGAATTGGGTAAAAGGCTCAAACACGTTATTCTTGTCGATGGGCTCCCCTTCCCTCACCACGCTCTTGCAAAATCCTTAGCGTTCGTATTAAGATGCAATGGAATTTCAAGATTCAAATGCGTCATGAATTCAGAAAAAGGTAAGGCTGCTATTGAATGTGATGAGAATAAAATGTCACTGTGAGTACACTGAACTGAAGGAATGCAGAGTGTCGGGAAACAATACACAAGTCAGGAATGGATTAATTGACGCCATTCTCAAAATATTTTATTCAATTTCATGAATACTTAATTACAGTTTACTTTTCGGGGAGCATTGTGAGATCAGAGCATTGTTTTTGTAAACAATAACTTCAGAAGGCCTGCACAATAAAAGGAAGCTGATTGATTTGTATGGCCGGCACTTAATCCAATTTCGGTGAGTGTCTAATTGCCACCAGTTTAATTACAAAACAAACTACTGTGATTAAGCACCTGTGAAAACACGAAAGGGGGACGGTTACTGATAGTCTAAGAGTGCCTTTTCCATTGTTTTTTTTCTTCTTTTTATCTGAACTACCCACTATTTGAATGGCAGAACTACCCACTATTTGAATGGCAGAACTACCCACTATTTGAATGGCAAAAGGAGATTTTTTGCATTTGCCAGTGATGGCCATCAATCATTATCATCCTCGAAGCGGCAGACTATACATGCCCGAAAATCCAGAACGACTGCACCCTCGAGGAGAGGTAGTACCTTTGTGAGAGGACCCAACCTCCCACACTGGTCCTCACCCGAGGGTTCAACCGACATCTACCAATGATACTACCCATCCACCACTGGACACTACCGAAGACACCTGCCGAATACCGGATCCTTTTCCTCCTTCAACACGCCTTGACATGTGAAAGCCATCCTATACAGCCACAGAGGGTCGAAAGAGGCTTGTCCCCCATACCGTCCCTGCGTGCCTTCGGAGTGCGAAATCATCATTTCGAGGCAATTTTTGCATTTAAATGATTGACATTTTTTAAAATGTTGCACCCACAGACATTGAAATATTTTGTAATGCACAATATACCGGGGCACCGAAGCCTTTATTAAGTGGTAAATGACATCCGACGTAGCTAAGCGTATTACGGCATCAAGTCATTCAAGAAATCACTGAGGCGATGAATAGAAAGTATTTTTTCTATCAAATTGGAAACTTCAGGGCATTCAATCGCCAGAGTTTTGGGGAATGGCGCAATAGAGGGCGGAGAAGTGAAATGGGGTATTGCGAGTTGGTGGGAGGGACAATTGATGCATAACTATGTTCATGTCGTTTTTCTGTCCATAACTTCTATGCCGGCATTTTCGAAGGGGGTGGGCCGAGGGGGGGGGGGGGGGGGGGGGGAACAATGGCTGCGAAGTAGAAAACATTATGTAAAACTAACCAGTAGCAATTTACAGACCTTCCTCTGTCTGTAACTTGTCCTGTACAATTCAAAAGACATCCGATTGAAAAGTGGATTTTGCCATATATATTAATAATTATTACTGCCAAACATTCTTTGTAGACTTGTGTGAAAGTCGAACAGATTTTAAGGTGGATTTACTCATCCCGCTGCAGCCGCTGGCTGCAATGGAGAAATCAGTGAATCACTGTGTGATCGAAATCGGCTGTGACATTGGCAGATTTCCTGAAAACCTCTGTGGTCCGAATTCAGTTGCGTTTGAAACCACTATCCCTTTATGGCCAGTGTATTGAATGAAAATGAAATGGACTTGTTGGTACGATCATTTTCATGCAGATAAAGCGTGCGGTAATTTTTATTTTTTCTAAAATTGAATGCACATCTCTTCGTCACAATGAGACATTACCAGTTTGAATCAACACACGTTTAAATAGGCTTATATATATAGCCTCTTCGCCAAACCCCATTTCAACTCACGTTTTTGCAGTAACGCAATTGGTAGCCAGTTAATTATATTACCAAGAAGGAAATAATCTTTTTCACACTGAATCACCGTTGCAACTGTGATTTACCAAGAAGGAGATAATCTTTTCCACATCTAAACACCGTTTGCACACGGTGTTTAATTTGGTAAAATTACACCGTTTGACACGGTGTTGGTCGGTGATTTTCAGAAAATCGCCCACCGTGTCGGGTGTTTGAGACAGGATACACTTGGCACGTACTGTATATGATAAGAAACATGGACTGTTGCATGGGGCGAAATGTAAAGGTCCGGATGAGTGAGAACGTTTTTTTTTTTTATTTCGAACTGCCACGTGTATATTATCACTGTATGTGAGCGAATATCAGTTCAAAACATTTATTTCTTTCATTTTGTTGTGTTGAATAAGTATAAATAAATGAGTAGTTGAATCTTCGTTCTGCTCTTTTTAATTATACTGGCAGTACTCCTTGATTGAAAACTTTTCTCAAGAATGAAAATTATCAATTTACCCCAAACAGCATGTAGCGGTCGGTCGATTAAGACTGAGAAAGAATGGCGACTATTGTTTGGAAACTCGCATTCAGTGGCATAATTGGCACAAAATGGATTTGTTGGGGAGGGGGGGGGGGGAGGGGCATTGAGGAATCTTTGCACGGCGAAGAGTGATGGCCACTGCAAAACATGTTACGTGGGAAATTTATGCACTTAGGCCCAGCGTAATGCGGGGGAGTGGGGGGGGGGGGGGTGCTGGATTGACAGTCATTATTAAATAGGCATATTTATAGGGCGGAGGAGGTAAGGGTGGAACAGTATCATGTCATATTTCGAAGGGCTCTGAGCCACTAACGTTGATTTTATTTTCTCGGTTATTGTTTCTCAGCCTATCCAATTCAATTTTTTTAAAAAATGCAATCTTCGAACAGAATAGATTACACTCTCTGCGAAAAACGCCTACATGTAATCTTGTTTTCACAATTATGGGGAAATCGAGTGTTTATTTTGAAATTGTTGTTTAAATGGGTAATAATAATTTGTGAAGCGTTTCGCAACGAGTTAAAAATGGTCGGCGTAACTTGATTTAGTTTTAATATTTTCATAATTTCTTTTTGCAACTTGAGAGAAAAGTTGTCCAAATCTAATGTCAATAATAATTATGAAGCTTAATCTTTTTCACAGTACGGTCCGAGAAACCAATCAAGTCGATAATCCATTTGTCTCGTACTGTACGAGTTTTTAATCAAATGTCGGACACAGATCACAGACATACTCTTCGACAATCGTCGGCAATTTGTGAGTGATCTTGAGACACAGTGCCTCGGACCAGGGAGATTCATGTAATCGTCGCTTGCAGCGTAGTGTACATCCACATGACAAATATCTAAAGCTGGACTCGAAATACAAAAAAGTTCTGGTCCAGACAGTTTACCTTAAATGAAAGTGTCAATGACACTGTAACTCAACTTGACAAACTTGAACTTGGTAAGTTTTTAATGAAATGGCAAAATTGAAGATCATTGGTACCAATGTCTTTTTTTTTTTGCCAGTGGCAACATTTTTTGACAGAAACCAAAGAAAATCGATAGCTCCCATCTAGAGGCCTCCCCAAACAAGCATGCCAGGTTTCAAAGCCCTGTAGGGTGTACAAAAGGGAAATATTGTGGTCTGACTAGACTAAATTCTAAGAACATTGGCCGTGGCAACATTTTTTGACGGAAATGGAAGAAAATTGTTAGCTCCCATCTAGAGGTCACCGTAAATAAGCATACCAGGTTTCAAAGCAATTTAGTCATAAATGTGCCCTGTACGGTGAGCCAAAGGAAAATATTGTGGTCTGACTAAACTAAGTTCTAAGAACGTTGGCTACAGCAATATTTTTTGACGAAAATTGAAGAAAATCGATAGCTCCCATCTAGAGGTCACCCCAAACAAGCATGCCAGGTTTCAAAGCAATCCAATCATAAATGTACCCTGTAGGGTCTGCCAAAGGGAAATATTGAGTCTTCTGACTAAACTAAGTTCTAAGAACGTTGGCCATGGCAACATTTTTTGACAGAATTGAAGAAAATTGATAGCTCCCATCTAGAGGTCTCCCCAAACAAGCATACCAGGTTTCAAAGCAATCTGATCATAAATGGGCCCTGTAGGGTGTGCCAAAGGGAAATATTGAGGTCTGACTAAACCAAGTTCTACGAATGTTGGCCGTGGCAACATTTTTTGCCGGAAATTGAAGAAAATTGATAGCTCCCATCTAGAGGTCACCCTAAATAAGCATACAGGTTTCAAAGCAATCAAATCATAAATGTGCCCTGTAGGGTGTGCCAAAGGGAAATATTGTGGTTTGACTAAACTAAGTTCTAAGAACGTTGGCTACAGCAATATTTTTTGACGGAAATTGAAGAAAATCGATAGCTCCCATCTAGAGCTCACCCCAAACAAGCATGCCAGGTTTCAAAGCAATCCAATCATAAATGAACCCTGTAGGGTGTGCCAAAGGGAAATATTGAGTCTTCTGACTAAACTAAGTAACGTTGGCCGCGGCAACATTTTTTGACAGAAATTGAAGAAAATCGATAGCTTCCATCTGGAGGTCTCCCAAAACAAGCATACCAGGTTTCAAAGCAATCTGATCATAAATGGGCCCTGTAGGGTGTGCCAAAGGGAAATATTGAGGTCAGGCTAAACTAAGTTCTACGAACGTTGGCCGTGGCAACATTTTTTGCCGGAAATTGAAGAAAATCGATAGCTCCCATCTAGAGGTCACCCTAAATAAGCATACCAGGTTTCAAAGCAATCAAATCATAAATGTGCCCTGTAGGGTGTGCCAAAGGGAAATATTGTGGTTTGACTAAACTAAGTTCTAAGAACGTTGGCCGCGGCAACATTTTTTGACGGAAATTGAAGAAAATCGATAGCTCCCATCTAGAGGTCACCCCAAACAAGCATACCAAGTTTCAAAGTAATCTGATCATAAATGCGATCTGTGAGGTGTGCCAAAGGAAATTGTGGACGTACTAACGTACATACGTACATGTATGTACGCCGACAGACGAGAAGTGATGGCAATAGCTCAGCTTGACTTTGTCAAGTTGAGCTAAAAAGTGCATAAATCTGACCTTCAGGTCAAAGGTCAAGGTCACTATGGTACACTGCACACCGGTTCATGGCGATACATCCACATGCCAAGTATCTAAGGTGTAGGTCAAAAGACAAAAAAGTTATGGCCCAGACAAAGTTTGTGTGATGTTTCCCTTAAAAAACCACATAAATCTGATCTTCAGGTCAAAGGTCAAGGTCACATGATGGTCACTATTGTACACTGCACACCGGCTCATGGTGATACATCCACATGCCAAGTATCTAAGGTGTAGGTCAAAAGACAAAAAAGTTATGGCCCGGACAAAGTTTGTATGAGAAGAAGAAGAAGAAGAAGAAGAGACATAATAACAAAGAAGAAGAAGAAGAAGAGACATAATAACAAAGCTAGGCATTCAAAACACTTTCGAGTGCAGCGACAGGACTGCATTTTGGAAAAGGACAACACTGTCTGCATTTTTTATTGAAGATGGTATCCATGCTCGACAAACATGCGCAAGTCACTTGATACCACGAATTTCCATCGAAAAACAAAATCGTAATTCTAAGAAATTTCAACAGATATTATGATACCTTGCATTGAATATGGCAACTGTGCAATCTCTCTCTAATAACTGTATACTGTATGAAGGCGATCTTTTTCATTATTTGATTGTAGACGGCGTTGTTTTTACATGCTTTTTCCGTCCGATGACGTCAGCCGGAAATCGAAAGTATACTCATACGTAAACAAGAGCAAAGGCTTTGGAATTTTCCCCCATGCAGCTGTCGCCGTGTTTTGAAGAATTTTGATCCCCTAGCTTTGTTCTTGGATATGTAAAGCACATTTGGCCACAAGTTGTTTTCGTGAAATATTATTAAATTATCAGTTCTGGTGCGAATACTGTAGCAAACTTCCAGGAACCAGAGGTGTCTACAGTCGACTCTATGAGTTGATTACACATGTGTTTCATGTTCAAAACATCCCAACCTTCATTTTGATGTACATTTTGTGTATATTTAATTTGAATTGAAGGAATACCAGAGGTGAGAATTTTCAAAATAAACAAAATTTCATTACTTTTTCCGTCATCGAACGGAAAAAGAATGTAAAAACAACGCCGTCTACAATCAAATAATGAAAAAGATCACCTTCATACAGTTATTAAAGAGAGATTGCACAGTTGCCATATTCAGTGCAAGGTATCATGATAGCATGCCCTGTCCCAGTTTTCGATAGCGTCCAATTTTCGATAATAACCGTTGTCGCGATTTTATATGTTACGCCGCGGTATTTACAAACAAAGAAACATCACAGCTCTTGACGATTTGAAATAGAAAGGAAATGTTGAGAAATCTTGTAAGTATACATTTATCTTATTCATCACTTTAAAAAGTACTAAGCATAGATCATTCTGGTGTATTTATTGATTAAAAATTACAATATGGTCTGAAATAAGATGATATGCAAGGTAAACATTACTTGGGTGGATCTGTCAAAAGTCAGACGACAAACATGATAATGTAAACACAAAAAGAAAGTAGCGTAACGTGATCATGATTGACGTTGTGGTATCACGCCCCCTGTTCAATTTTTTTTTCAAACTACAGAAGCCGAGAGATGCAATCGATTTTATGTGATTTTATGAACACTGTTTTTAAAAACTACGCGACAATGCAAATTGCAAATTACATGTATTTGAAATGCAAATAAGGAAAACACACCCAATACTACACATGTATGTGTGACAAGTGTGTATATGTGTCTGTGTGTATGTATATTTTAACATGTGTCATACCACTAAACTACTAAGGATGGATTTGAATTTGAGGGAGTGGAGGCATGTGTTTTTGTGTATGTATGCGTAGGTATGGTGAATATTTACAGGTGCGTGTGGGTGATGAAGGCCTAAGTGTGTCTGTGTGTGTGCTTGGCTGTATGCGTAAGCAGGAATATTTGTGTGTGGCGTGTATTTGTGTATGTATGGGTAGGTATGTTGCAGTTAAATGTTGTCTTTCTTTATCTTTGCAGCTTGACCCTAGAAAGAAGAAGACATATCAGCAATATGAAACCACTCAAATGGAGACAGCTATTAGGATGGTACGGGATGGTTTAGGTGTAAACAGGGCTTCCATTAATTACCAAATTCCACTTACAACATTAAGGGATCGTGTTGATGGAAGAGTAGGTGAAAATATAGCAAGATCAGGACCAACGCCATTGTTCACGACAGCCAAAGAGAAAGATATGGTTGACCACATTGTTGCAATGTCTGAAATTGGTTATGGGTATACTAGCAGAGATTTTCAGGTGACAGCCACAGACAGATCTTGCCAGATTTATTGGAAAATCTGATGGAAATTCAATTTTAAGCGAAAAGTGGCTTCGCAATTTCATGAAGAGGTGGCCACTGTTAAAAACATTGAAACCGAGGAAACTTTCTGTTGTCCGTGCCAAATCAGCCAGTGAAGAATCTATCCATGCATATTTTATTCGCCTGAAAGAAATTCTCAACAAATATCAATTTATGGACCACCCTGAAAGGATATATAATGTAGATGAATCAGGGGTCAGCACAGAAAATAATCCACCCAAAATTATATCATTAAAGGATACACCTGTTCAGGCCATGACAAGCGAGAGGTCATCCATTACCACTCTTATTGGCTGTGGAAACATGTATGCAGTCGGCACCGTGATTCCACCTTATCTTGTTTACAAGGGAAAGAAACTGACACCAGGGTTGTTAGATGGTGCCCTTCCCGGGACTCGGGCAACAGTTTCGGATTCTGGATGGTCGAATAGTGTCATATTCACAAAATTTTCTAGAAAAACATTTTTTGAAATATGTTCAGGGACATGGAAGTAACAAAGCCGTTCTCGTATGGCTAGGGAGAACAATATAATTCTTTTTGTGTTACCACCACATACCAGCCACATATTGCAACCACTGGATGTGTCATGCTTTGGACCTTTTAAGTCCAAGTACAATCAAGAATGTCACTGCTTCATGCGATCAAATCCGGGAAGAGTGATCACCAGGTACGACGTTTGTAGATTGATATGCAAAGCTTATGTGAAAGGGGTACACCTAATAATGCTATTTCCGCTTTCAATAAAACAGGAATATATCCATTCAACCCAACAGCTATTGACACTAGACAGTACACACCAAATAAGGTATATTTTGATTCAACTGAGGAGGATACTAGTGCCGATACACAGACGGAAAATGTTTCACCCCTTCAACTTGAAAATAAAATTAACTTAAGCCAGTATCTGAATAAGAAAGTGCCGAAAGTGGAAAGAAAGAAGAGTAAAAAATGGCCAATCAGTGGGTGTGCCATTACCGACGACAACATATAAGAAAGTCTTAAAGATGAACATGACCAGAAAGCTAAAACCAAATCAACAGACACCGAACATAAATCTAAAAAAACTATAACGGAACATAGTAAAGGAAAACAGAAAATGTCAAAACATTTCTCACCAACTGAGGCGGAAGATGCCTCAGATAATTCCTTGGGAGAAGACGAAGTGTGTTGCATCTGCCACAAATGGTCAGCGCCAGACGTACAGAGATATGACGCTTTGATTATCGTTAATTGGGCACAGTGTGATCAGTGTCAACAATCGACTCATCTTATCTTCTGTTCCAAAATTTGTGTAGTGAGAAGAGGTTCAAATTTTTGTGCCCACATTGTGATCCAGACACGTCTGTATAAATACTGGAAACACCAGCAATCATTCTGTAAATATGTTTCAAATTTCATTGTGACTTGGAGTTTAATGGAATTTATTGAAGTGTTAAAGAAACATAATTTGGTGTTGTTATACTATTGTGATCGCCGCTGGTTGGTACAAAAACTCACACAGAGTAGATTTCCCACGCACACTGTAAACCTGATGCTCCAACTGAAAATATTCTAGACATCCACGTATCGTTTCTTGTTATTCCATCGCAGCGGTTATTGTTTACATACAAAAGCAGTTACATGTGTGTTTTTGTACCATTTAATGTCGCCCGCACTTTAACTTTGTTGCTGGCTATTTCATTGGAACCAGGGTAAGTGATTTATTAATATTCTGTTGATGTTTTTTTCGTTAATCCTACTGATATACCCTTCTCACGAAGATATCTTCTTTATATTCAACATCTAGAGTCGACCATTCACCCAAATTTTCCTTTCAGCACCAGGCGGTCTTCCATACTGGCTTATAATCATATGCAATAAATTTTTCATTGGTTACCGAAAACTGGACGCGTTCTTCCGGTTGACCTATAAATACTGCACTCCACTTTCAGTCGCAGATTTTCGTAACAGTGAGCATCTTGAAATGCGGTTTTCAGGAAATGTGTACATTATAAACGTAAGAATATGAATATTACAAAGTTTATTTGATTTTAGAAGAATTAAATTTGAAAGTGTGCCCTACATTCTTAGATTATCAAAAACTGGACGCACCATGAATGATACCTGTTGAAATTTCTTAGAATTACGATTTTGTTTTTCGATGGAAATTTGTGGTATCAAGTGATTTGCGCGTGTCTGTCGAGCATGGAAACCATCTTCAATAAAAATGCAGACAGTGTTGTCTTTTTCCCAAATGCAGTCCTATCGCTGTATTCGAAAGTGTTTTGAATGCCTAGCTTTGTTCTTGGATATACGAAGCACATTTGGCCATGAGTTGTTTTCGTGAAATATTATTATCAGTTCTGGTACGAATACGGTAGCAGACTTCCAGGAACCAGTGGCAGCGGTGGCTACTGTCAACTCTACTCTAGGACTATGAGTTGATTACATGTGTTTCGTGTTCTATACATCCCAACCTTCATTTTGATGTATAATGTTTGTATATTTAATTTGAATTTAAGGAATATGAGAGGTGAGAATTTTCAAAATAAACAAAATTTCATTACTTATATTATAGCCGAGTAATATAGGAACCTAATTTTTTGACAACTCTTGAGCTTAATTTAAGCCTTAAATTTCAATGCTGGGACTCCTTATTGCTCAAAGTGTGTTTCCAACCTAAGGACATTATTCAAAAACGTGCACACACCTACCAACACATCCAACTAAATTGCAGAAAGAATAAGATAGCTGGTATATTTATTTTTTAAAATTATGTGCACATTCAAAACAAGTAGGTGTATCTTCGTCCACAAATGTCCGCCATTTGCAAGTTTGCAACTGAAGTCGAGGCGGTGTGTACACCCACTATTTATCATATGTTATCCTAAACACCATTATTTCTGTATTCATTTCAAAAATCGTTGTGGATTATTAAAAGATATGCCCATCTCGTATAACATTACGTAATTTGTGAAATATAAAAATACGGAAACACGCACACGAAAGTAATCAGCCCGGAACTATCATGACGTCATCTCCAAGGAGATTGATGCACAAATATTCCAATATGGAAGAACTGTAAATATTGTTGGAATGGTATCAGCTGTCATAAATCTGTTTGTAAAACGCCCGTGTGTTGCTCCATATTATTGAGAAGTAATACGACAATGTGAGTAGCAGACAAATCAGTACCCCAAACAATGGAAATAGATGTATTCTTTTTACATATTTTAGCATCACATGCTGCTTCGACTAGTTCGAGTCCGACCAAGTTTTCATGATCAAGGCAGTGCTCGACGGCTACAGGTGTCACGATAACGCCGTCAGTAAAAACTAAAATGGGTTTGGGTCAACTTGGCCCAGGACATAAAGCTCTCACATTTGCAGTTTGGACAAATCGCAGAATTTGATCTGTTGGAAGTGCGTTGAAAAAACAGCACAAATAAATAGTTGCTCTGTTTGAATGGGGAGCTGGTAGCCAATGGCAATGGGAACGAGGCAACCCGCCTCAAACGTACTGGGACAACCCGCCCCAACAGTCACCCTGGACAACCCACCCCAGCAGTTCCTTTTAGTAACAACATATGTATATTCCGAATGAACTGGACTTTCTTTCAAACTATTCTGCTGTTATTAATTTACCTATAATACAGTCATTTGGGGTTATAACAGGTCACCTTTCATATTTTTGTTTATTTCTCTCAAATAAAATAAGTTACCCAAGGTTTGTTTTTTGTTATTGACAGGCAGGTATCTGACACTCATTATTGCAGTGGAATTCCTCAGATAAAGCTTCTGTTCATTTTATTGAATTAGATCGTTTGACTGTCACAATTCGGTCAATAACGGGACGCTTGTGTCTATAAACAGTCGCCCTCTTTGACATCCACTGGCGATCTATTTTCTCACGTTATATGTATTTATTGGACACAAAATACTTTTGTGTCTTCTCTGAATTAATTTCACCACACTAGTCACAAATTTTACAGTGGAAAGAAGTGAAAATGAAGTGGATTAAACACAGTAGTTTTGCATTAATTTTGTAAAAATAGATCAAGTTGAGCAGTGTTTCAGTAGGTTTTATTTCTGTTACGGTATGGCAATATTATCGATATTGGTAACAGAAAGAAATCTGAGAATCAGCAACAATAACTATGAATTTAACTATTCTGAAATTTAATTTAAAAAAAATTAATATAAAAAAAAAAAAATGCTACAAAAATCTTTTACACTAATTGGTTTACAGAAAATAAAAACAGTGGTACTTATCAATTATAGAATTAGTCCAAAATACAGTTTGACAGAATCCAGTAATCCAGTGGTGACGAATCTTGTGAAGAAAGTTGCCAGCTGGTACATGTATTAAATCCAAGAATGTCTCTTCGGAAACAGATCCCGTAGATTGTAATAAAATTTTCACTTAGAAATTTCAGCAGTCTCCAATAAAATATAATAAAATGATCTGCAAAATTCAAATGGAGTAAAAATCCATGAAGTATTGGTGCCACAGGTAATTTCCAAATAATCCAGTAGAATCCTGGATTTTCACAAAATATTATTTTGTTTCACAGAAAGTATAAATTCTCTTTTTCAAGACGAACAAATTCTCTTCAAAATTCTCTTTTGGAATCAATCTTCCAAATTCACAAAGAAGCACTGCTTCTATAATAAATGCACTGTCCTAGAACAATAATAATCTCCAATGGAAACAACTGCTGTGAAAATAAGTTCTTCTGAAATGGCTTTCTAAAATGAGTTTTTGAATTCTGTTGACAAACCTTTATATAGTAACCAGATAGAATGTCCTAGAAGATGAAGTGTCTACAATGTACTATCAGTTTCCAGGTGATTCTGTCACAATCCAAGTAAACAAGGTCCCTGACCTACTTAAACAATCAACAGCTATATGTACAATAATTGTAGATCAGTGTAACAAAGATGTAAACAAGGTCACTGAGTGCAAATGAGACAGACCAGTCAGAAAATGCAGCAATAATAAAAAAAAAAATATCTTTCTCATATAATTATCCACTAAGGATACATCAATCTCAATATAATATGGGGGCTATAACACACCCCACCTTAAAAGAAAAAGTTTGAAGGTACTGAAAAATTTTATATAATTTTAGCAGTCTCTGACTGGTTTACAATACACACACACCACAATCTTCACAATTTTTTTTTTTTTTAATAAACATATATACACTTGAAGTGAATAGGGGACGATCATATCATTTTAAATTAGGATATTCTGGAAAGAGCATCAGCTACAACATTATCTCTTCCCGAAATATGCCTAATCTCTAAATTATATTCTTGAAGGGCTAAACTCCACCGCAATAATCTTTGATTCTTGTTTTTCATTTTATTGATAAAAGTTAAGGGGTTATGATCGGTGTAAACTGTAATTGGGCATTGGGCGGTTCCTAGATACACATCAAAATGGGTTAATGCCAAAATTAGAGCTAAAGTTTCTTTTTCTACTGTAGAGTAATTATTTTGATGTTTGAGAAATTTTCTGGAAAAATAACATACAGGGTGATCAATACCTTGGTAATCTTCCTGGGCAATATACCCACCTGCTCCATTGTCACTTGCATCTATGAATAATTTGAAGGGCTCTTCATAACTGGGACTGGCCAAGACAGGGGAATTATTTAATAAAGTTTTTATTCTGTTAAAGGATTTCTGGCATTCCTCAGTCCAATCAAACTTAACCCTTTTGCTCAATAAACTGGTCAAAGGGGAGACAACATCCGAGAAATTTAAACAAAATTTTCTATAATATCCAGCCATGCCTAAGAATCTCATGAGCTCTTTTTTAGAGCTTGGTACTGGAAAATTTACAATGGCATCAACTTTAGCCGCAATCGGCCTCACCTGCCCCTGACCCACAACATGACCCACAACATGACCTAAATAATTTACAGTTGCTTTGCCAAATTCTGATTTTACCAAGTTAATAGTTAGGTTGGCTTGGGTCACTTTGTCAAAAAATTCTTGAATATGCTTTAGATGATCAGCCCAAATTGTATCTGTGTGTATAATAACATCATCAATATAAGCTTCACTGTGATCTAGATCTGCAATTAAGTGGTTAACCATGCGCTGGAACGTTGCCGGAGAGTTTTTCATGCCAAAAGGGGTAACTTTATATTGATACAATCCAAATGGTGTAACAAAAGCAGATATTTCTTTTGCTTTTTCTGTTAAAGGGACTTGCCAATAACCCTTTAACAAATCAAATTTTGTCACAAATTTAGCAGGGCCAAGTTTGTCAATGCAGTCATCAATTCTAGGAATTGGATAATTGTCTGTTTTGGTGAGGCTGTTCACCTTTCGGTAATCTGTACAAAATCGGTAACTCCCATCAGGTTTTGGGACAAGTATACAGGGCGAACTCCAGTTGCTATGGCTAGGTTTTATGATATCATTGTCCAGCATATACTGTATTTCCTTTCGCATGATCTCAGCTTTGAAAGGGTTCAATCTATATGGATGCTGTTTGATGGGATTTGCCTCTCCTACATCAACATCATGAAAAATAACAGATGTCCTACTAGGCACATCGGGAAATAAGTGTTGATATTTGAAAATTAAATCAACTAAATCTTTTCTTTGGTCAGGCAGTAAATAATCTATTTTATTTTGTAGATCTCTCAGGACATCTGAGTTCTGTAACTTTAGAGGTACATTTTCACCGCCTTCATGAACATCCTTCACAGGATTTTCCAGCTCATCCATGTGGGTGACTGTTGAGACTGGTAGAGAGTTTGGTTCTCTCTCATAATATGTTTTCAACATATTTATATGGCACAGCTGAGTATTTTTGAGTCTATCGGGAGTCTCAACAACATAATCAGTATCACTGATCTTGTGCTTAACAATATAAGGGCCTGAATATCTTGCTTGTAAAGCATTGCCCTTTAAAGGGAATAATACTAGCACCTTGTCCCCAGGTTTAAAGGTGCGAAATTTTGCCTTTTTATCATACCAGGTCTTCATATGACTCTGGGCTTTCTGTAAATGTTTATTTGCCATTTCTCTGGCCTGGTGCAGTTTTTCCTTAAAAGTGGACACATAGTCCAGAAGAGAAATTTCAGGTGGCTCTTCCTCGAGCCATTTCTCCTTCAAAGCAATGAGTGGACCCCTCACTGAGTGTCCAAACACTAATTCAAAAGGGCTGAATCCCAGAGATTCCTGTACAGTCTCACGGACTGCAAATAAGAGGAGATGTACTCCTTCATCCCAATCCTTCTCATTATCCTCCCCATAGGCCTTTATCATGGTCTTCAGTGTTTGATGAAAGCGATCTAGAGCTCCTTGACTTTCGGGATGGTAGGCACTTGATGTGTACTGCTTTATTTTGAGCTCATACATAACCTGCTGAAAAATGTTTGACATAAAATTTGAGCCTTGGTCTGATTGCACTGACCTGGGTAGACCGAAAGTCGTGAAAAATTTTATCAAGGCCTTTACTATAGTCTTCGTTTTAATATTTCTTAGAGGTATAGCCTCAGGAAATCGTGTTGAAGCACACATGATGGTAAGAAGATATTCATTTCCAGATCTTGTTCTAGGCAATGGGCCAACACAATCAATAATAATTCTACTAAATGGCTCCTCAAAAGCGGGGATTGGTTGAAGGGGAGCAGGAGGAATCTTCTGGTTGGGTTTTCCTACAATTTGACAGGTGTGGCAGGTTTTACAAAATTCGACAACATCCTGTCGAAGCTTGGGCCAGTAAAAACACTGTTGAATACGAGAGTAGGTTTTCCTAACTCCCAAATGTCCAGCCATTGGATTTTCATGAGCCAGGCTTATTATTTCATTCCGGTATTTAGTGGGGACAACTATTTGATAAATAACCTCCCAATCACTATTGGAGGGTACTTCTGGTGGTCGCCATTTCCTCATGAGTACATCAGATTTTTTAAAATAACAGACAGGGGAGTTTTGAGCTTCTGCCTCTGTGAGAGCCCTTTCACGTGGCTCGGCAAGGTCAGGATCACTTTCCTGTTCCTGAATTAAAGATGTCCGGGAAATGACATTCAAGGAGGTCCGCCTATCACTCTCAGGTGTAGTGGCCTCTTTACAATTTCTAGAGGAGTCATCACACTGACTCAAAAATGTCTGAGACAAATCAATATCTTCAGAATCCGTAATTCTGTGACTGTTCTTATCCTCAGCTTTACTGTTTAAATCAACACAATTAAGGTTGTTATCAACCTCAGCTTTCTTTGCCATGGACCGAGTCACAGCACATGCTGGAAAGGCAAAAGGAAAACATTCCTTCAAATTAATAATACTTTCATCTGTGCTCGGCTTATCCACCACTTGAGGTTCTACAGTGACTTTGTCACCAGCTAAGTCATTTCCCAATAATAAAGAAATACCTTTTACAGGTAGAGTAGGTCTGATTCCTACTGTCACAGTCCCATTTACTAAACTACTTTTTAAATTTATTTTATGAAGTGGGACATTTAAAGAATTTGACTCAATATCCGATATTAGAACTTGTGCCCCTGTAGCACTTTCTTCAGAAAATGGCAAAATGCCTTCTAACATTAATGACTGAGTAGCCCCTGTGTCTCTCAGTATTTTTATTGGTAAGGAACAGTGCTTATCCCCCTCAAGGGAAACAAAGCCGTCAGAAATAAATGGCTTATAATTTTCTAAAGCATCTTGCTTTATTACATAATTTTCAGGGCATGGAGCACATGCTAGTGCATTCTGTGAAGTGGAGGACTCATTTTTCCTTTTTAACAGCCAGCAATCAGATAATAAATGACCTGGTTTCTTACAATAATTACAAGTTTTAGTTGAACTGTTGGGTCGTAATGGTGTAGGGCTGGCATTAGATGACTTATTCTCATTAGGCTTCCGATTAAATTTGGGTGGTGAAAAGTTTGGAGGATTGGAAGGATGATTGGAAGGATGAGATTTATCTGAAGTAGGTCTAGGTCCACTTTGGAAAGAATTCTTGTGAAGCCAAAAATTTGTAGAGTTACGACTCATTTTATGAGTTAAGGCATAGTCATCTGCTAGTACTGCTGCTCTATTTAATGTGTCAACTTTTTGTTCATCCAGGTGGGCCTTTATATCTGAATGTATCTTTCCTTTAAACTCTTCAATCAGCATCATTTCTTTTAATTTCGAGAAATCTTTCCCTATTTCTTTTGAATGGCACCACCTGTCAAATAAATTTTGCTTTTCTCTGGCAAATTCCACATGAGTTTGATTTTCGTTTTTATAATAATTTCTGAATTTCTGCCTATAGGCCTCTGGAACAAGTTCATATGCCTTAAGTATAGCCTCTTTAACAGTGTCATAATTATTGCTTTGCTCAGAAGATAGAGCGGAATAGATTTCTTGGGCCTTCCCTTTTAAAACATTTTGCAATAGCAAAGTCCAGACATCCCTTGGCCATTCTAAACTTGTTGCCACTTTTTCAAAATGTAAAAAATATTTATCAACTTCTTTTTCTTGAAAGGGGGGAACTAGCCTAACATTTTTAGTTGCATCAAATCTACTTGGGGAAATTACATTTGAGCCTTGACGCTGTGATTCTAATTCTTTTATTTTTATTTCCTTTTGAATTTCTAATTCTTTTAAGTGCATTTCTTTTTGAGCTTCTAATTCTTTTAATTTTAATTCCCTGTCCTCTTTTTCTTTTTGAGCCTGAATTTCAGTTTCCCTCATTTTTTGTTGCATTTCTAACTTTTTTAATTCCAATTCTAACTTTTTGAGTTCAAGGGCATCAGTGGGTTGTAGTTCAGAGGGGAGAGTTTCAGACTGAGGCAAAAGGCCTTTCTCCATATAATGATTAACAATGAGCTGTTTAAGTTTATGTTTGTTCAGACCAGGGGTGGCGGGTAATTTTAGATACTGAGCAAGTTGAAATAAATCCTCCTTCTTAAGAGATTCTAAAAGGGCCAAACTAGGAGATCTTTCAAATTCAGATATAAATTCTGTAACAATAAATACCATGATGAAAAGGTTTGCTGGTTCTCAGAATATAAATAATGAATTAAATGATACTGAAATTTTCTAACAAAATTTAAATGTTTTGAAAGTGAGCCAAAATAATAATTGCAATTTGCAATTTCTCGTTATCTAATATTCAATCTCGGCAACGAGCCCCCAATTTCTGTTACGGTATGGCAATATTATCGATATTGGTAACAGAAAGAAATCTGAGAATCAGCAACAATAACTATGAATTTAACTATTCTGAAATTTAATTTAAAAAAAATTAATATAAAAAAAAAAAAAATGATACAAAAATCTTTTACACTAATTGGTTTACAGAAAATAAAAACAGTGGTACTTATCAATTATAGAATTAGTCCAAAATACAGCTTGACAGAATCCAGTAATCCAGTGGTGAAGAATCTTGTGAAGAAAGTTGCCAGCTGGTACATGTATTAAATCCAAGAATGTCTCTTCGGAAACAGTATCCCGTAGATTGTAATAAAATTTTCACTTAGAAATTTCAGCAGTCTCCAATAAAATATAAGAAAATGATCTGCAAAATTCAAATGGAGTAAAAATCCACGAAGTATTGGTGCCACAGGTAATTTCCAAATAATCCAGTAGAATCCTGGATTTTCACAAAATATTATTCTGTTTCACAGAAAGTATAAATTCTCTTTTTCAAGACGAACAAATTCTCTTCAAAATTCTCTTTTGGAATCAATCTTCCAAATTCACAAAGAAGCACTGCTTCTATAATAAATGCACTGTCCTAGAACAATAATAATCTCCAATGGAAACAACTGCTGTGAAAAGAAGTTCTTCTGAAATGGCTTTCTAAAATGAGTTTTTGAATTCTGTTGACAAACCTTTATATAGTAACCAGATAGAATGTCCTAGAAGATGAAGTGTCTACAATGTACTATCAGTTTCTATCAGTTTCCAGGTGATTCTGTCACAATCCAAGTAAACAAGGTCCCTGACCTACTTAAACAGTCAACAGCTATATGTACAATAATTGTAGATCAGTGTAACAAAGATGTAAACAAGGTCACTGAGTGCAAATGAGACAGACCAGTCAGAAAATGCAGCAATAATAAAAAAAAAAATATCTTTCTCATATAATTATCCACTAAGGATACATCAGTCTCAATATAATATGGGGGCTATAACAACTGCGCATGTCTGACTTTGAACCGATATTGACAACTCGACTCGCTGATGAAAGGAAATAAATATATCATGATGCCCAATATTTATCCCAATTATTTTATCGTGAATTTGAAGCGTAGACAAACCTGTTCTAGTGTTGAAACAATTAGTCGAAGTCGATTCGATTTTCGGAAAAATCAACTCTGAAATCGCCAGTCGACTAGTCAGGAAACTCAAAGATGAAGTCGTAAAATGCCAATAGTGGGGGTTAATGATTACAAACATCAGACGTTTCTGCTTCGTGGTTGACCTATTTTAAATTGTATTGAGAAGTGGATATCAATGCAATCATTGTCGTTTGTTGATGCCGATAATGTTACAACTTAGATTTCAGCAGCATTACAGGCATTGATTTCACCTAACCTAATCACTGGCATGCGTTGAAGAAAAATACTTTGATGTACAACTTCAAAGATGCCGTTAATTCATGCAAGCGATCTGTCCCTCACCCAAGTCGCCCACACTTTTTAATTGATATAAAAATAAAATACATGCCTCAAACACTCAGAAAGCTGCTCCATATTCTATGATATTACTGTACTGGTTTGGGTGCGAGCTGGCGAAGACCGGATATGAAGGTGAGGAAACTGTCCGTCACAAAATTTGACCCGGAAGTTTTTAATTAATTGCACCGGGGGGAATGGCGGCACACTTCAAACATTTTACAAATTCACGAAACTTCTGTTTTAACATCACTTGGTACTTTTTCCACTGTATAGATAGAGGACTAGGAAGCACGCACTTCCCAGGTATCCTAATTTTTTTACTGAATGTTGAAAGCTATAATATGCACAACGTTTTAAAAATACGAAAAAGAGAACAGCTACATTCATGACTTTGACAAGGAAACGGCATCAAACACGTGTCAAACGAGTCATTAAATGAAAGGGTTATCAACTTACATGTAACAGTCTCTTATCACCTAATTTACTGAGACAATTATGTTTTCAACAGAAAAGCCGACTAGTCGATTTTGAATCGATTACTCCCGTTGACTAGTCGACTTTGAAAAATAGGTAATCATTTCAACACTAACCTGTTCAAATAATAATACTTACGTTCACACTCTTTATATTTTTCTTCCCGTAGTTGAGAATGAAAAATCTTTGCAGTTTTGCGTGTAGAAATTTTCTTCTGGCGCACTTTGTCTTTTTAAACAAAAATTTGCTTTTGTCAACAAAAAAACAACAATGAACTTGCGAAACTTTCAAAGACGACAGGCAACATATTACTTCACAAACCCGGAATAAAATTTTAGTTTGAAATGCTCTTCAAAGTCAAGTTTTTTAAGGTTCAACATCGCCTGACCCATTACTGTCTGTGATCCGTTACTGCCTGAATAACTGTACCATAATAATTATGTCAAAGGGGATGAGACAACTTACCCCTGAGACAACTCGTCCCAACTTTTGAGACAACTCGACCCACCTTTTAAGACAACTCGCCCCCAGCTTTTCCATTGGAAATGATTATAAAAAAATAACAGGAGATTGATTACCAAAACATGTTTTTATTCATCGATATCAAATGATATGGAATAGGTATAAAAATATGATTTTACAACAAAAATCTACATCTTTATAAAAAAGAATAGCATTTCTTATGTTCTGATATTTTACCTGTAAACCAGTGCTCAGCACATGCCTCCAAACAGCTTGGTCCCTAAATCTTCAGCTTTCACTGTCATCTCTACTATCTTGGATTCCTTTTGCAGCAATGGAACAATTTTAAAGTTAGAGCGCAATGAAAATGGATATACTGGCGAGGAAAAGAATGCCATGAGAAATAAGTAAAATGTTGAATGAATGATTGAAATGAAAAGTTTCAGCACGCCAAAGGCGCACGGGGGCGATGTGGGGTTGAAATCCCTTTCAACCCAAATAACTTTATTTGCTTTATAGCTTTGTTTGCTTATGAGTCCATGAGAGTCGGAAACGAGAAACAATAATCTTATTTAGTTTGAGTGTGCGCACTGGCAGTAGGGTAGTGGGTTGAGATCCCCGAGAACCTCGAACTGGAAGATGACTAGAAATTTTGCATAACTACAAGAGTTCTACGATGTGTGTTTGCTTGGAGGAGAGGTTGGCATATTTATGGTAATACTGAGACCGCAGTTTTGTGGTTATTTTATAAAAGAGAAATATTTACCTTCAATATCGTTATTTGTATGAACGTTTGATGAATAGTCGTCAGCCGCAATCACAATCCACCCAAAACACTCATTGATCAGATTGTTTGTTTAAACAAAAATACAATATTTATGATTACTCTTTTCAGAGCTGTTAATGAAATGTCATCAGCCACAATCACACTCACTGATCAGATTGCTTGTTTAAACAAACACAGATTACAATTATTATTTTTGAATCATTGGGTTAGATGTCTGGGTAATGAAAGGATAATTTTCTCCTCAGTCAGTGAATACGATTTTTGGGTAACTTCTGTGTCAAATTTAATATTCTTGGAAAGAAATTATTATTCTTTCATGTGTGCTTTGTGTAGTTGATTCAAAACTTGCATTTGAATAGGATTTTCGTATTATTAAAGGTGGGTATATAAATTAATATTCCATAATTGTTTGGGATTTTTTTTACTAAAAAATATAAAAAATAAAGTAAGTAAAAAAATGTTTTGGCGGGTCAACTTGCCACCCAAAGTGGATCAACCCACCTCAAACCAGGGACGCCTTGGCCCGAAAATATATGTGGGGGCGACTTCACCAGAAGCCATTGTGGACAGGACAGTCATTAAAAATTATGAAGTCGGATAAATGTAAGTAAAATTTAATACTTTTGCATTAAAACATTTGGGGTGACTTGTCTCAGTAAAAAACTGATGGAGAAAAGATAAAAAAAAATTTGGGGTGAGTTGTCTCATTCAAAATTGGTCCAACTTGTCTCACTTGAGGCGACTTGTCCCAGGGCGACATGTCAAATGGATTGTTAATATGGTGTTATAATAAACGAATACCACCCGAACCATCCCCTGGCCAAACCGTCCCCCGATATTTTACCCAAACCGTCCACCGATATTTTACCCAAACAGGGACTGATATAAGCTTCATAAACTGTAACCTTAAAGTAGGTTATGGTGTGCCTAGCATACCGTAACCTGTAGGTTTCTGTAGTGTAGATATAAGGTAAATTATTAAGGTAATCAGTTTCCTCTCGTAACCTAATAATAGGTCTCGATTTTATAGAAACCTGTAACCTCCCCCATAACCTAACCTATAGGTTACGGCTTATGTCAGACCCTGCCAAACCATCCCCTGAGGGGCCAACCCAAACTGTCCCCCAGATTTTTAAAAAACAATTTCAATTGGCATCCACTGGCAATCTATTTTCTCACGTTATATGTATTTATTGGACACAAAAAGTCTTTTGTGTCTTCTCTGAATTAATTTCACCACACCAGTCACAAATTTTGCAATGGAAAGAAGTGAACGGTCTCTCCAATGAGCGGTTATAAGCTATGCTTTTTATTTGAGAAATGAATAAAATATAATAAAATCTTATTGACGATTTTTTTGTAACTAAAGTTTGCCAAGTTTTTTTGCATTTTGTTAGGATAACAGTCAATTATATATTTCTAGTCTTTATTACAACATTGATGTTCAATAGAACATGATTCAGTATATGTTTCTGTTGTGTTTATAACACTGATTCAATATGTATTTCTGTTGTCTATAACGCTGATGTAAAACGGTACGTGATATTACTGAAAAAATAAATTCAAATGTCTATAAAACTTTGTGATGCTTTGTTGTTATTTTGTAAAGGACGATTTGGGTAAAATATCGGGGGCCTGTTGGGGTAAAATATCGGCTTGGGGGAAAATATCAGAGATAGTTTGGGTAAAATATGGGGGATGGTTTGGGTGAAATATCAGGGGACGGTTTGGCCAGGGGATGGTTTGGGTCAGATATAAAATTAAACTTTTTTGAGTGGGGGACGGTTTGGGCAAAAAAATCCAGGGGATGGTTCGGCTGGGGAACGGTTTGGGTGGCTTCGTAATAAACAAAAACAATTTTTTTTAAATTTATGATTTTATTAATCCTGATCTAATAAAAACAGGTAATGCATACACTGTACCTCTCTCAAATATCAGTCTCTAAGTCTGTTGCTGACGATCTCAATTTGACTGCTTGTGCTTCTTTCATGAGGGACAGAACAAGCTTGTTCAAATGCAGGTCACTCCCAAGACAATTTATACTGAAAGATAAAGAAAGATTTGATAAATAAACAGGCAGAATAGCACTTTTGACATTGATGATTCTCTGAAAATCAAAGATTTAACTAGAAAATAAGCAATTGTATTAATGTTAGTTCAGCGATCTGAATGTAGTGGCTACCCCTCTACGTTCAGATTCCTCCCATTCAAATCTGTGGTAAAATTTCCTATCAAGTTTTAATGGGAACACAAAACTCGAAAGTAGGAATATATATCAAGCTTTCGCCCTTATCACTAGCAGCATTCGATAGAACACATATTTCCTTACATTTGTGCAGAGTAAATTGATCCAAACTATGTATTTCGTTATTTATCGTGATTTGAACACTGCGAAGCACCAACCATCGCTTTGATATCGTCCATGTTTTTTGCACAACCCAGAGTTGCTGCCGAAATGTATATTGATGTGGAAATGGTAACTCTTAATAAAATGCCCCCGTTCAACTCTTAATAAAATGCCCCCGTTCAATGATCATAATCGACCTCCTCTGCGCGAATGCGACCGTTTTTCCATTTCTGCATCAATATTTGTTTAGGTGCAACTCCGGGTTATTATTTTAGAGCCGATACAGACGAAAAGTAACATGGACGACAATGAAGTGATTGTTGACGCTTCTCCCGTGTTCATATCTTGATAAATAAAGAATAACAGATAGTTTGGATCAATTTACTCTGCACAAATGTAAGGAAATACATGTACTATCAAATGCAGCCGGTGAAAAGGGCGAAAGCCTGATATATATTCATATTTTCGAGTTCCCATTAAAACTTGATGGGGATTTTACCACAGATTTGAATGGGAGGAATCTGAACGTAGAGGGGTAGCCACTACGTTCAGATTGCTGAACTAGTATTCATGAAAAAGAGTGTTGCTTTACCGATAGATTAATTTAAAATTCTTACTTTCTACAGTACCGGGACATGAAGAGTGTATTATCAATAAATCACCGTGGAGTGATGATTTCTCTCGAGCAATAAATGCAAATTTGTTGCAAAGCTTAATTAGCATAAGCAAAGTTTCAGCCAATGGACATTCCGGTTTAAACCTGGACGTCCATTGGTTGAAACTTTGCTTGCGCTTCTTGTGTTTCCCTACAAAATTTGAGCATACATGTAGTACCTTGAGTGATACCTCCATTCCATGGGTGATTTGGTGACAATCCACCCTCCCTGTACTGTATGTCATTGTTGGTTCCAATGTTATAAAGATATGTGCTCCATATTTCGATTGGAATTGACAAAGTGTTCATCTATTGTCTGTCAGCATAGTCTACCAGTTTTCTCAGTCGTGTACCCTATTATGTTCTGTCATAGAATGCGCCAAATGTTTCTGGCATCTGTGGAGCTGGCAGAAATGGCAAAGCATAAAGCTGGCATATGAACATATGTACTGGTCCTTTCTCCTTGTATGCAGATTTTAATCCAAGGTTCTGTACTTTTCTGGTGATGGCCTGAGTCAAATGAAAACAGCATCCTTTGTACCTAGGTAAACCTCATGGACGGCCTGCCATGTTGCTGAAAAGAAAAATAGAGCAGAGCGTATGAGTTTAAAGTTTAGATCCAGTAGGCAAAGTGTGTCAGTAGAGTGAGATAATATCTAGGGCTGAAATGGTTAACCCTTTACCCAACGTAACGGCCAAAACCGGCCAGCACTATTCTCAAAAATCGCCAATTAATTTTCATTATTTTATCATTGTTTGTCTCAATAACATAGGTTATGACCCCTCGTTGGAACGAGCTCATTGAGCTCGTTCCAATGAGGGGTCATAACCTATGTTTTTGAGACAAAAAATGAAAAAAAGTAGTTATTTGAGAATTTTTTTGCAGGTGTCGTCTGCTTTTCATGTTAGGTAAAGGGTTAACTGGTCAATAATCCATCACAAATGTGACAAGTTATGATTTCCATAACTGGTTAACCATCACCACATACAACATATTCCAACTCAAGTGGAGTTAAAATGATCATGAGGATGCAAGCGAGAAGTATCAACTCTGTTACAGGATGCTATTTGAACTAATGCACTCATTCTATTTATTCATTGCAGCAATGTTTTGTGCGACTTGGTCAATGTTAACAGCCTCAAAACAGTTGAGATAATTGCAGGGGGGATTTTCCGTAAATTATAATCACTCCAACTGAGGATAACTTGACGAGATTTATTTCAAGTTATCGGATGAGAATATTATTTGTCAGTGTTTCTCCTTGTTACATCGGCATTAAGTCAATTCGTCACCTGTTAATCTTTTTGACTCCTGGTCATTTCAGCACATGTTTGGTCATATCGGCACCTGGTCAGTTTAATAATAATACATGCTCTGGTCAAATCAGAACTTGTGTCCAACTATTTTTGACGACACACAGATATGTTGTTTTCTGCAAATTTGAGGGGGACGGGGGGAATACATATCCAAACTTTCAATTGGGACTCCTGCCTTCTTGTGGTGGTGGGGGTGGCTAATAAGGCTACATATATTGTTGGCCTGTTTGTCATCCTAAAGCATATAGTAGTTTATTTGGGTTTTTTCTGCATTCTCCACTCCGCCCATCATAGTCAAATAAAGCAAGAGTCACCGTAGCATTTTCAGACCTAATGTGTCATGCGGTATACACTGGATCCCACCCAATGTCTGTAGGTGTTCTGGAGACAGGTTATGTCTATACTAGTAGATGCTTTTGTATTAGAATTTCGACTGCTAGCTTTGAGCTGTGAATGGAGTCAAGGGACAAAGTCCTCAGTCTTTCATCAGATCATTTGAATTGGGGACTATACAAGATTTTTTAGCACAGAATCGCCATTTTGGAGGCCTAACTGATACATGAGGAGCATAGTGTGGCTCATTTTTAGAATGTTAGACTTATGATGAGGGGTCAAAGGTACAAAACTGATCTGCGTCACTTGAGTTGTGCCCTTGAGCATGTGGTGCTTATTCCTAATTGCTCAAGTGGGGGGCATGGTGACAAATTGTGCTAAGGGGTATGGCACATCGATAGTACAATGCCTTCAACCACTGCTAACCCAGATTAGTACATGTATGTTGAAGAGTGTGGTAGTTACTCGGCGTTGTTTAATTGTTCTCTCCAGATACTCCAGCTTCCTCCACTTGTGAAACTATCCGACATAATATGACTCAGGCTGCTCAAAGTGTCAATAAGCTCAAATAAACAAACGATAAAATCAGATGAGAAATCCCATAACTATTTCTGCCCAAAGAATATCCGAAATAAAGTAAGACTTTTGGCACGTACCTTCTTCAAAGTCCAACATGAAATCTATTGATGTTTGGGTAATTTCTGTGGTTAACATGTCAGAGACCTGCCTGTCTGTGTTCTCAAACATCTTCATGGCCTCAACTGGGCCAGACATATCATTGTTAGTGGTGTCTCTGGTGGTTGGAGAACTAGTTGACCTGCAATGGAAAAACAAAAGGGTCAGTCGCAGACAAGTAAGGTTCAGAAATGGAAGAGAAATGAAATGACTGAAAGGCATAATTGAGCTAACAACAGGCAACTTACTGGTTTCTGCATTGTCTGCAAGTGAAATAAAAAGTTGTCTTGCCCCTTCTGGCACTCAGATATTCAAGATGTTTTATTCCTGTGCCACATATAGTCCATGAGCCAGACCTATAAATTTTATCGATTGGTACCACCTGGGGGGGACAAAGGGACACTATGTTTTTCTGAAATACCTATGTCTGTAGTTCCAGAAAAACTTTGAAGCCAGGCTGGGATCCACAGCTAAAGTACAAAAAATCGCTATAGATTATGGGTACCCTTGTCGAGAATTGTGCCAGAAAAAAATGGGGTGGGGCAAATTAAAACGTCTATAACTCAGCAACCCGAGGGGATATATTGACATGTGACCACTCATTGTGTTCCTTACAAAAAGGCTTATTAAATAAAATTAGATGTGTTGTAGCCCCCGACGTAGGTCATTGGAGGTCAAAGGTCAAATGTCAAAAAAATAGAAATTTTCTAAAATTAAGGTGTAAGTATTATTAGATGAGAAGGTGATAACAAAATGGGTATTTCTCTTAAGAAGGTAGTATGTAAATGGCTGTAACTCCAATTAAATCAACGATTTGAGTGATCATCTGAACTTGAATAATGTCATTGTTTCGGTCATCAACTGTTCGCTACCTGAGTTTCGTATTGTCCTAAGTGACATCCTCGAAGGATGTCGCTTTGGACAATACAGAACTCAGGTAGCGTGTTGTTGACAACAAATCACTTTGAAATGGCATACTCTCTGCATGCAAGAACAACTGAAAATAAGTTCTTTTCAAATCAATAGCATTCTATGGAATGGCCCCGTTTATATCCAGGTAAATATGCTATGCAATTAAAAACTACAAACATACCATTTTGTCACCAAATACTTCAAAAGGGTACTTTTTAAGTTTGTTGCAAGCTTTGAATTTCAAGAACAATAACACATTTTTCTTGCATGTGTATGCATTTAATACTGAAATTATATCTTTTTGGTGTGTCTACAACATTCTCATAAAAGCATGGAACACACTAATCTAAGCATGGAAGAAAGTGAGATAGAAGAGGCTGAGGGCAGCCAAGGAACCTGTGAAGCTTCACGAAAATGACGTCGACATTCTTGTATTTTTAAGGGCTCTGAAAGAGACTCCGATTTGAATTCACCAAAGGATTTGAACTCATGGACACAACTTGTTCATGCTGCAGAAATAAGATGTTTTGATGCAATTCTTGATATTGCTGTAGCAGCAGGTGATGGATGTGTGCCAGAAATCTTTTATCACCAACAGTGTAGGAATCGTTTCACCAAAAAACGGGATCTAGATTCTATTCAAAAAGGTGGTGATCCACGAGAACCTCAGGAACAATCACAGGCAGGTACTTCAAAAGTATTCCAAAGACGGCAAACCTCAGTTACATCTTCAGCATCGAGGGTATACGAGGCTGTTTGTATCTTCTGTTTGAAGACTTGTAAATATATGAAAAGCACAAACAAAAGAGATCCATTGATTAAATGTGCTAACCTCCAAGCAGATAAAACAATCAGAGATGCTGCTACTCGTAAAAACGACACCCGTGTTATCGCTCTTCTCTCTCGTGATCTGGTAGCTGCCGAGGGTCACTATCACTGTCAATGTTACCGTGATTACACAAGACCTCCTAAATCTGTTGATCGTGACAACACCAGAGCTTCCTTGAGTGTTTCTACCACACCAGAGAACAATGATTCTGATCTTCTATTCGCTAGAGCTGAAAAACTATGTTATGACAAACTTTTTAATAATATTAGAAATGTACTATTTCGAAAGCCAAGGGTTGTCAAGTTAACAGAATTAACAGAGGACCTTACAAGGTTTCTGCATGAGATGGGAGTCACTGAAATTAAATCTTCAACAAAGAAGCACATTCAAAGGAAACTCCAGAGGGAATTTGGTGAGAACATTCACATAATACCTAATGACAGTGGTAAAATTTTAGTATACCCAGACAATCTGTAAGGAGTGATCTAGTGAAAGAGAACATGAGATTGAGAGAGAAGTTAGAAATCTTAACGAATGACTCTGCGGACAAAGATGGTATCATTAGCAAAGCATCTCGTTTCATTAGAAATGATGTGAGAGAGCTAGATGTCAGCACACCATGGCCCCTTGCACCTGCAGAGATGAGTGACCCATCTCCTTTTATTCCAGACTCATTAAATGCCTTTTTGAGAATTCTTTTTGTTGGAGTATCTGCACCTGATGATATTCCTCGGAAAACACATATACTGACTCAGTCTGTTGGACAAGATATTGTGTATGGTGTGACCTGTGCTAGAGTGAAACCACCAAAACATATTATTCTCCCCCAAGCTGTAAAAAGTCTCACTGGAAATACCGAACTGATACAAATTCTCAATCGTTATGGACATGGCATTTCATACACAACGATGGAAGAATTTGATACTGCTCTTGCTCTAAAAAAATTGGAGAGCCACACTGACAATGAAGTTGCATTACCCAATGACATTTACCCTAACACAATGGTGACATTGGCATGGGACAATATTGATAGGTTAGAGGAAACACTCAGTGGAGGAGGCATGTCACACAGAGTGAATGGAATTATAATCCAACCAAGAATGTATGGCCCACATTACTTGCCAACAGCTGATAAAACATCAAGTTCTCTAGAGTCATTTAAAAGAATAAGAACTTTGAGTGTTATACAACCGTGCTTGCCGCTATATAATGCTGGAGAACGTGTTGGTCCTTTATCTCGGACATACATTGATGTGAAGGATGATGAAATGAACTACGATGTGTATAAGAAAACATTACTTTGGGTTCTTGCGAGATTGCACAGCTCTGTGAATCAGTGTGTGGGTAGTTGGACTGGTTTTAATATTAATGTGCGTGAAAATGAACAAGTTACAGCAGACATTGTTCGATACTTACCTACCATAAATGCACCGGCACCAGAACAGTCAACAATGCATGAGATACTGCTAAGTCACAGAAAATCAAACGTGCTTTGTCCCTCCAAAGCATTGTTCTAGTGTTTGACCAAGCTCTATACGCAAAAGCAACCGAGGTGATTTGGAAACATAAAGACGCATTTTCTGATATCGTTCCAAGGCTGGGTGTGTTCCATACAGTATGCACTTTGCTTGGTATCATAGGGAAGCGGTTTCAGGATGCTGGTTTGAAGGATTTGTGTATTGAATCCGGGGTGATAGCTGAAGGTTCGGTGGGTGGGGTCCTTGATGGGCACAAGTACAATCGTGCAGTTAGATTCCACAAACTTCTCTACGAGGCATTACTTCGTCTTGCATGGAGAAGCTTCTGCAAAAAAAACAGACTTTGAAGAGAGTTGTGGTGATATTGTTAGCTTGATAGAAGATTTTTCCAGCAATGTATGCTCTGAAATGTTGTTGGAGAATCTCAGAAATCCGTTGTTTGTGTCTGTGGCTGACCAGTTTTTTGAATATCTTGAAACTCTACGCTTTCAGTCAGGTGATCTGGCAGCATTTTGGATGTCTTACATAGACCTAGTAAACGTCGTCCTAAATATGCTTCGTGCCTCTCGGGAAGGAAATTGGTGTCTACATTTGCAGTCAGTTCGGGATATGATACCATGGTGCTTCGCATATGACCGAATGAATTATGCACGATACCTTACACATTATTATGCAGAAATGACCCATCTTTAAAAAGAGCACCCTGAGATTCACGATTTCCTTGATCATGGTGGATTCTCAGTTCAGCTTGGTTTCAAGAAGCCATTTGGAAGGATCCCAGTTGACCAAGCTATCGAGGAAACAGTTAATAAAGACACAAACGGCAGGAGGAACAAAAGGTTTTAGTTTAAAAGCTAGTGCAATTACCAGATACTATCTTACTGCTGAATATCGCAATTCATTTCTGCATTTACTTAGGGATACCCTAGGTACCAATGCTTGTACAGCTGTCATTCATCCAGATTTGAGTGAATCTCGAATGCGAAGAGATGAATGAGACATTATTTCTCTTGTGAATATGCTGGAAAATAATTAGGTCAATCCATTCTGTTCCCCACATCAAGAACTTCTCAACATTTCCACAGGGATTGCTGCTCCTGAAGATATTTCCAATGATCTCTTGGCAGCTAAAGAACTTGGCGAGAAATCATATATTCAGATCAGAGAAGACTCGAAAGTCAACCACCAAAAATGAAATTCTATGATCCTCTGAAAAAAGCTAACTTAAAAACATTTACTGACATGAGAGTGAAGAGAACTTATCAGTCTGTTGGGAGACCAATCATCCTGAAAGCCGATAGAGATCTATTTGCTAAGATGATATTGATTGCACAAACTCGTGAAGTTGACTTAAAACAGGTACTTGCACATCGTTTGGATCCTGTTCCATGGGCATTAGCTACACCAGAGGGCACACTAAGAAAGACCACGAAATCATCTCTCTACAAACACTTGACAAAGGAGTCAATGCCGGTAGAAACAATTCCTGATAATTCTGCATGCATCATAGATGGAATGGCTCTGGTCCAGAAATTAGATGCAAATCATATGACTTTCACTGATGTAGCTGACTCTGTGCTTAAGATGGTATTGAGGGAGGGACCAAAATGTAGGCGCATAGATGTTGTTTTCGATGTTTACCGAGAGCAGTCTATAAAGGATCTAGAGAGGGCTAACAGGGGCTCATCAACTGGAACAGCATACAAGACAATTGCACCAGGACATAAAATAACACAGTGGAGAAAATTTCTTTGTTCACCAGATAATAAAAATAAACTAATTGAATTCCTAGTGAATGAATGGAGCAAACCATCATGAAGAGAAAGACTGGATAACAAATGTATGTTTGTTACAACAGGCAGCCTCTGTAAAAAACTGTCACAAGACTCTGTAGAAAGTGTCAATTGTCTAGTGCCTCATCAGGAGGAGACCGATACACGACTATTGTTGCATGCAGCTCATTGTGCTGCAGCTAAGTTTCCTTCGATCATCATAATCTCCGAGGACACAGATGTGTTTGTTCTGTGTGTTGCCTTTTCATCCAAGATATCTTGTCCTATCTATCTGAAAAGTGGAACTAAGACACGCACCAAATTCACTGATATTCAGAAAATATCTAAGATGTTGGGAGAAGACATTTGTCAAGCATTACCAGGTTTGCATGCATTCACTGGTTGTGATACTGTTTCTGCATTTGCTGGTAAAGGGAAGATAGCTGCTTATAAACTTTTGGGAAAAAACAAGACACATGTTCAGACATTGAAAATGCTTGGATCTGACTGGAGTATATCTGTTGAACTTATGAAACAACTAGAGGCATTCACCTGCAATATTTACAATTCACAGACAAATATATCAAGTTTAAATGATCTCAGATTCAACGTATTCTGTGCTCGGAAAGGTGAAGCAGAATCTTGGCAACTACCACCATGTTCATCATCTCTTGTCAATCACTGTTGAAGAGCAAATTACCAGTGTGCCATTTGGAAGAGAAGCTTAGAGGTTTCTCCAGAAATTCCTGATCCGATAGGGCATGGTTGGGGTCTTGAAGATGGCAAGCTTGTCATTGACTGGAGTGCTGCATCACCTGCACCAGAAGTGGTGATGGAACTTCTTTCTTGCACATGTTCACGGAAATGTGTCGAGGAAACATGTAGTTGTTTGCGCAACAGACTTAAGTGTACTTATATGTGCAAACTCACAACTTGCACCAACCAAAGTGAGGACACAGATGAGAATTATTTGTGTGGTGACGGTTCTCAGGAGGAAGATGAGGATGATGACACGGATATCTGATGATCTGTTTTGAATGACCTGAATTATGTGTGATTTTCTGTGGAAGAATAACAAACATTCAATTAAATTTTAATTTGATCTATAGTGATTAGCTAGTTTAATTTATGCCATTCAAGCACCGGAATGTAGGATGAAGTAACATCCAGAATGGATACGTGGGATGAATGCCATCTAGAATGATATTAATGTAAATAGAAGGTGGAACTTATTGACCTTTTATTGACCTATATAATGACCTATTAATAGGATATAATGTAATCAAATATGAGGGAGCGCGGTGGCTCAGTAGGTAGAGGTGCAGGCTGCAAGCCGAGAGGTCCTCGGTTCGAATCCCACCTGCGGCAACCGCGTTGTGTCCTTGGGCAAGACACTTCATCTCCATTGCCCGCGTTAGGGCACGATGACGCCGTGTACTAAGGCGTACTGCACGTCGATGGTGCGCATGTCTTCAACCAATCTAACCCTGCCTGTGCTGCTGTGCGGAGTTACGATGTTGGGGAGCTGGCAGCTGCTCGTCGTTGCTCGGTGGTTCTCTCCGGGTACTCCGGCTTCCTCCACCCGTAAAACTGTCGTGGTTATGATTAGCCATTGTGCATAAATATGTGACCTTAAACACCAATAAATAAATATAAATAAATCAAATATGAAAGTCTGCTGGTGGAAGCCTTTCCAGTGGCACACATAGAGGTTATCTGTTTGAATAGTCTATTTAGTTTCTAGCTACTTGGATTTCACATCCACTTACCTAGAGAGGTTGGACACCGCTACTTCCCAAAACAACTTTTTAAAAAAGGCTTGAAGTAGATCAGTGTTCCCTGAAACTGAGTGTCAGAAGTGGCAATATGTTAATATTACTTCAAGGGCATTATTAACTGGTAACAAATAACTCACTTTAGATTCCATATATCCGATAGGGTGATGTATCTGATGCCTTTCCGATTGGCACCTGAATTCGATAAAAAAAAACCTGAAAAGTTTGACCCTTTGACCTTTGATGACCCACATAAAATTACTATTACATATAAGATGCACTTTAATTTGTACCTTTTGTGTATAAGCAATAGAATGAACAGTCCTTCATTGAAATTTATTTGATAGTTTTGAAATTATCACAGTTTACCTTTCCCCTACTCCTAATTTTAAGTCACCATTTTTCACATGACGAACATAAAGCAACGGTGATTTTTTTTCACTTTAGCTGTGGATTCCAGGTTGGTTTCAAAGGTTTTCTGTAACTAGAAACATATGTCTTTCGAAATATCATAGTGTTCCTTTGTCCCCCCCAGGTGGTACCAATATCTGGTCTGGCTCATGGACTAATAGTTGATGTTGCCATCTCCCACACGTCACATTCAACTGCGTGTTGCTTTGGTCAAACTACAAGATCACCGTGAATGCAAAGAAACATGTTTGTGGTATGAAGTAAGTCTTCAGCAGCCAATTATATATTGTCTTGATTACTGCCTTCCGGTATAATTCAAAGAGAAGAAATATGATGATTTTTAACAGCTAAAACAACACATTTATTGTCTTAGTCTTAGGTAAAGGAAAAGAGATTAATGCTGTGATGAATCCATATCAAACAACATGTCTTGTCATTTGATTTATGTGCTTCAAACAAATATCATTCACATATTTAAGGGATTGTCGACAAAAACGACACGACTGAAACAACTTGACTAAAACAACATGACTCTTTTGACTGGTCTCCATATGTTACCAATTCGGTGTAAAACTATTATTATCCCCGCATTTGAAAAATTGCGGGGATATATTGGTTGTCTCCGTCCGTACGTACCTACGTCCGTACTTCCGGGAATGGTTTCCGGAGAAAAACTCCTAGGGGTTTCAATTCAAAACATTGAAAGTGTGTTCATGTTCATTCATAGGGTCTGTAGATGTGCATAAAGGTTTTGGATTTTAGATTCGGCCCTGAGGGGTGCAAGGGGCACCATTTTTGTCGTTAGAGGAATGGTTTCCGGCGAAAAACTCCTAGGAGTTTCAATTCAAAGCACTGAAAGTGTGTTCATGTTCATTAGTAGGGTCTGTAGATGTACATAAAGGTTTTGGATTTTTGATTCGGCCTCGAGGGGCGCAAGGGGCACCATTTTTGTCGTTAGAGGAATGGTTTCTGGCGAAAAACTCCTAGGAGTTTCAATTCGAAACACTGAAAGTGTGTTCATGTTCATTAGTAGGGTCTGTAGATGTGCATAAAGGTTTTGGATTTTTGATTCGGCCCCGAGGGGCGCAAGGGGCACCACTTTTGTCGTTAGAGGAATGGTTTCCGACGAAAAAACTCCTAGGGGTTTCAATTCGAAACATTGAAAATGTGTTCATGTTCATTCATAGGGTCTGTAGATGTGCATAAAGGTTTGGGATTTTTGATTTGGCCCCGAGGGGTGCAAGGGGCACCATTTCTGTCGTTAGAGGAATGGTTTCCGGCGAAAAACTCCTAGGAGTTTCAATTCAAAGCACTGAAAGTGTGTTCATGTTCATTAGTAGGGTCTGTAGATGTGCATAAAGGTTTTGGATTTTTGATTCGGCCTCGAGGGGCGCAAGGGGCACCATTTTTGTCGTTAGAGGAATGGTTTCTGGCGAAAAACTCCTAGGAGTTTCAATTCGAAACACTGAAAGTGTGTTCATGTTCATTAGTAGGGTCTGTAGATGTGCATAAAGGTTTTGGATTTTTGATTCGGCCCCGAGGGGCGCAAGGGGCACCACTTTTGTCGTTAGAGGAATGGTTTCCGACGAAAAAACTCCTAGGGGTTTCAATTCGAAACATTGAAAATGTGTTCATGTTCATTCATAGGGTCTGTAGATGTGCATAAAGGTTTTGGATTTTTGATTTGGTCCCGAGGGGTGCAAGGGGCTCCATTTCTGTCGTTAGAGGAATGGTTTCCGGAGAAAAACTCCTAGGGGGTTTCAATTCGAAACACTAAAAGTGTGTTCATGTTGATCAATAGGGTTAGTAGATGTGCATAAAGGTTTTGGATCTTTGATTTGGCCCAGAGGGGTGCAAGGGGCACCATTTTTGTTGTTAGAGGAATGGTTTCCGGAGAAAAACTCCTAGGGGTTTCAATTTGAAACACTGAAAGTGTGTTCATGTTAATCAATAGGGTCTGTAGATGTGCATAAAGGTTTTGGATTTTTGATTCGGCTTCAAGGGGCGCAAGGGGCTTCATTTTTGTCGTTAGAGGAGTGGTTTCCCGCGAAAAACTCCTAGGGGTTTCAATTCGAAACACTGAAAGTTCATTCATCTTCATTAATAGGGTCTGTAGATGTGCATAAAGGCTTTAGATTTTTTATTCGGCTTCGAGGGGCACAGGGGGCACCATTTTGTCGTTAGAGGAATGGTTTCCAGAAAAAAAACTCCCAGGGTTTCAATTCGAAACACTGGAAGTGTGTTCATGTTAATCAATTGGGTCTGTAGATGTGCATAAAGGTTTTGGATTTTTGATTCGGCTTCGAGGGGTGCAAGGGGCACCATTTTTGTCGTTAGAAGAATGGTTTCCGGAGAAAAACTCCTAGGAGTTTCAATTCGAAACATTGAAAGTGTGTTCATGTTCATTCATAGGGTCTGTAGATGTGCATAAAGGTTTTGGATTTTTGATTCGGCCCTCGGGGGCGCAAGGGCCACCACTTTTGTCGTTAGAGGAATGGTTTCCAGTGAAAAACTCCTAGGGGTTTCAATTCGAAACACTAAAAGTGTGTTCATGTTAATCAATAGGGTCTATAGATGTGCATAAAGGTTTTGGATTTTTGATTTGGCCCCGAGGGGTGCAAGGGGCACCATTTTTGTCGTTAGAGGAATGGTTTCCGGAGAAAAACTCCTAGGGGTTTCCATTCGAAATACTAAAAGTGTGTTCATGTTAATCAATAGCATCTGTAGATGTGCATAAAGGTTTTGGATTTTTGATTCGGCCCCGACAATAATCACAAATGCGAATGCGGGGATATACTATAGTGTGCACACAAATGACACCCCTCTAGTTATTTCAGTCAGTTTGTGATGTGTTAATCGTATCAATATGGGTAATTTTTTATAAAAGAGTGAGTAAATGTTTTTTTTTATATAGTACTATCCCAGAAAAATCTTAGTTTATTTTTCTTCAAAAATCAGATAAAATCTGGACTGAAATTGATTTTATGTACAAATTCATCCCTGTGTCGGCATTTGCTTGGCTGTCACAGTCAGGGTATTTGTGATTGACCCACTGAATTCTCATTGTGTCCATTTATTTCAGTGAGGGCTTTCTAAATTAAGAGCATGTTTTTTAGAAGACCAAGTCTTTTGAAAACAATTTTTTTTTTCCTTCCCAACAATGCACATGATATATATATATTTATCTTACTATCAACATGTATTTTGTCTGTATTAACTCCGCAACTGTCACATATCCGACCCCCTGATACAGATGTTTGTATCAGGGGGTCGGATACAAGCACGTTCCTTTCACGTGAGTTCCATTTTTAGCTTAACTTGACAAAGTCTAGATAAGCTATTGCCATCACGTGTGCGGAAGTCTGTTAGTCTGTGAGTCTGTTCACATTTTCATTTAGCACAGGCTATAGGGGCCCGGAGCCCGAAAACCTTTAGCCCAGTCTACATGTCATATTTATGAAGGGATTTCATTGTAACTTAGTAGGATGACTCCAAATAATGTCTAGATGAGAATGTCCCCTTTTGGTCGCAATCATTCAGCCGTGATGGCTCCCCGAGCCCAAAACCCGAAAACCTTTAGCACAGTCTATAGGTCGTATTTTTGGAAGGATTTCATTGTAACTTGTTAGGTTGACTCCATATAATGCCTAGATGATAACATCTCCTTTTCGTTGTGAATTGGTCAACCGTGACGGCTACAGGAGCTTGAAGCTCGAAAACCTTTAGCACGGTCTGCAGGTCATATATATGAAGGAATTTCATTGTAACTTTGTAGGATCACTGCAGATAATGCCCAGATGAGAGGGCCACATACATTAACTGTGAAGGCCACATTAACCCAACCCTCAGTCCCTTTTTGGTCGTGATCATTCAACCGTGATGGCTGACCGAGCCCAAAACCCCAAAAACTTTAGTACGTACTGCAGGTCGTATTTGTGAAGGGATTTCATTGTAGCTTGATGGTAGAATGACTCAGTACAATGTCGAGATGACGATGTCACCTTTTAGTTCCAATCGGTCAACCATGATGGCAAAACAGGCCTGAAGCCTGAAAATCTTTAGCCCAGTCTACAGGCCATATTTATGAAGGGATTTCATTGTAACTTGGTAGGTTGACTCATTTTGGAATAATTTCACTGTAACCTGGTAACTTTTATTGACATATGTTAACTGTGAGGGCCACATACATTAACTGTAAAGGCCACATTAACCCAACCCTCAGTTCTTTAGTACAGTGTACACCTCATATTATTTTTATTAAAAACATAGCATACAGGGAACAGAAATGAACATATTCCCAATTATCACAATTCTTGTCTTATTTCATAATTTTTTTCATCAAACACAACACACAGACATGTTAAGCTACAGTGTCATTGACACTATCATTTTTCTTTTTGTTCATCCATACGAATAAATAGTTCGTTATATATTCGTCTACATTCTTGACTTATCCCCAATATATCGTGTGATAAAATGATTATTAGTCCCCTACGGGAACCGTAAGGGGACTATAGGATTGCACTCTGTCCGTCCGTCCGTCCGTCCGTCCGTCCGTCCGTCCATCTGTCCATCCATCCAATCCGTCCGTCCATCCGTCCGTCCATCTGTCCGTCCATCCGTCTGTCCGTCCATCCGTCCGTCCATCCGTCCGTCCATCTGTCTGTCTGTTTTTTTTTATGTTACCACCTCTCCCTCCAACATGCTTTAAGCTACACCTTTCATATTTGGTACATGGATAAATGGTTCTGAGGGGATGATGCACGCTCAAATTTTTTTTTCGAAATCCAAGATGACGGAATGGCGGCCATTTTTGTTGTGTTTTTTAAGCTTTTTTTCTCTATTTTCATGTTACCACCCCTCCCACCAACATGGTTCAAGCTACACTTTGCATATTTGGCACATGGATAGAGGGTTGGGAGGGGGATGATGCACGTTCAATATTTTTTCTTCAAAATCCAAGATGGCGGCATGGTGGCCATTTTTGTTGTGTTTTTAAGCTTTTTTCTCTATTTTATGTTACCACCCCTCACTCCAACATGGTTCAAGCTACACTTTTTATATCTGGCACATGGATAGAGGGTTGTAATGGGATGTTGCATGCACTCCGTCTGTCTGTCCATCCATCCGTCTATCCGTCCGTCCATCTGTCTGTCTGTCTGTCTGTCTGTCTGTCTGTCTGTCTGTCTGTCTGTCTGTCTGTCTGTCTGTCTGTCTGTCTGTCTGTCTGTCTGTCTGTCTGTCTGTTTTTTATGTTACCACCTCTCCCTCCAACATGCTTTAAGATACATGTTGCCACCCCTCCCACCAACATGGTTCAAGCTACACTTTGCATATTTGGCACATGGGCTGGGAGGGGATGATGCACGTTCAATATTTTTTCTTCAAAATCCAAGATGGCGGCATGGTGGCCATTTTTGTTGTGTTTTTTTAAGCTTTTTTCTCTATTTTATGTTACCACCCCTCACTCCAACATGGTTCAAGCTACACTTTTTATATCTGGCACATGGATAGAGGGTCGTAATGGGATGTTGCATGCACTCCGTCCGTCTGTCCGTCCATCCATCCGTCCATCCGTCCATCCGTCTGTCCGTCCGTCCGTCTGTCTGTCTGTTTTTTATGTTACCACCTCTCCCTTCAACATGCTTTAAGATAACCTTTCATATTTGGTACATGGATAAATGGTTCTGAGGGGATGATGCACGCTCACAATTTTTTTTTCAAAATCCAAGATGGCGGAATGGCGGCCATTTTTATTGTGTTTTTTAAGCTTTTTTTCCTCTATTTTCATGTTACCACCCCTCCCACCAACATGGTTCAAGCTACACTTTGCATATTTGGCACATGGATAGAGGGTTGGGAGGGGATGATGCACGTTCAATATTTTTTCTTCAAAATCCAAGATGGCGGCATGGTGGCCATTTTTGTTGAGTTTTTTAAGCTTTTTTTCTCTATTTTATGTTACCACCCCTCCCACCAACATGGTTCAAGCTACACTTTGCATATTTGGCACATGGATAGAGGGTTGTAATGGGATGTTGCACGTTCAATATTTTTTTTTCCAAAGTTCAAGATGGCGCCATGGCAACCATTTCTGTTGTGTTTTTTAAGCCTTTTTCTCTATTTTACGTTACCACTGCTCCCTCCAACATGGTTCAAGCTGCACTTTTCATATATGGTACATGGATAAAGGGGTTGTGAGGGGATTATGCACGCTCAATATTTTTTTTTCAAAATCTAACATCTGTCTGTCTGTCCATCTGTCTGTCTCTCTGTCTGTCTGTTTTTATGTTACCACCTCTCCATCTAATATGCTTCGAGCTACACCTTTCATATTTGGTACATGGATAAATGGTTCTGAGGGGATGATGCACAGTCAATATTTATTTTTCAAAATCCAAGATGGCAGAATGGCGGCCATTTTTGTTGTGTTTTTTAAACTTTTTTCTCTATTTTATGTTACCACCCCTCCTTCCAACATGGTTCAAGCTACGCCTTTCATATATGGTACATGGATAAAGGGTTGTGAGGGGATTATGCACACTCAATATTTTTTTTTCAAAATCCAAGATGCTTATATACTCTAGTGTCTTCTGTGACAAAAACAACTTATGTCACAAAAGCGCCGTAGGGGACTAATACCACCTCGGTGGTCAAACACTTGTTACCATTATGTGGATGTACAAAATATGTATCCGAGTTGAGCTCCGAGTTCTAAGGGTAGATCACGACTCGTCTTCGACTCGTCGTGATCTGCCCTTAGAACCCGGAGCTCGACTCGGATACATGTTTTGTACATCCACATAATGGTAATAATCTCTATAGATATATAATATAATACAAAATAACAAGAAAGTCATGAAAAAAGCCCACACTTGTAATAGAAGTGTTTTCACTCCACCTACAGTACGTGTAGGGCAGATTGTAAAGCTGAAACGGTTAAAGAGTTTTTTTGATTGAGTAATCACATGGATTAACCTTGGTTGACCGATTTATCACTGGCCTTAATAGGTAGCTGAATAATTGCCATACTGTTGATTTGGGCTGCAACGATTAATCATGCTATGCCTGAACTGCGATACACAGCTCACGATTCAGTATGTAACGTTGTTCACTGTGTATCGCAATACAATAAATATAAATATAAGACAAAACAGTTTTGTAGATTTTGAAAGCAGCTGCAGTGAAACGCCGCTTTTTCTGCATACCAGCATTGACAGTGCTAAATATGCCATTAACACAGGATTATTCAGTTAAGCAAAGGTTGATGAATTCTCTCTAATTTGCTTTTCATTTGATTAATCCATATCGATCCATATCGTATCGTTTGGGAAGCATATCGTTGCAGCCCTACAGTTGATGATTTATAGTATTAACACTTTACCCAACATAACAGAAAAAAGTAACGAGCACAAAATACAGAAATCTCTATTAAATTTTATTATGTTTTCAATTTTGTCACAAAACACACAGCTTATAACCCCTGATTGGAATAAGCTCTTTGAGCTCATTCCATTGAGGCTCATAACTTCGTAAGCCATGTTATTGAAAAAAAAATTGAAAATTTTTAGTAATTCAAGCAGTTATTTTGCAAGTATCATCTGCTACCCACATTGGGTAAATGGTTAGGAATGGCCATTTCCATCTATTGATACAGTATAGTGATCATGCAAGTGAACAAGTATGTTAGTACATAACTTGCATGCTTCACTCTGTCTCATAGAATTGATGTGAGTCAGTGGGACAATGTGTGCCGGTTTTGGATCAAGTTTGTTCCATTTGTTAACCCATATAAAACAGTACTGGTAGTTCAGAAGTAATGGTTAATTGATCAATTACTTTTTTGATCGATCAAGCCGTTGATTATGGGTTAATTGATTTATCTGTTAACCATTTCAGCTCTAGTGGATTGATAATAAATTGAGAGTGGGGGGGGGGGGGGGGTAGAATTTCTATCCGACAATTATTTACCAAACTACAGAAAGCACTAGAAAATTCTCGGCTCATGGACTGCCAGGTTCCATCTGATGGTCCATGAGCTGAAAAGTTGCCAGTGCTTCATTACACCAAATTTAAGGTGTGCAGTGGCTCAGTGGTCACAGCATTAAACCTCGAACTGAAAGGTCCACTGTTTGATCCTTACTGGGGGTAACTACACAACTGTGTTCTTGGGCAAGGCACTTCATCCCGATTGCCCACTTGGGGGCACAGTGGCACTGTGTTCTAAGGCGTACTGCACATCAATGGTGCACTTGTCTTCAATCAATGCTAATCCTGCTTGCACAGAGTTAGTACTTTGGGGAGTATAACAGTTGCTTGCCATTGCTAGGTGGTTCTCTCTGGCTTCCTCCCGTTAAAGCTGTCCAACATGAGGTGACCCAGGCTGTCAAAAGTGTCTGTAAACCCCAATAAATAAATAAATAAATAAATAAATAAATAAATAAATAAATGTAAATATTTGTCAGATGGAAAATCTGCTCCAGAGCAATTTAGGAGCCCTCTCCCCCATCCCCACTCAACCCCACTCAAAACAAGTGGACCCTGCTTATGTGCTTGGTTTCCGGGTTCTTTGTCTACTCTACCCCCTTTGTTGGTAAATGATGGTGGTCAATTTTAAGGAGAGGTTCAAAACAAATGCATGCACGAAACAGTTGGGATCAAATTAATCTTAACACCCAAACAGTTAGAACACAAATAAATCATAGCTGTTATCATAATAATTCTAGTCATCAAATGTTTTGTCTGTCGGTTGTTGTAACTAAACACTGTTAAACAACAATGCATAGCAATTCAAACTTTTGAAATGCTAATATTATTATTAATTCAAATGCAATTATTTTATGGCATCTTTCTGTGAGATTACTTTAAACAAAGATGTTGGCTTGATTACAGGGCCGGTGAGAAGAAATTCTGGTTCCAGGATTAATTCTGTGACGGGCACCCTTTCAAAAGTGTCGATATACTGATTTAGATGCCAAAGGAATCTGCCGCGAGTGCCAAAAATGTTGAAATCAGTTATTAAATGGAGACTTCTGGTGGCTTTTGGGTGAAAAAATCATGCTATTTTTTGGCTGTCACAATGACATTTTTTAGCAGCATGTTTCAAATTTCCAAGTTTATCAGTGAGTATCCAGTGACCTAGAATTATAGCTTTGGACTGTGAAATTCTTAAAGTGATAACTTTATTACGTCAAGTTGATTTAATAAAGTTATTATTTTGAGAATCATGCAGTCCAAAATTACAATCATTGGTCAAGTGCAGAGCTCCATTTATGTATGATACAGCCCCCTTCTGTGCTGTTGACATAGGACTCAGAACCTTGGAAGGAAGGGCTAGTCCAAACATGGCCTGAAAACCTGTATTTTAATTTTTTGGTTTGGTACATCCTTTGAAAGGAAGTACCAAACAAAACATTAAAATACAGTCTTTCAGGCCATGTTTGGATTGGTTGGGAGGGGGGGGGGTGCAGGCCAAACTCAAGAATCCTTGACTCCTCAGCCAATCCCAGGCCCACTAAAGTTCCAGCTCTGGGGTTACTACCCCAAGCTACCCACACCCTCTCCCCGGCCCTACTTGATTATGATTAGGCAAATTATTTAATGAATGCAAAATTAAGAGTAAAATTTTGAGCTGACTTTTTTGATTTTGATTAAATCTTAAATTTCATTGTTGAGCTGCAGTGAGAGCAAATTTGAGAATAAATCAGATTTTAGTCCTCTGATGAAAGCTAAAACAATCTGGAAATGGAATGTTTTTTTCTGAAAACAGAGGGCAAATGTTATTTAGAGGAGGTTCTTGGGGAAATCTGAGAGGTTCTGGGGTGTTCTTGTATTTTGGAGAACTGCTCAGATGAAGACATCTAAATTCACATCTACCCTGCTTGCGAATGCTTACCACATACTGGAAATGAAATATTTTCTCTAGAAACACCCTGCAAGTATAATTTAGAGTTGGGTTCTAGGCGTTTGGTGCTGTTCCGGGGGAGAGGGTTGGGTTCTGATATTTAGGAGAACCACTAATAGAGTTGTAGACTGAAACCAAGTCCAAACCGAGAAAATGTGTAAACAAGATTTTCAAATTTGTTTATCTTCATTTCTGTGCATTGTACCACTACAAATTTTCTAAAATATGCAGTACAGTGGATCCCACTTAATTGGATATCTCTTAACTAAATAACCCTTTTGACTGAATATAATTTCCCAACACAAAACCATTTATGAAACCACCAGTACAAATTTGACCTGTTAATTGAATATAGTTTATAGAGTAAACTCCTGTTAATTGAATAAAAAATCTTGAAACCTGTCGAGAAATTACTTTCCCTGTTTTCCTTTGTTTATGGACCTGTTTGGCCTCAGTACATCCAATACAGGCATTTAATATATTATATCTTGTTTAACAGAGCTCATGGAGCTCTGTCAAACCAGAGAGAATAAATGCAAAGTTTATCTCTAGAATACAGGAAAGTGACACAATCCATGTTAATTGAATACACTTGTTAATTGAATAATATCCATTGGCAAAGTGGCTGTTCAATTAACCCCTTCGCTGCTACGCAAGTTTTTAATTTCCTGTGCTGAGCCATATATGGAGTAATTTTCATCTGCAAGAACATATTTAAACATGTTTGGAGTCCAATGTTTAGTTCCAATACTTAATTGTGGTGTGGTATAACCCGAGACATGGGTAATAGCATAGTCCAGGCCCGCAATGGTCGCATCGGAACTCCCCTCAGATTCATCAGAGTCACTAAAGTCACTTGAACTATCTAAATCACCAGCATCACTATCATTGTCTGCATACAATTCTGCAACAACTTCTTCGGTTGTGTGCAATCTTTTCGACATATTTGCACTACAAGAACATCAGGAAAAGTAACTCTCATTGGAAATTTCACATGCGGTTCACTCGGGTATTTCCGTAAAAATGACGGAAATTACTCGAAAAAATATCTGAAGTCACATTGTCTGCCACTTACATGTGTCACCAAGTGCGTTATATTGAGAATACCACTGTGCGGCTTATCGATGTTATCTGTGTGGTAACTCTGTACTCAGTACGGACGCCTAGCACAGGGAATCAAATTTTATGTCCGTACTCAGTACGGACCTACAGCAGCGAAAAGGGTTAACAGGGTTCCACTGCATTTGAATTACTGATTATAATATGAAAAATATATCCCTAAAAGTTGTAGATGGACTCAGCTGCGGGTGAATGTGTACAAATGTAATAGGATTAACACCTGTAATTAGATTGTATTGTGAGGATGATGAAAGGCAAGAATAATGGCTGCTTGGAGGAGAGTAGAGGAAACCAAGTATTTTATTAGAAAGGAATGACACCAGAGACAATATTTTATTTTTAAAACAACATGAACAAACAGAATCAATAACGAGAAGCATTTAATTCATATTTTCATTATAAGTGTGGCCAAGTAATGTTCAACCCTGATCCTGTAGCAATTCCTTATTACCAAATACAACATGAAGTTCAGGAAATATTTAGTATTCTATGACGAAATATGAGAGTGTGTCAAGCTCCAGAGAGTTGTACCCTGCATGGTGGCTAATCTTCGTCTTACTAACAATGCAGCTGATGTTTTCTACCTGCTTCATGTTTTTAGCATTCAGGACTCCTTGACAGCTCATTGGAATACCACGTTTCGTGCCACTTCTCTATAAACATTGACCGTTTTTTAGCTCAAGTTGACAAAGTCAAGCTGAGCTATTGCCATCACTTCGGCGTACGTACGTACATCCACAATTTCCTTTGACACACCTTACAGGTTGCATTTATGATCAGATCACTTTGAAACTTGGTATGCTTGTTTGGGGTGACCTCTAGATGGGAGATATCAATTTTCTTCAATTTTCGTCAAACAATGTTGCCACGGCCAACGTTCTTAGAACTTAGTTTAGTCAGACCTCAATATTTTCCTTTGGCACACCCTACAGGGCATATTTATCATTGGATTGCTTTGAAACCTGGCATGCCTGTTTGGAATGACCTCTAGATGGGAGCTATCGCTTTTCTTCCATTTCCATCAAAAAATGTTGCCGCGGCCAACATTCTTAGAACTTAGTTTAGTCAGACCTCAATATATCCCTTTGGCACACCCTACAGGGCACATTTATGATCGGATTGCTTTGAAACCTGGCATGCTTGTTTGGGAAGACCTCTAGATGGGAGCTATCAATTTTTTTCCATTTCCGTCAAAAAATGTTGCCGTGGCCAAGGTTCTTAGAACTTTGTTTAGTCAGACCTCAATATTTCCCTTTGGCACACCCTACAGGGCACATTTATGATCGGATTGCTTTGAAACCTGGCATGCTTGTTTGGGGTGATCTCAAGATGGGAGCTGTCGATTTCTTCCATTTCCGTCCTTTAAAAAATGTTGCCGCTGGCAACGATCTTTGAACTTAGTTTAGTCAGGTATCAATATATTCCTTTGGCATGCCTTACAGGGCACATTTATGATCAGACCGGTTTGAAACTTTTCATGCTTGTTTGGGGTTACCTCTGGATGGGAGCTATTGATTTTCTTCGATTTCCATCAAAAAATGTTGCCACTGGCAATGACCTTCGATGAACATAGTAAAAACTTGGTGCAGTTAAGCATCAATATTTCCCTTGGACACACCCTGCAGGACACATTTATGATTGGATCGCTTGCAAACTTGGTGTGCTTGTGTGGGGTGACATCTATATGGGAGCTGTAAATGTTCTTCCATTTCTGACAAAAAATGTTGCTGCTGACCTTTGAACTTAGTTTAGTCAGACCTCAATATTTCCCTTCAACACATCCTTCAGGGCACATTTATGATCGGATCACTTTGAAACTTAGTGTGTGTGTTTGGGGTGACCACAAGATGTGAGCTATTGCTTTTTTTCATTTCCATAAAAAATTATTGTCGTTATCACCAGCCTTTGAACTTACTGTATTTGTGCATCAGCTTCTCCCTTTTGCACTTGCACTCTCTGCAGGGTATTTTATGAATTTCCATAACCCCCTTCCCCCCCCCCCCCCCCAAAAAAAAACAACATTGCCACAAGCAGTGACCTTCTACTTAGTGCATTTGTGCATTAACATCTTCCTTTGGCATGCTTCAGAGGGCACATTCATTATCAGGTTGTTTTGAAACTTTGTATGCTTATGCAGAGTGACAAAGAGAGGAGCTATTGATTTTCTTTTCATTTCCATCAAAAACTGTTGCTGTTAGCAACAATCTTTGAATTTATTGCATTTGTGCATCAACATTCTTTGACATGGCCTACAGGCCACATTTATCATAGGATTGTTTTTGAACTTGGTGTGCTCATTAGTCAAGAACTCTAGATAAGAGCTGTTGATTAGCATTCATTTCTGTGAAAAAAGTTGCCATTTTCAATAACCTCTGAACATACTGCATTTGTGTATCAACATTCTTCCTTTAGCCAGTCTTACAGTTTACATTTAAAAATGCATGGATTACTCTGAAGTTGTGCACACACAATGCTGTTATGTTTAAATTTCATCAAATAACATTGGTACCAATGATCTTCAATTTTGCCATTTCAATTATAACTTACCAAGTTCAAGTTTGTCAAGTTGAGCTACAGTGTCATTGACACTTTCATTTTATGGAAGCTATGGTTCACAGAAGCATTCGCTGATATCTCTGTTGCTTGGTCTTGACTTTGCGATGCAGTCTGCTGGTGTGGATACTGCATCACCGAGAGAACAAAGAAGATCACTCTTCTGAATCGATCATCCCCCTACTCTTGTCTCCAACTTCTCTGGAACACTTATAATCATTGCGAAAACACTTGGAGTTATTTTGCAGAAGCTTGTTACCACTTTTTAAAAAGGGACAGACATTGCAGGTGATATCCCACTGCATAGTATCTATCATCAGTGAATTAGATGTGTTATGGCATCCTATTATAATATCAGAATTGTCTTGGTTAATAGTTATACACAATATTTTTTGTGGGCAAGGCACTTTATCCCGGTTGCCTACATGGGGGCACGATGACGCCTTGTTCTAAGGCGTACTGCACGTGCTGCACATTGATGGTGCACATGTCTTCAGCTGTTGTAACCCTGCTTTAGCAGAGCTTGAACAAAGTTAGAATGTTGAGGAGCTGACAGTTGCTCATCGATGCTTGGTGGTTCTCTCCATGTACTCTGGTCTCTATTAGCCATTGTGCATAAGTATGTGACCTTAAACACCAATAAATAAATAAAATAAATAAATACACAATATTTAAATTCAATTTATTGTTGTTGATTCTCAGATTTCTTTCTGTTACCATTATTGTTATTTTTACACTGTAACAGAAATTGGGGGCTCGTTGCCGAGATTAAATAAAAGATAACAAGAAAGCTTTATTTGCATGTTGCACTTATCATATTGGCCCAATATCCAAGCATTTAAATTTACTTTAAAAATTTCAGTATTACTAGTATAATCTGAGAGCCAGCAAACATTTTCATCATGGTATTTATTGTGACAGAATTTGTTTCTGAAAGCTCTCTTAGTTTGGCCCTTTAGGACCCTCTGACAAAGAAAGATTTATTCCAACTTGCTTAAGTATCTTAAATTATCTGCACTCCCAGTCTGAACAAACATGAACTTAAACAGCTCATTGTTAATCATTATATTGAGGAAGGTCTTTTGCCTCAGGCCAAAATTCCTCCCACTGAACCAACTGATGCCATTGAACTGAAAAAGTTAGAATTAAAATGATTAGAAATGCAACAAAAAAATGAGGGAATTTGAAATTCAGGCCTCAAAAGAAGAAATAGAAAATTAAATTAAATTAAAAGAATTAAAAGCTTGTGAAAAAGAATTAGAGGCCCAAAATTAAATACATTACATAACATGATATGACCTGGGACAAAACAAACTGCAGAGAAATGACACCGGGGTGAACTGGCTTCAGGGCAAAATAAACTCATACCATTAACCGCCTTCAACTCTCTTCAACTATATGATTTGGTGTTCATCTGGCAGTGTTCTGAGTCAAAGGTTCGGGAAAAGGTTGCAGTAAGCTTCCCTTTCTTAGAGAGATGTTTTGATATCACGTAGGAAGCTTGCCAATAAATGATGAAACAGGGAACAAAATTTGTGAGGAATGAAAATGTTGTGCTGAACGGAATATCATTCATAATAAAGTATGGTGATCCAGTTTCACATGGGCTGACCATAACTAAGTGAAGGATAATTATTATTTGAATCTTTTTCCTGGCATTTGAGGAGTAGTTTAACCCTTCTCCCAACACAGACGGTATCAAAATTTATTAGTCAAGTTTTGACGAAGTCAAACTCGACTTATAGTTTGATGAAGTGACGGGCGGGCATAAACAATTGGTTTCCGGGCAATAACTTTAGTTCTATTTGATGCACCTTTACCAAAATTATACCAGAGGTTACCCTATAGGAAAGGAAGACACCTATTGACGGAGTCTTGGACTCTAAGGTCAAGGTCACTGTTACTATAAATAGAATATTTTGTGACAAGTTGGTTTCCAGGCAATAACTTTAGTTCTATTCCGTGTATCTTCATCAAATTTTTACCACAGGTTACCCTATAGGAAGGGAAGACACCTATCGATTTCGGAGTCTGGGGCCCCAAGGTCAAGGTCACTGTTACTATCAATAAAATATGTTGTGACAAATTGGTTTCCGGGCAATAACTTTAGTTCTATTTGACGAACCTATACCAAACGTATACCAGAGGTTACCTTATAGGAAGGGAAGACACCTATTGATTTCAGAGTCTGGAACTCCAAGGTCAAGGTCACTGTTACTATAAATAGCTTATTTTTTCAGAATTTAATGTCAAAACTCGACTTCTGGATCTGTGATCCTCTTGCTGGATTTTTATTTTAAATATCATTTTGTTAAATTCTTAAAAAAATTTAACAAAACCAATCATGTGACCCCTCATTGGAACGAGTTCGACAAGCTCGTTCCAATGAGGGGGTCACATGATATGATTTTGTTGAAATTTGTTGAAAAATAACATTTTCTCTGTTGCTGAATTTGCGTATTATGCGGGCAAATGCAGCCTATTCGATAGGTAAAGGGTTAACCATTCTTGTTCATTCCACATTTATGTTCTGTCAGTGTGTTTTATTGAATGTGTCCAGTTTGTTTTTATCTCAACTTTGGCGAAGCCAAATTTGAGCTTTTGTCATGGGTCGTCGTCCGTCTGTCCGTACGTCAACAATTGATACGGCTCGGGCTAGAGGCCGTATTTATGAACCGATCTTTACGAAACATCTTGGGTACCTTTGTTATCACTGTGGGACGAGAACGAGTGTTTTTGGATGCGGTCCGAAATTCAAGATGGCTACCAGCCGCCATTTTGTACTGACGATGCAGAAATCTGTTTTTTGTACAGAACTTCCATATGGAAGCTCTGATTTGAATAATATTTTGTATGAATGTTTAGTACCATGAGATACATTACATATCATACAGGTTTTTTTCTCATGCTTAAATTATGCAAATTAGACTAACTTTGATTTATTTAGTGTTACTTTCAGCACTGTCAGTGCAAATGCCAATACGGCTCGGGCTAGAGGCCGCATTTATGAACCGATCTTTACGAAACTTCTTGGGTACCTTTGTTATCACCTTGGGACGAGAACGAGTGTTTCTGAGTGTGGTCCAAAATTCAAGATGGCTGCCAGTGGCCATTTTGTACCGAAATTAGGTCCAATCAGATTTTTTTCACAACTTCTATACAGCTCGTATTTATGAACTGATCTTCACGAAACTTCTTGGGTCCCTTTGTTTTCACCTTGGGACAGGAATGAGTATGTTTTGGGATGCCTTTGTTATCACTGTGCTATGAGAACAAATATTTTGGGGTTCAGTCAGACCCACTCTGGGACTCAAAGATTTCTTTTCTAGTTTAGCATCTGACTGTCACCCACCTTTACAATACTTTACCTATACATTTGTTACAGGCAACGGTCAGTATTTATGTACAGACTGTTACAATACTTTATCTGTACCTTTGTTATCAGGTCATTACCTAGATGTTTGTCATTGCTGTGTCACATACTATACATGTACATGTCTTGACAAGTTGAGCTACAGTGTCATTGACACTTTCATTATCAATTAATATGGACAGACAGACACAAAAGACAAAACAAACAAACAACAATAGCAATATACTAGATTGACTCAGGTCAGTAAGGTTATAAATAAATTCAGAGTTCATTGGTAACTGTTGGGGATGCCATGTTCAATAAATAGTTGGTGTGAATCAAAGTTGATTTTTAGTTCACCAACGTAGTTGTGTGAGCTTATGTCATGACCCGAGGGGCATCGACGTCTGCATTAACACTTGTGTTAATGTTATTGTAAGAGTCCACTTCGACTTTCCAACCTGTTACTATGCACCTCATACTGTTTCTATGACTTACAATTACCCACAGACCCTTACCCAGTGATATTTTTTCAATTTTTAGAGTGCTTTTTCAATGTTAGACTTTTTTGTAAGTATGGACTTATTTTGCTTTTCATGAGTGGTGGCTACCACCGGTATGCTGTGGCTTTGATTTTTCATATATGTGTTAAATGCGTCAATATAAGATGACTTTAACCCTTGGCCAGACATTTTTCAGAGATTTTGGACTTTTTTCATGCAATGTTTGACTTTTTTTGTAAGTGTGAACTTAGAAAATTTCTGACCTGTTTTGCTATACATGAGTGGAGGCTACCACCAGTATGCTGTGGCTTTTATATTTCATATATGTGTTAAATGCATCAATATAAGACAACATTAACCCTTGACCAGACATTTTTTGCAGATTTGTGATAAGCCTCGGTTTATTTCATGCCATGCATTGGTGAGCTAATGGGGATGGACACCCCCCTCTCTTGTTTGTGTTATAATGTTGGACGAATCACTGCCTGAATGCATTCCCAGATTCTGTTTAAGTTCTGCCCCTGTTCATAACAGTCATTTCATTCTCTCTAGCTAGAAACATGCCGAAGTTTGTAACACTGAAGCCTGAGTTTGTGGACAAGCCTCATTTGCCTCCACCTGGAAAGAAGAAAGTTGTTACAATACCACATGAATTCAAAAAAGGACAAACAGATATGGTTAGCTATGAGGACCTTCTTGTTGCACAATATTTAGAAGATGTGAGGAGAACTAAAGGAGAAGTAACAGGAGAAAAAGAGTAAGTCATTTATGTACTTTTTTAGTTTTGTAAATATTTTATTGACTTGAGACAATATTTCTGATCTCATTCCTCTAGAAAGCCCCTGTCAGTGTTTCTAATTACATAATATAATAAAAATGTTGTGTTATGGGGCCCCAGTCATGGAATTCTGATGCAAGCGATTTTTAGCTTGCCTTAACTGCTCACGCAATTTAATCCGACATAAGACTTTTTTTGCTCACCTACTTTCAGCTATTTTCGACGGTGACGGACCATGAAACATGTGTACAGAATATGCTGGGTACATGTGTGTGTCGGCCACTACATGTACCAGTCCCCCTGAACTTCTTGATCGATCTGACCACATTGGGGTGGAGGGGATAGTACAAAATGAATACAGGTTCATTTATTAACATTTTATTAATTCATTTAAAATTGATTGGTTTGAATGCACTCGAAGGAGAAATTACCCAACCTGGTATTATCTTAGTCTTTAGAAGATCTTTGTGAAGCAAAAAAGTGAAAAAGATTTCAGGAGAGCAATTTGCTTGCCTAAGTAGGTTCCAGGTGAGCGATTTATTGCCACCCTGGATTTTTCAGAAATCCAAGCCTGGGGCCCCTCACTGAACTTATTTCATTGGAGGGTCATAAAATGTATTTTAAAAAGATGTGTGTTTTTAGCCCAACTGTTTACAGTGAGGGCTATAGTAATGACTTTTGTCCGTCCGTCTGTCCATCTGTCCGTCTGTTAACTTTTAGAGTTTTGGTTAAAGTTTGTGGTTAAAGTTTTTTACTGAAGGTTCAAGTGTTTTTTTTTTTTCTTTTTTTTTTTTTTTCCCTGTTTGGTTGACATTTGGAGTTTTGGTTAAAGTTTGTGGTTAAAGTTTTTTATTCAACCTTCAAGTACAGGCTATACCTGGTAGTTCTCATCTGATCATCACAAAATTTCATATGCAGGTTTTAGGTCATGTCTACTTGAGAACGTCCCCTTTTGTTTGTGATCGGTCAGCCGGTATAGCTGCCCAAGCCCAAAACCCGAAAACCATTAGCACAGTCTACAGATCATATTTATGAAGGGATTTCATTGCAACTTCATAGAATGCCTCTGTATAATGCCTATAATGCCTAGATGAGAACGTCCCCATTTGGGCAAGATCTGTCAACTGTGATGGCTGCCCAAGCCCGAAACCCAAAAACTTTTAGGGCAGTCTACAGGTCATGTTTAATATGGACGGATTTCATTGTAACTTGATACGTTGACTCCATATGATGTCTACATGAGAATTTCCCCATTTGGGCGTGATCTATCAACCGTCACGACTGCGTGAGCCCAAAACCCGAAAACCTTTAGCACAGTCTACAGGTCATATTTATGGAGGGATTTCATTGTAACATGATAGGTTGACTTCATATAATGTCTACATGAGAAAGTCCCCTTTTGGACTTGATTAGGCAACTGTGACGGCTACAGGTGCCCGAAAACCTTCAGCACAGTCTACAGGTCATATTTATGAAAGGATTTCCTTGTAACTTTGTAGGATCAGTCCACATGATGCCCAGATGAGAATGTCCCCTATTGGTTGCGATCATTCAACCATGATGGCTGCCCGAACCCGAAGCCTGAAAACCTTTAGCACAGTCAACATGTCATATTTATGAAGGGATTTCATTGTAACTTGATAGGTTGACTTCATATAATGTCTAGATGAGAACATCCCCTTTTGGGCAACTGTGACGGCAACAGGGACCCGAAGCCCGAAAACCTTGAGCACAGCCTACAGGTCATATTTATGGAGGGATTTAATTGTAACTTGATAGGTGGACTTCAAAAAATGTCCAGATGCGAACGTCCCCTTTTAGGCAACTGTGATGGCAACAGAGGCCCGAAGCCCGAAAACCTTTAGAATATTCCACAGGCCAAAATTATAAAGGGATTTCATTGTAGCTTGGTAGGATGACTCCAAGTTTGTGGTTAAAAACCCAGACAAACACCACCACCCCCTACCCCCCCCCCCCCCCCCCACCCAATTAGGCTTTTTTTTTTCTTTTTTTCTCCAATATGCATTTTGAACTATTTACAATCACTACATGTGGACCCTTTTTTAAAACATATGTACCTGCTCAAAATGCATTCTGAAGCATTTAGACTGACCCCGTGGAAAAAATGGACTCCCCTGACACACCCCACCCCTCACCCCCACTCCCACCTCTTCTCCTCCTCACCCAGGGCCATTCATGCAATATTTTTTCTTTGGTACAAAATGCATTTTTAGCCTAACTGTTTATAGTCAGGCTGCATGCGTGACATCACTCTAGTTTTTTTTGAAAATGAATAATCCTGTACTTTCCAGCTCGCCAACTAACAAGGATATGGATGTTTTGGAGGTTTTTTTCAAATTTTGGTGCAAATTACATAAATTGGCCCAATATGTGGATTTTGCCCACACCAAGAGAGTTCCGAGGAATGCAGTGAACAGAAATAACCTGCAATTAAGTACCTTCATAAGGTCTAATCCGCAAACAACAAATCATCCCCAAAACCAAAGAGGTTGCCACCATTATGGCCAGATCATGACCTCAATGATCTAGTCTGACTTGACCCTTTGAACCCTAGTGGTATCTTCAAAATATTAATATTGATTGGTCTACACCACACCTTCACTCAAAAGTCAACCTATTTAATGAAATTATGAAGTACCATGTTACTGGGTCGGAAAAACGGCCTCTGGGGTTCAAAGGGTTAAGGTAAAAAATTACCAACAATAACTTGTGACAGTCCCCTCTGGTTGGGGGAGGGGGGGGGGGGGGGGCAGGGGAGAGTGGGGGGGGGGGGGGGGGGGGTAGAAGGGGCACATTGGCTTGGTCATGACTCTGTCAACTTTAAATTACAGAATAGTATAAAAGGGAGTGAGCAACAGTGATGTTTAGCTTTATGCAACTGATGAGTACAACTCAGAAACTAATTTGTATGATAAAGCTTGCTTTATAGCTACACCCTAATCATTATACCCCCCACTTTCGAAGAAAATGGGGGTATACTGGATTACATGCATCCGTGCGTCCATCTGTGCATCCATCCGTCCATCCGAGAATATTCATAACTTTCATAACTTAAGTAAATTATTATTTTCTATAATATTTGTTGGTCATAGGTATGCCCACACTAGTTATGTTTAGCTCACCTGAGCGAAGCTCAAGGGGAGCTTTACTAATCACTTTCTGTCCGTCGTCTGTCCATCCGGCGTCCGGCGTTAACTTTACATTATTGACTTCTTCTAATGAACTACTGGACCAAAGTCAACAAAATTTGCTTTGCATGTACCTTATCATATGTTAATTCAAGTTTGTTCAAATCAAGTTGACTCGCCCCTTGGTAGGGCCACACCCAAAAAGTGAGCCTAAATCTTAAAAAATCTTCTTCTCATGAACCAGCAGTAGCAGAGACTTGATATTAGGTGTGCAGCTTCCTTTTGGGGTGTAGACTCAGATTTGTTCAAGAGAAGTTCTTAGGGCTATATTTGCCATCGTTATGGGAGGGGCAAGAATTTTTTCCCCTCCCAAAATTTCTGTTTTCCAAACCGAGAGGCAGATTTGAACCAAATTTGATATGAGGGCTTATTGGGTCATAAGTACTTAATTTCTGCCCAAATATTTTTTCTTGTCACCCCATGGGAACCACAGGAGCTAAAACAGCTCCAAAACAGCACAGCATTGAGAATTTTTATTTGGTGTGAGCTTCCTTAGGACCAACAGAATGGAATGGTAAAAAAAAATTGCTATTGGTTTTATCATGGGGTACTTTTCTGAGACTTTGAAAAAGTGTGGAGTCAGCATTTTTTAACACTGTGGGTAATGGGAAAAACATTTAAGACTACTTTTCTCCCAAACCACTGCTCCATCAAAATTTCACATATAACATCTTTGGAAGATTGTTTCACATGTTTATTGAAGTCAATTAACCTGGGTCCATATTTGGGCTCTCTATGGGAGCCCAAATGTTTAAATTAGTGCAGTATGAGGAATATTCTTTAAAAAATCTTCTTCTTCAGATCTACCAATAAGAATCTTTTGATATTTGATATGCAGCATCCTTAGTGGGGTGAGATTCAAGTATGTTCAAGCAAAGTCCCTGGGTTCATATTTAAGCTGAAAATTTGGGGTCCCGTTCTGGACTTAGAAATTTTGGACCAAAATCCGGAAATTTTTGTTGTTGTTTTTTCATGTGTTTCGGTCAATTTTAAGACAAAAAAAATTATTTTTTTTACACTGAAAATTTTGGGTCCGGGTGGGACTTCGAAATTTTGGACCAAAATCTGGAAATTAGGGGTTTTTTTGTTTTTTATGCATTTCGGTCAATTTTAAGACAAAAAAATTTTTTTTTTTTACACTGAAAATTTGGGGGCCAGGTGGGACTTGGAAAATTTTGGACCAAAATCCAGAAATTAGTTTTTTTGTTTTTTATGCGTTTTGGTCAATTGTAAGAAGAAGAAAAAATTTTAGGCTGAAAATATTTTGTTTGGGACTTCGAAAATTTCTGAACAAAAATGAAAAAAAATCTGTTTTTTATGCGTTTATCTCAATTTTGGGACGTAAAAGTGCAAGAACTGAAAATAGAAGGAAAATCCTGTGTATTGTGTGGGCACAACTGCTTCATCTAGTTGGTATATGCTTTTCTTAGGAGGGGCGTATGCAACTTATTCAATACTTTTATCAATACCTGGGTCAAGTTCGAATATGGGAAATTTTGTACCTAAAATCTGTGTGTCTGCATGTCCGTCTGCCGCATGGGTCAATGCACCTCTGACTAAAAGCCGTATTTATGAACTGATCTTCACGAAACTTCTTGGGTATCTTTGTTATCATTGTGAGACCAGAATATGTGTTTTAGGGTTTGGTCCAAAATTCAAGATGACCGCCAGTGGCCATTTTGTTCCAAAATTGGGTGTAATCAGTTTTTTGTACAGAACTTCTATATGAAAGTTTGGATTTGAATAAATTTTTGTATGAATGTTTAGTAACATGCAATACATCACATAAAATACAGGTTTTGTTTTTCGTGCAAAAATTATGCAAATTAGGGAAACTTTGATTTATTCAGTGCTACTACTAATACACAGTAAGTGAACACCTTCCATGTTTTTCGTTTCCAGACTCTAACTTTCCTTACAGTCAGTCGATTTTGATGAAATTTGGGTAGTAGATCACTTTCATCAGTTGTGGGTCCAAGTTCGAACATGGGCATTTTCCAGGCATATTTAATTAGGTTGCTTAAATTTGAATGGCTGATGGTTTCCAGACTCTAACTTTCTTTTGAGTCAACTGATTTCAATGAAATTTCATATATGGATTACTTTTCACATCAGTTTAATGTAATATGTATCATACAGTCTTAATTTTTAGTGATTCTCACAGCTATACTCCCTATCACTTCACTTGCTTTGACAGTGAGCTCCATGAAAATAAATCTGATAACCACTGTCTTAAGCACTGTCTGTTCTGTCTCTTCTAAATAACTTCCACTTGCAACTCAACTATATTCCACTGGATGCATTAATTCCCCTTGAAACTGCTGCCCAGCGGGAGACATGAATTCACTGAATTTGCTTGTATTGCATTTGTGTCTTGTAAAATTCTTAAATTCTCAATTAAAAATTAGTTATGTACATTTGTTGTTTTAATGTTTTTTCTCCACATGTCATGGAACTTGCTTGAGACAGTTCTTATGGGACTTTCCTCTTGTTAGTCGCGTTATGACAAAGTCAAGGTTTCAGGTTACTCACCAAAAGGTCAAGGTCACTTGATAAAAACAGCAGTTTTTGTTTCCAGGCGATAACAGAATTTCTATTGCTATGAATTAAACTTGTAGAAAGTATTAGTACATGGAAAGAGAAGAACCCTATCAGTTTTGGAGTCTGCAGCCTTTAAGCAGTGTTCATGGGTCTGCTGCTATAAACCTTGAACTTTGTGAAAAATTTATTTCTGTGAAATAGCTGTGGTTCAACTTGACCCTTTCCACGACATTTACAGGCTAGGTACCCCTATGGAAGTGAAAAGCTCTATGAATTTTCCAGTATGCAGCCAAGTCAGAGATCACAGGGCTGTTACTTTGAATAGAACTTTTCACTGAAGAGAACTTTTCACAATTGGATTTTGGGTAATAAATTCAGTCTGTTGGGACACCTGTATGCCAAATTTACAGTGTAGGAACCTCTTTAGAAGCAGAAGAACCCTGTCACTTGTTTTTACAAGTTTCTTGAACTTGTTTCAGCCTCAATACTTTGATGGTAATGTGATTGTTATTATGAAGGTGATGATTAGATAAATATCACAACTCGGTGGGTGCACCTATGATCACAGTCCTTGTAAAACAAATGAACCCTCACATTTGGCTTGGTGTTAAACATGAAAATATTACCAGACCTGAAAAGGATTCATCATTCTGAAAAAATGTTTTCACAAAAATCTGAAAGCAGCAGTTGAATTCTGAACTTTGTGAATTTTAATTTTTGTTTATGTCCCTTCACCTAAGACAACACTAGAACAAATTTCTGAAATAACTACAAATTTTCCTTCTTTTCATAACCAGGCCTGTCATTCTGAGGAGGGCGATTGCTCCAGATCCTTATAGCCCACCTGAAATTTTGTTGTGGAGAGCAAGTAACTGCCCTCCTCAATAGCCTGATTCTAATGATTTTGGTAGGTACCAGCTCTGGGTGGGCTTGTGCCCACCTGATGAAAGCTCAAGGAGAGCCAGCAATTGCCCTCCTGTGATTTTCAAAAAGACAGGCCTGCATAACTCTCTGCATTCTGGTGTAAATGTAACAAAATATTAACCTGCAATTTTTCCCCATAATGCCAGTAGGGATTTCACCAATTCAGTCTTGTTTGGCAGAGCTAGTGAGCTCTGTCAAACAAGACTGAATTGATTAAATTCTTAGTTGCATTATCAGAAAAATTTGCTGTTTGAAATTTTGGTATTTTGACATCAGTGTGAAGAGATTAATAAAAATAGTTTATGACCTCTCATTTGAAGGAACAGCTATTTTCTGGAAGCAGAAAAACAAAATAATTTGAATATAATTATTGCAAATAGCCCTGACAGCATGTGGTTGTTATATTAAGTTGAAGGTTACCACTGTTTCCACACACCTATAAGGAAATATTTTAAAATGGTAACTTATTAAATTCTCTTTATGAAGAATCAGAGGGCGTTAGCCAGGTGAGTGTGTCAGACTCCTTTGGGTCTCTCTTGTTTCTAATATGGCAGGTAATGGCTTAATCCAAAACCTATTTCAAATCAGTGCTATTAAAATGCACAATTACCTTCCCAGGTACCTCTCTCATCATCAGATTAACCCTTTATCTAACATAATGGCCAAAACCAGCCAGCGCTATTCTAAAGAATCGCCAATTAATTTTCATTATTTTTTCATTTTTTGTCTCAAAAACATAGGTTATTAATGAGCTCGTTCCAACGAGGGGTCATAACCTATGTTTTTGAGACAAAAAATGAAAAAAATTTGTTATTCAAAAAATTGTTTTGCAAGTGTCATCTGCTTTGCATGTTAGGTAAAGGATGAAAGCCTTATGGCCTCTTTTCAATTTATAAATTTCTGAAGCAGTCTTTTAATACAATTCCAGCATTCATTCATATGTAATTTCTTTGATGTTTTGAATTTGCAGTTTGCCTCCATCTCCATACCTTCAGAGACTGGCAACAACCTCAAACCTGTGTTATGCATCATCACTGAATCAAAGACGTCCGTTTTCCGCATCAATGGCAGGTCATCCAAAGATTGGAGGGAAACCAAAGATAGATGCCAAATTTATTGCAGATACTAATATGTGGGATCCTGTGTCTCCAAGACAAAAGCCAAAACGGAAAAATAGGCCATTCAGTGCTCCAGTTAGACGAACCCGGTATGACTATATTTATATAAACTCTTCCTTCAAAAGCACAGTGGAGCCCACTTAACCCCCTGAACACTGATGTCGAAATATCTAAAGTTCAAGGTGCAAATTTTTTCCATAATGCAACTAGAAATTTAACCAATTCAATTTTGTTTGACAGAGCTCATTGAGCTCTGTCAAACAAGATTGAATTGGTTAAATTTCCAGTTGCATTATGGGAAAAATGGCTACTTGAATTTTGGATATTTTGACATCAGAGTGAAGGGAGTTAATTGGATATCTCTTAACTGAATAACCCTGTTAATTGAATATAATTTCCCAACCCAAAACCATTTACCATACCTCCAGGACAAATTTGACCTGTTAATTGAATATAGGCTGTAGAGTATACTCCTGTTAATTGAATAAAAAATCTTGTAACCTGTCGAAAAATTACGCTGATTTGCCTCAGTTTTTCTTTGTTTCTAGATCTATTTGGCCTCAGAACATCCAATAATGGCATTTAATCTGTTATATCTTGTTTGACAGAGCTCATGGACATTTATCTCTAGAATACAGGAAAGTGACACAATCCCCGTTAATTGAATACTCCTGTTAATTGAATAATTTTCATTGGCAATACAGCTATTCAATTACCAGGGTTCCACTGTATGTCAGGCATCAAGTCTTCCATTCCAGAAACCTCAGAAGAGTTGACAGGACAAGTGTCTGGAATATGTAAATATTTTTAGAGCTTCAGATAAGTTTGAGTCTTATAAGCCCTTACCTAACATTTCTGTCTCATTTGCCCACATAATTTACAAATTAGACAGTTGAAAAAAATTTGTTACGAAAAATTTCAGCAAAACCATATTGTGCTTCCTTACTGGAATGAGCTCATCAAGCTTGTACCAATGCTGGGTAACATTATATCGTTCTGTTGAAATTTTGTAAAAAACATTTGACGAAAAATAAAATTGCCAATTTTGATATTGCATCTATTGGATAAAGGGTTAAGCATAATTACCGCTCGACTCTTTCTACTTGTATTTTTTAACCCTTCAAAACTTGAAATATATATTTTTAAATGTTCAAAGTGTAATTCACCTATTGCAGTACTAAGACGGATCAGCTGACTGGGCATTTGTGATTGGCATAAATTGGAAAATGATACATGCTATCATTTTTGATTGATTTTGTACTAGAATTCTGTAGAATCGATAAGAAAATGTTATCAAACCTGATCAAACCACAATTGTTTAGCCCTTTGCCTAACAAATCAGCCAAATCTGCACACATAATTTACAAATTGAGCTGTTGCAAAAAGATTATTTTTCAAAACATTTCAACAAAACCATATCATGTGTCCCCCCCCCCCCCCCCCCCCCCCATTGGAACAAGCTCATTCCAATGAGGGGTCACTTGATATGGTTTTATTGAACCTTATTTTAAAAAATTAAATATCTGTGGCTCCTTAAGATGTAAAATAAAATTGCTGCTATAAAAAGTGACTGAAAAGCAACTGTGTAATTAACACCGCATCGTGATATTGATGCTCATTTTGACCAACAGCTTCAAAAAAGGCATACCGGGTAGATATGAACGGATGACTTCATGCTGAAAAGAACTCTGAATAGTCTTTGACTTAGCAATTCACACAACAAGGTAATTTAAACAGTTTGCCCAAATGGGAAATAATTATCTTGATCCTTTGCAGTTTTGTAATAGGTGTGATTACCGATGCCCCAACCCCCATCCTTGTAACCTTGCAAACATTTTGTGATGAAGATGATTAAAGGAAAGTGGGAAGAGGCTCCAGTCCATTGGTTACCTATTTATGGTTAAACAACTAATTATAGCACCAGAGAATCAAATAACAAGACCAAGAGAATTACAAAACATTTTTCAAATGAAAAACATTTGAAACATTTAACATCCAATAGATGATGATTTGTGATGCCCTGAGCAAAATCAAATATTTATGTGGGTTGTCCATCTGTCTGTTCATCTGTCCATCCATCCATCTGTCCATCAGTCTGTTCATCTGTCTATCTATCTGTCCGACTTTATTTGTTCGTCCAGAGCCATAACTCTATTATGCTTTGGTGGATTTCCATGAATCTTTACACAAGGGTAAAGCCAATGGAAGGTCTTTTGCACAGCAACACCATGCTCGAGCGACAATTGTCAAGGTCACAGGAATGGAAAAATTTAATTCTCTTACAGACTGTAAGAGCTATAATTGTCTGTCTGGAGCTATAATTCTATAATGCTTGGCTGACAAAGTTGTCGTCTGCTTGCACACTTTCATCATTTACAATCTATGTGTGCAGGGTTCATTGTTTAAAATGTTAATCTATATCAATTAACCCTTTATCCAAGAAATTTATCTCTGTTTCCCAATAAAACCATTCAGATATCAATTTCAAAAGAACTTGCACATTACAGTACAAGTTGAAATAAGTTGTAACATAACTGCAATAAACTAAGTATACTGCTGCTTGTGCACTGATAAGACCAGAATCTGGCATCATTTTTCTCTGTGAGAGCTTTCCAGAAAATGATGTTAGTTTCTGGTCTTATCAGTGTAGGAAGAAAAAAATACATAGTTTATAGCTGTTATCCTACAACTTTATTTTGACTTGTACTGTATGCCAATTCAAGTGAATTCCATATGTGTATGGTTCTGTTGAGAAAGTTCCAACATATTAGTGGCTGTATTGACCTTATGGAAATAGGTTAATACAGGTTTTGGCTGCTATGTTCAGATGTATTTTATTAAATTTATTATAGTGAGCTCTAAATTCAACACAAAACATTTCATTCCAGTATTATTGGCCATAGTTCAGGGGCATCCATGGTCGAGCGGTCACTGTTAGTCTTGTTCACTTTCTGTTCTCATTGGTGAATTCATGAAAGGAATCATTTCTTTATTTTTATTATTTGTAGGCCATTCTCTGGTATGTCTGTGACCTCATATGCATCCAGTAGACCTTGTAGACCACTTTCAGGTAATTGGTATTTTATGCTGATATACTGATACTGTTATGTACAAATTAGAGATTATGAAAAAGTGAAGAGATATTATGCCACTCAAATTAGATCTTCTGTTTCTCATACCATTATTTGTAAAATTGCATGCAGGCGAGCGTTTTTTTATTTTATTTTTTATTTCTGTAATTATTTCTTTGCCATCAAAAGTTCATATTATTGGTATATGTTTTACGCCTCATAATCTACGGAACAGCATGAGTGGTGGTGTATTTTGTCCTTTGAGAGCAAGCAGGCTTTGCAATGCCTTCTTGCACACAAGGGACAAATTTATCATTTTTATGTGCACCCATACTATGTATGGTACACATAATGCCGGCATTCAGGGTGGCCATCTGTCGTTCGTCCATCCTTTGTCTGTCCATCCATCCGGCATCCATATCCATTTCTTTGGCATTCAATAACTTGAAAATTATTGCTTGGATTGTCAAGTAACTTTATATTTGTGTTCAGGTTACTGATGTGCCGAGCTGTATAGTTTTTGGTGTAAATCTGATAATTTGATCCTGAGATATTAACGCTTTATCCTTCAAATTGAGAATTCTTCCAATCCGTTTGGCATGAGATAACTCAAAAAATATCAGTCCAATTGTCATGTTACTTTATATATATCTTCAGGTTACGGATGTTCCGAGCTGTATAGTTTTTGGTGTAAATCTGTTATTTTGATCCTGAGATATTAAACCTTTATCCTTCAAATTGAAAATTCCTCCAATCCCGTTGGCATGAGATAACTTGAAAAATATTGCTTGGATTGTCAAGTTACTTTATATTTGTGTTCAGGTTACTGATGTGCCGAGCTGTATAGTTTTTGGTGTAAATCTGATAATTTGATCCTGAGATATTAGGCCTTTATCCTTCAAATTGAAAATTCCTCCAATCCCTTGGGCATTCGATAACTTGAAAAATATTGCTTGAATTGTCAAGTTACTTTACATTTGTGTTCAGGTTACTGATGTGCCAAGCTGTATAGTTTTTGGTGTAAATCTGATAATTTGATCCTGAGATATTAACCCTTTATCCTTCAAATTGAAAATTCCTCAAATCCCTTTGGCATTCGATAACTTGAAAAATATTGCTTGGATTGTGAAGTTACTTTATATTTGTGTTCAGGTTACTGATGTGCCGAGCTGTATATTTTTTTTTGGTGTAAATCAGTTATTTTGATCCTGAGATATTAACCCTTTATCCTTCAAATTCAAAATTCCTCCAATCCCTTTGGCATTCGATAACTTGAAGAATATTGCTTGGATTGTCAGGTTACTTTATATTTGTGTTCAGGTTATTGATGTGCCGAGCTGTATAGTTTTTGGTGTAAATCTGTTATTTTAATCCTGAGATATTAACCCTTTATCCTTCAAATTTAAAATTCCTCCAATCCCTTCGGCATGAGATAACTTGAAAAATATTGCTTGGATTGTCAAGTTACTTTATATTTGTGTTCAGGTTACTGATGTACCGAGCTGTATATTTTTTGTTGTAAATATGTTGTTTTGATCCTGAGATATTAACCCTTTATCCTTCAAATTCAAAATTCCTCCAATCCCTTTTTCATTCGATAACTTGAAAAATATTGATTGGATTGTCAAGTTACTTTATATTTGTGTTCAGGTTATTGATATGCCGAGCTGTATAGTTTTTGGTGTAAATCTGTTGTTTTGATCCTGAGATATTAACACTTTATCCTTCAAATTTAAAATTCTTCCAATCCCTTCGACATGAGCTAGCTTGAAAAATATTGCTTGGATTGTCAAGTCACTTTATATTTGTGTTCAGGTTACTGATGTGCCGAGCTGTATAGTTTTTGGTGTAAATCTGATAATTTGATCCTGAGATATTAACCCTTTATCCTTCAAATTGAATATTCCTCCAATCCCTTCGGCATGAGATAACTTGAAAAATATTGCTTGGATTGTCAAGTTACTTTATATTTGTGTTCAGGTTACTGATGTGCCGAGCTGTATAGTTTTTAGCTCACCTGAGCAAAGCTCAAGGTGAGCTTTACTGATCGCTTTCTGTCCGTCGTCCGTCCATCATCGTCCGTCGTCCGTCGTCGTCTGGCATAAACTTTACAAAACCAACTTCTCCGGAGAAACCACTGGCCCAATATTTTTCAAATGTTGGGTAAATGTTTATTACTTAATGTCAACTCCGATTTGTTCAAATGAAGTTGCCCCTCCTCCTGGGTGGGGCCACGCTCCCATGGGGCACCAAAATCTTTGAAAATCTTCTTCTCATGAACCAGCAGTAGCAGAGACTTGGTATTTGGTATGCAGCTTCCTTTTGAGGCGTAGAATCAAGTTTGTTCAAGAGAAGTTTGCCGGGCATTATTTGCCTTCATTATGGGAGGGGCAAAAATTTTGGCCACGCCTAAAATTTCAATTTTCTGAACTGTGAGGTCGATTTGAACCAAATTTGATATGAGATGATAATTGGTCATAAGTAGTTGATTGACGCAAAAAAAAATTTTCTCATTGCCCCGTGGGAACCTCGGGAGCTAAAAATAGGAAAAACCTTAAAACTGCCATATCTCCAAAACTACATGGCACAGAGAATTCTTATTTTGTATAAAGCTTACTTTTATCCAGTAGAATCGAATGGTTAAAAAAAATCCCTATCGGTTTGATCGCAAGGTACTTTTTTCAGGACTTTGAAAAAGTGCTGAGTCAGCACTTTTTAACACTGTGGGCAATGGGAAAAACATTAAAAAATCTTCTCCAGATCCAGCTGGCAGAATCTTTTGATATTTGGTGTGCAACATTGTAGGGTGGATCTGATTCAAGTTTGTTCAAATCGGCCCCCTGGGTTCATATTTGGGCTCAGTATAGGAGCCCAAATTTGAACTTAGTGCATTTCAGGCAAATTTCTTTAAAAATCTTCTCAAGATCCAGCAGGCAGAATCTTTTGATATTGGGTATGCAGCATGCTTAGTGGGGTGAGATTCAAGTTTGTTCAAGCCAAGTCCCTGGGTTCATATTTGGGCTCACTGTTGTAGCCCAAATTATAACTTAGTTCAAAATGATGAATTTTCTTTAAAAATCTTCTTCAGATGCAGTAGGTATATTTGGTATGCAACATTGTGGGGTGGATCTGATTCAAGTTTGTTCAAATCGACCCCCCCTCCCCCCCCCCCCGGGTTTATATTTGGGCTCAGTATAAGAGCCCAATTTGAACTTAGTGCATTTCAGGCAAATTTCTTAAAAAATCTTCTTCAGATCCAGCAGTGTTTTGATATGTGGTGTGTAGCATCCTTAGGGGGGTGAGATGCAAGTTTGTTAAAGAAAAATCCATGGGTCCATATTTGGGCTCCCTGTGGGAGCCCAAATTATAACTTAGTCAATATGAGAAATTTTTCTTTAAAAATATTCTTCTTCAGACTCAGCAGTCGGAATCAATTTCGGAATGTTTTGATATTTGGCATGCAGCATCCTTCGGGGGTGAGATTCAAGTTTGTTCAAGCCAAGTCCCGGGGTTCATATTTGGGCTCACTGTGTGAGCCCGAATGATAACTTAGTTCAAAATGAGGAATTTTCTTTAAAAATCTTCTTCTTCAGATCCAGCAGATAAATGCTTTTGATATTTGGTATGCAACATCCTTAGGGGGTAAGATTCAAGTTTGTTCAAGCTATGGCCCTAGTTCCATAAAATTTGTCTCTCATGACTTCATTCCTTTGTAGTGTTGATGAACCATGTCTTTCTGAATGTGACCCCCAAATACTTCTTTGAACCACTTTGGCCGCTGAGCGATTAAGGCTCCTTGGGGCCTCTTGTTATGTAAATCTAATAATTTGATCCGGAGATATTAACCCTTTATCCATCAAATTAGGCACGCCTCCAATCCATTTCTGTATGTACCCATACCATGTATGGTGTTCATAATGTCGGCATCCAGGGTGGCCCTCTGTCATAAGCTTTCTGCTAGTTGCGCTTATGGATACACATCTGACAATTTCATCAGCCCATTTTTATTAACTTGGGTAAAATATCTGACATAAACCATTTAATTTTTATTTTTTAGTTGAGTTGTGACGAAGTCAAACTCGACTTATAGTTTGATGAATGGCGGGCGGGTGGGCATAAACAATTGTTTTCCGGATGATAACTTGATAATGGTTCAACCCATGTTCATGAAACTTCATAGGCAGGTTGGTATCGGTGAGAGGAAGAACCCTATTAATTTTGGACTTGCTTGGTCAAAGGTCAAGGTCACAGTGTCCTTGAACATAGTAAATTGTAAACAATTGGTTTCCGGATGATAACTTGACTACGGTTCAACCCACATTCATGAAACTTCGTATGTAGGTTGGCCTTCATGAGAGGAAGAACCCTATTTAGTTTGGACTCACTATGTCAAAGGTCAAGGTCACAGTGACTTTGAACATAGTAAATTAAAACAATTGGTTTCCGGTTGATAACTTGATAATGGTTTGACCCATGTTCATGAAACTTCATAGTTAGGTTGGCATCAATGAGAGGAAGAACCCTATTTATTTTTGACTCGCTAGGTGAAAGGTCAAGGTCACAGTGACCTTCAACATAGTAAATCATAAACAATTGGTTTCCGGATGATAACTTGATAATGTTTCGACCCACGTTGATGAAACTTCATAGGTAGGTTGGCATCAGTGAGAGGAAGAACCCTATTTATTTTGGACTTGCTAGGTGAAAGATCAAGGTCACAGTGACCTTCAGCATAGTAAATCGTAAACAATTGGTATCCGGCCGGACGATAACTTGATAATGGTTTGACCCACATTCATGAAACTTCATAGGTAGGTTGGCCTAGGTGAGTGGCAGGCCCCTATTTATTTTGGAATTACTAGGCCAAAGGCCAAGGTCACAGTGACCTTGAACATAATAAATCGTAAACAATTGGTTTTCAGATGTTAATTTGACAATGGTTCCACCTACATTCATAAAACTTCGTAGGTAGGTTGGCATTAGTGCAAGAAAGAGCCCTATTTATTTCGGAATCACTAGGTCGAAGGTCAAGGTCACAGTGACCCTTCACATAGTAAATTGTAAATAATTGGTTTCCGGACAATAAGTTGATAATGATTAAACCCACTTTTGTGCTGTCACAACTCGACATTGGATCAGTGATCCTATCGGCATTTCTTAGCTCACCTGAGCGAGGCTCAAGGGGAGCTTTACTAATCGCTTTCCGTCCGTCATCCATCCGTCGTCGTCCTGCGTAAACTTTACAAAACCAACTTCTCCGAAGAAACCACTTTCCCAATATTTTTCAAATGTTGGGTAAATGTTTATTACCTAATGTCAATTCACATTTGTTCAAATGAAGTTGCCTCTCCTCCTGGGTGGGGCCACGCCCCCAAGGGGCACCAAAATCTTTGAAAATCTTCTTCTCATGAACCAGCAGCAGCAGAGACTTGATATTGGGTATGCAGCTTCCTTTTGAGGTGTAGAATCAAATTTGTTCAAGAGAAGTTTGTCGGGCATTATTTGCCTTCGTTATGGGAGGGGCAAAAATTTTGACCACGCCTAAAATTTCTATTTTCTGAACCGTGAGGTCGATGTGAACCAAATTTGATGTGAGATGCTAATGGGTCATAAGTAGTTGATTGATGCAAAAAAAAATTTTCTCATTGCCCCCATGGGAACCTCGAGAGCTAAAAATAGGAAAAACCTTAAAACTGCCATATCTCCAAAACTAAACGGCACAGAGAATTCTTATTTTGTATAAAGCTTACTTTTATCCAGTAGAATAGAATGATTAAAAAAATCCCTATTGGTTTGATCACAAGGTAATTTTTTCAGGACTTTGAAAAAGTGCTGAGTCAGCACTTTTTAACACTGTTGGCAATGGGAAAAACATTAAAAAATCTTCTTCTCCAGATGCAGCGGGCAGAATCTTTTGATATTTGGTATGCAACATTGTGGGGTGGATCTGATTCAAGTTTGTTCAAATCGGCTCCCTGAATTCATATTTGGGCTCACTATAGAAGCTTGAATTCGAACTTAGTGCATTTCAGGCAAATTTCTTCAAAAATCTTCTTCTCCAGATCCAGCAGGCAGAATCTTTTGATATTTGGTATGCAACATTGTGGGGTGGATCTGATTCAAGTTTGTTCAAATCGGCCCCCTGGATTCATATTTGGGCTCACTATAGAAGCCCAAATTCGAACTTAGTGCATTTCAGGCAAATTTCTTTAAAAAATCTTCTTCTCCAAATCCAGCAAGCAGAATCTTTTGATATTTGGTATGCAACATTGTGGGGTTGATCTGATTCAAGTTTGTTCAAATCGGCTCCCTAGATTCATATTTGGGCTCACAAAAGAAGCTCGAATTCGAACTTAGTGCATTTCAGGTAAATTTCTTAAAAAATCTTCTCCAGATCCAGCAGGCAGAATCTTTTAATATTTGGTAAGCAACATTATGGGGTGGATCTGATTCAAGTTTGTTCAAATCGCCCCCCCCCCCCTCCCCCCCCCCCCCCCCCTGGGTTTATATTTGGGCTCAGTATAGGAACCCAAATTTGAACTTAGTGCATTTCAGGCAAATTCAGCAGGCAGAATATTTTGATATTGGGTATGCACCATGCTTAAGGGGGTGAGATTCAAGTTTGTTCAAGCCAAGTCCCTGGGTTCATATTTGGGCTCACTGTGGTAGTCCGAATTATAACTTAGTTCAAAATGAGGAATTTTCTTTAAAAATCTTCTTCAGATCCAGCAGTTGGAATGTTTTGATATTTGATATGCAGCATCCTTAGGGGGTGAGATTCAAGTTTGTTCAAGCCATGTCCCTAGGTCCATATTTGGACTCACTGTGGGAGCTCGAATTGTAACTTAGTTCAAAATGATGAATTTTCTTTAAAAAATCTTCTTCTTCAGATCCAGCAGTCGGAATGTTTTGATATTTGGTGTGCAACGTCCTTAGGGGGTGAGATTCAAGTTTGTTAAAGCCAAGTCCCTGAGTTCATATATGGGCTCCCTGTGGGAGCCCGAATTATAACTTAGTTCAATATGAGGAATATTCTTTAAAAATCTTTTTTTTTTAGATCCACTGGTTAGAATCTTTGGATATTTGGTATAAGCTTTTCTTAGGAGGAGCAGAAGCAACTTGTTGAAATCAATTCTCTGGGTTGATATTTAGGCTTCCATGTCAGGTGAGTGCCCTCAGGCCCCTTAGGGTCTCTTGTTTAAGTTTACATTGGTTATAAAAAGAGAGCATGCGGCAGCCAAAAGGACCATGCGTGAGGGCCTGAGAAACAGATTTTTAATTTTTTCAGGACTTACCTTAACTGTTCAAGCAACTCATTTTTCAGGTGATCTTTTTCAAGATATTTGAAGCAGGAGAAATAGAAAGTAAAATAAAAACTAAAATGTTCCCTATTGTTGGTCAAAGGCTGAGATGACACATCCATATTATTGCAGCCACTTCTTGAGTTTTGGTAAACTGGTAATTTGTGTTGTAATGCAATGGTGGAGAGGGCTTGTGGGCTCTTTCCACCAGTGTATTACCGCAAAGTTTATTATTCTTAATGACTTTTTTATTGCCATAATTATAGTTCTTGGAGAGCTCTTGAACACCAATGACACTTTTCTCAAACTTTCTCAATATTTGTCTTGAGGTATAGTGATCTGGGTGAGTGAAAAGTTGGTTACCCCAATTTGTTTTAGGCAAATGCTAGGTAAACAACTTGGATATATATGTAACCATTTCGGTACCCACACTGATATTCCAGTATTTGAAGTTACTAGATAGTAGCGTTATGGAGGCTTCTGTAATGTTTTCATTTGCTGTGCACAGATTTTCAATTTTGAGGGATGCAACTGTGCCTGTGCACCATAGTGCTTCTGGATTCAAAAAGCAGTGCACAAAAAAGTACATGTCTCCTGATTTTTCACATGTAGATTTCATGTTAATGTGGCAGACAGAATCGTGAGCAGAGATAGTGACTATTTACTTGGATACCATTAAATGAGAACTGACTGTGACCTAGCAACTTAATTTTGATTTGTCACTGAGCAGATTGGGCCAAATCTAATTGATTACAGTGGAGCCCACTTAATTAAATATCTCTCAACTGAATAACCCTCTTAATTCAATATAATTTCCCAACACAAAACCAAATAACCCTCCCTCCAGTACAAATTTGACCTGTTAATTGAATATAGGTTATAGAGTAAATTCCTGTTAATTGAAGAAAACATCTTGTAGCCTGTCAAGAAATTACCCTGACTCTCCCCAGTTATCCTTTGTTTATTGACCTATTTAGTTAAAACAATATTTATTCATAAAGCAGTGTTACGCGTATACATTACATAATAATAAAACCACAGAACGGCAAACATTTTTCATGGTTGTACACGGTATAACAGAAACAGAAGTAATCGGGATTGTAAGTAGACGAGGATTCGACAGGAAGCCATAGACCTATTTGGCCTCAGTACATCTAATGCAGGCATTTAATCTATTATATCTTGTTTGATGGAGCTCTTTCAAACAAGATTTAATAGAATACATGCTAAGTTTATCTCTAGAATACAGGAAAGTGACACAATTCCTGTTAATTGAATACTCCTGTTAATTGGATAATTTTCATTGACAAAGTGGCTATTCAGTTGACAGGGTTCCACTGTATTTGTGATTACTATTAATGTGATATATCCACCCAGCAAGGCTATCATTTCTGTCACAAGCACAACTGAGTCATGTTCACAACAGAAAGCACAGCCTTGAGGATTGGATTAAGTACAGAGCGAAAATTTGTGAGTAGAAAATTTAATTGAAGGCCAAGAAACAAGAAGATAAGTGTTTACTGATGTGAAACTCAATTCCATAAGCGATATGATTTATTCTTATCCATACCTGTACATTCAGATTTTAGTTCAATCAAATCCTGGTAGTTCACAAATACAAAACAGTGACTTGATACAAAACCAGGTGCATATTTTTTTGTGTGCCTGCATATTTTTATACTATAACCCAATGGCCCAGACTAGCTGGTGCAAACTCTAAGTTATCAAGGGCCAAACACAAATTTTGAATTCCCCAATCCCCAAAATTTGCATGCAAAACCGAAAATTAAAAGTCCTATCTGGTCCTCAATACATTTACTCTACGCGCATGTGCAACCGTCAGGAAGTGATCGGAATTGGCGCAAACATCATTTCTTTGTTTGGCCCCAAAGTCAGCAACCATGAACTGACATCTGTGCTTTAAAATCTCCTTTTTTGAGGATGCCAGACACAAATCAATGCAAGAATTGGTGGATCCAAGGCTGTTATTGGATGATGTAAGTGTTCAACGGTGGTTTTAGACGTTCGGGGCTGTAACTTTATAATATTTATAAAATTATTTTATGTTTCCCAATTTCGGGACAAACGCCTGACATCATTTTTGATAATGATTATTCCACTGTTTGTTAAGTATTCCTTCCCTATCCTTCCATGAACCCTTCTTGTTAAACTCCTTAAGCTTTTTGGCTATTTTTTTTTATTGAAATTATGTCTCCCCTTCCCAGAAGGGAGACATATTGTTTTAGTGCATATTCTTCTTCTTCTTCTTCTCCTTCTTCTTCTTCTCATATAAACTTTGTCGGGCCATAACTTTTTTTGTCTTTTGACCTACACCTTAGATACTTGGCATGTGGATGTATCACCATGAGCCGGTGTGCAGTGTACCATAGTGACCTTTATGTGACCTTGACCTTTGACCTGAAAGTCAGATTTATGTGTTTTTTTAAGGGAAACATCACAAACTTTGTCCGGGCCATAACTTTTTTGTCTTTTGACCTACACTTTAGATACGTGGCATGTGGATGTATCACTATGAACTGGTGTGCAGTGTACCATAGTGACCTTCATGTGACCTTGACCTTTGATCTGAAGGTCAGATTTATGCGCTTTTTTAAGGGAAACTATCTGGACCAGAACTTTTTTGTATTTCTAGTCAGGCTTTAGATATTTGGCATGTGGATGTATCACCATGAGCCGGTGTGTAGCATACCATTGTGACCTTCATGTGACCTTGACCTTTGATCTGAAGGTCAGATTTGTGCTTTTTTCAAGGAAACTTTGTCCGGACCAAAACTTGTTTGTCTTTTGAGCCAGGCCTAAGATATTTGGCACGTGGATGTATCACCATGAGCCGGTGTGTCGCATACCATTGTGACCTTCATGTGACCTTGACCTCAAGGTCAAATGTATGTACTTCAAATAGGGAGTAATTGTCCAGACCAGAATTTTTTTTTTTTTTACCTAGGACTTGGTTATTTGACATGTGGATGTGTCACCATGAGACCGCACATTGTGACCTTCATGTGACCTTGACCTCAAGGTCAAATTTATGTACTTCAAATAGGGAGTAATTGTCCACACGAGATTTTTTTTGTTTTTTGACCTAGGACTTGATTATTTGACATGTGGATGTGTCACCATGAGACTGCATGTCGTCTACCTCGATGACCTTCATGTGACCTTGACCTTTGACCTTAAGGTCAAATTTATGTACTTCAAATAGGGAATAATTATCCAGACCAGAACTTTTTTGTTTTTTGACCTAGGACTTAGATATTTGACATGTGGATGGATCGCAATTAGACCGCATGTCACATGTAATCATGACCTTCATGTGACCTTGACCTCAAGGTCAAATTTATGTACTTTAAATAGGTAGTAATTGTCCAGACCAGATTTTTTTTTTTTGGACATGTGGATGTGTCACCATGAAACCACATGTCCGCTACCTTGATGAACTGCATGTGACCTTGACCTCTGACCTCAAGGTCAAATTTATGTACTTCAAATAGGGAATAATTGTCCAGATCAGAACTTTTTTATTTTTTTTACCTAGGACTTAGATTGTTGAAATGTGAATGTATCACAATGAGACCACATGTCATCATGACCTTCATGTGACCTTGACCTCAAGGTCAAATTTATGTACTTTAAATAGGGAGTAATTTTCCAGACCAGAATTTTTTTTTTTTTTGACATGTGGATGTGTCACCATGAAACTGCATGTCCGCTACCTTGATGAACTGCATGTGACCTTGACCTCTGACATCAAAAGGAAGGGGAGACATATGTTTTAGTGTGCTAAAACACTTTCTAGTTTTTTATTAAATTTCTTGGGAGTTTAACATGTATTACAGAATATGTTTTTCCCCATGGTTACGTCCTCACCCTAGGGGTGTTAGGTCGTTTAGTCTTCCGTCTTCTATCCGATGTATCGTTTTTTCTTTGAAGGAAGATCTAGCTTTGCATCTGGTAGCATTTTAATTGGTTTCGTTTGTATGCCTGATGTCTGGTTTTCATTGACGTTGACAATGTCCTCATATATAGGTAGTGTTTTTATATGCCTGTTTTGAAAAAACGGGTTGTACTATGGTATACCGCTGTCCGCCTGTCTGTCCGTCCGTCCGTCCGTCCGTCCATCCGGTCACACGTCGTACGATAACTCAAGAACGCTTTGAGAGATTTTCGTGATTTTTGGGTAGGTGGTGTATATCGATGGAGGGAAGCTCCCTTTCATTTAGTGTCGCCATTCGATTAATCATTCCAGAGTTATGGGACTTTATTACTTAGAAAATTGTTGATTTTTTACACGGCGTATGATTGCTCGAGAACGCTTTGAGAGATTTTTGTGATTGTTGGGTAGGTGGTGTATATCGATGGAGGGAAGCTCCCTTTCGTTTAGTGTCACCGTTTGATTAGTCATTCCAGAGTTATGGGACTTTATTACTTGGAAAATTGTTGATTTTTTACACGGCGTACGATAACTCGAGAACGCTTTGAGAGATTTTTGTGATTTTGGGGTAGGTGGTGTATATCAATGGAGGGAAGCTCCCTTTCATTTAGTGTCGCCGTTCGATTAGTCATTCCAGAGTTATGGAACTTTATTACTTAGAAAATTGTTGATTTTTTACACGGCGTACGATAACTCGAGAACGCTTTGAGAGATTTTTGTGATTTTTGGGTAGGTGGTGTATATCGATGTAGGGAAGCTCCCTTTCGTTTAGTGTCGCCATTCGATTAGTCATTCCAGAGTTATGGGATTTTATTACTTAGAAAATTGTTGATTTTTTACACGTCGTACGATAACTCGAGAATGCTTCGAGAGATTTTTACGATTTTTTGGTAGGTGGTTTATGTTGATGGAAGGAAGCTCCCTTTCGGTTGGTCAATTAGTCATTCCAGAGTTATGGGACTTTATTTGTCAAAATATAGGCAATACATGTATACTCATATTGTGTGCTTCCCTCTTGTTATTAATAAAGGGCATATCATGCGCTCATGGCGCAGCTGTTTATTATATTCTGTTGCTGTAGAATTACTGTAGGATACATGGATTATTATTCCGGTAGTGTAACTCAAAAAATTTGGATTCTGTTCACACTTAGGCTCTATCAGGATTCCTTTGGGCTCTTAATGCTCCCTTTGGGAACTTAGGCGTTTTTTCAAAAAAATTTTGTTTCCAAAAAATATTTTACATTTTATTTTGATTGCTATTATTCATGTATCTTAATTATATATTTTGTTGTGGAGTTTGGAGCACTGATATTGGCTTTAGTCGATGCACTCCTGTGGACTCTTATCATTCTTGTGTTCACTGGGATGACTGATTTTGGAGTCGGGTGTCGCGGTACGTTGTTGGCGGTGAAGTTCTGAGTCCAGGCCTCCCACCGCATTATAATTCATTTTGTCAGTTTCTATTTCAGAGGAACATGAACATGATGATGATATTCTGATGACACCCATCCAAGTGTGTTACTGTTGTCGCGCTCAGTTGAGCATATAGAACTAGCTGCAGTGCTCATGATTGCAAGAGTTAGGGCCTTTTGTTAAGGGTTTTAATCTCTCTTGCAAGCAGCTAGCTCAACCGGTGAAGTGGTTACTCCGTCCGTGGGTGCCCTGACGCCGGGTAAGTCTGTTGTGGTCGAAGGAAGTGTAGATGTGGGTAGAGCGAGCACTTAAATATAAATAGCTTGCCCAGCGATGGCGGAAATAGGGAGGAAGTCAGCAAGTTCTAATAGACTGTGGGCAGGGGAGGCCCCTCTCTAACCTAGCAACATTTGGGGCCAGATGTTGTTATGAGAAACTTGCACAAGCCAGAGCAGACGTCCGCCCTCCACTCAGGACACTCTGTTTAGTCTGTAGCCGGGGTCGGCTTCAGTTATGGCTTCCTCTGTAACGTTTCACAAGCCGAAATGAAGTTTTCTGGTTGGAAACTTGCATGAGACAGAGCATACGTCCACCTGCCACTTGGGACACACCGTCTAGTCTGCAGCCAGAGTCAGCTTCAGTCACAGCTTCCTCCGCTACGTTATTAAAGCACACATGGCTGCATCCTAGCTACCCAGCTTCGGATATCCAGCCTGTTGTGCGAAGAAGGAACCACTCTTTGCTTGTGAAGTCGGTCCATCCAGTAGCTAGGGAGACGAGGCCTCAATCATCGGGACGTTTGGAGAAGAGATCCATCTCCGACACACCGTCCCAGGAGCAGCAAGCGGCTAAGAAATGGAAGACCGCTGCTCCTCAGGCCTCGATAACAGGACTTGCTGTAGCAGATTGTGCAGCTGATCGCAGCATCCCAGCAAGTGCAGGTGCAGCCTCCCTCAGTCTCGGAACCTGAGCTGTCGGACGGTGCAGGGTCGGTCCAGTCGTCTGTTCATGCAGATGCAATGGACCGAGATGCGCAACTGATTCTCTTGGATGGTGAAAGGGATAAGGAAGAGGATTACCTTCATCCATCAATACTATACTGAATTTGTTCCGACGAATCAGAATGCTGCGACGAGAGAGAAATCACTGGCATCATTGGATGCAGACTTTATACAGACTAAGGAAGAAGTTCTTTCTTTTCCGGTTCAGTCTAGGCAGGTGTCGCAGGCCTTCGGCCATGTAGACAATGCCGTATTCACCTCTCGAGTGCAAGGAAAAAAAGGCAGTTTCTTAACTACATCTTCCATAAATATAGCATTTCTTGGACCACGTTCATTTAATACGGTTGGAGAAGATGTTCAGAGAGCTCTTCTGCATTTGGATGAGAAGGCTGGGGATCTAGATGTATCCTTGCCTGCATTATTCACTATTCGCTCAGACTCACTGCGGTAAAATCGATTTACTTGGACGACATTCTGCAGACATACGGCAACAGAATTATTCTTCAGATCGATATTCGAGTCTGCTTCTACTGCTTCTATTACTCCGACGTCTCGGTTTCATCGTAAATGAGAAGTAGAGGCTCTACACAGCCTGTAATCGCTCACCTGGAACTACATATAAAAATGTGATTTCCCATAGGCTTTCCATGGTAAATACGAGCTGCAATTGTGGCCATGTTTGTAACATTACATCAAAATTACATAAGGATCATTGGTAGAAGGTGTCCCAGTCTTCAATCACGTGAAGTTTCAAAACATTTGAATCCATCAAACAGAATCATAGAATGTCTCTGGTGGCCATATTTTCCAACCAACGGGGACAAAAAGAGGATCGTTTGTAGAGGGCCTCCAAAAGACCATTCTTGCCAAGTTTTGGTTCCATCGGCTCAGTAGTTCCAGAGAGAAGATGAAAATGTGATTTCCCATAGGGTTTCTACAGTAACTATAAGCCACAATTGCAGTCATAATTGCAACCTGATAAAGATTAAAATGAGGATCACTGTTAGAGGGGGTTACAGTCATCAGTCACACAAAGTTTTCAAACCATTTGGCCTTGTAGTTTCAAAGAAGATTTTCTTGAAAATGCACACATTTATGAATTCTGTTTCAACTAAAAAAAAATCAGTAAACGAAGGTTAAATATTTTGAAAATTATAATTCTCTCAGACAGTATTCTCTCTTTCATAATAGCTTTGAATAGGTAAAGGGTTGCAGTCAAACACACTCTTCTCCAATATTTGTCAAATCTTACAAGATAAACAATAATTACTGTCATCTAAGCTGACATGATTGAAACAAACACTATTCATGTTACTTATCAGAAAAAAACTGTTATCAGATTGAAGTTGACAGATACAGATGCCTGTAAATTCAGAAGACTGATGATGCAAAAATCATTTTATGGAAAGCTCTCACTGATAGCTTTCTAGAAAATTTCAGATTCTGATCTTGTCAGGGTAGGAGCAGCAGTTTACTTAGTTTATTGCAGTTATGCTACAGCTTATTTTGACTTGTACTGTATACTCAATATTTTGGGTTTTTTTCCCAGTCCGCAGTGGAGAAAACTGGAACCAACCCTTACCAGATTCTCAAAAAACAAGTATTTTGCTGACAGTACCGATCTTTTGTGCAGACAGGACTCTGGTGGCCACATATTTCCATCCTCTCATAGACCATTCCTGCGAAGTGTGGTTCACTTCTGCTCAGTAGTTTCAGAGAAGAAGATGAAAATGTGTTTTCCCATAGGGTTTCTATAGTAACTATAAGCTGCAATTGTGGCCATGTTTACAACTCGATCAACATTAAATGAGGATCGTTGGTAGAGGGGGTTCCAGTCATTACTTATGTGAAGTATCCAAACATTTGGCCCGGCAGTTTCAGGAACAAAATGAGGATCGTTTGTAGAGGACTTCCTATAGACCATTCCTGCCAAGTTTGCTTCACACCGGCTCAGCGGTTACAGTGAAGAAGATGAAAATGTGAAAAGTTTACGGACGGCGGATGACGACCGACGGATGCCAAGTGATGATAAAAGCTCACATGGCCTTTTAGGCCAGGTGAGCTAAAAAGTCGGATCTAGCTCCCGTCCAAGTCGTTCACTCACTTGGGGATGAGCTTCGAGACTCACAACAATCTGGTTCATCTGCCGTTACCCAGAGCGAAATTAGTCTGTTGTTATGCTCGCTTTTGTCTACACTCAGACGCTTATCTTCGAGGGAATTCATGCGACTGAAAGGGTTGTGCGAAGTGGGTACCTTTGTTATGACCGTGGGACGAGAACGAGTGTTTTGGGGTGTGGTCCAAAATTCAAGATGGCTGTCAGCCGCCATTTTGTACCGATGATGCAGAAATCTGTTTTTTGTACAGAACTTCCATATGAAAGCTCTGATTTGAATAATTTTTGGTATTAATGTTTAGTACCATGGGATACATCACATATATTACGGGTTTTTTTCTCGTGCGTAAATTGTGCAAATTAGACTAACTTTGATGTTTTTTGTTGTTACTTTCAGCACTGAAAGTGCAAATGCCAATACGGCTCGGGCTAGAGGCCGTAGTTATGAACCGATCTTTACGAAACTCCTTGGGTACCTTTGTTATCACCGTGGGACAAGAACGAGTGTTTTGGGGTCCGGTCCAAAATTCAAGGTGGCCGATGGCAGCCATTTTGTACAAAATTTGGTGCAATCAGATTTTTGCACAGAACTTCCATATGAAAGTGCTGATTTGAATAATTTTTTGTGTGAATGTTTAGTACCATGGGATACATCACATATAATACAGGTTTTTTTCTCGTGCAGAAATTATGCAAATTAGATGAACTTTGATTTTTCCAGTGCTACTTACACACAGTAAGTACACATGTCAATACGGCTCGGTCTAGAGTCTGTATTTATGAACCGATTTTCACGAAACGTCTTGGGTACCTTTGTTATCACCTTGGGACGAGAACGAGTGTTTCTGGGTGCGGTCCAAAATTCAAGATAGCTGCCAGTGTCCATTTTGTACTGAAATTAGGTCTAATCAGTTTTTTGTACACAACTTCTATACGGCTTAGGCTAGAGGCCATATTTATGAACCGATCTTTACAAAACTTCTTGGGTACCTTTGTTATCACCCCTGGGATGAGAACGAGTGTTTTTGGGTGTGGTCCGAAATTCAAGATGGCCACCAGCAGCCATTTTGTACCAAAATTAGTGCAATCAGTCTTTTGTACAGAACTTCTGTATGAAAGTTCTGATTTGAATAAATTTTTGTATGAATGTTTAGTAACATGGAATACATCACATATATTACGGGTTTTTTTCTCGTGCAGAAATTATGCAAATTAGATGAACTTTGATTTATTCAGTGCTACTTATACACTGTAAGTGCACATGTCAATACAGCTCGGGCTAGAGGCTGTATTTATGAACCGATTTTCACGAAACGTCTTTGGTACCTTTGTTATCACCTTGGGGCGAGAACGAGTGTTTCTGGGTGCGGTCCAAAATTCAAGATAGCTGCCAGTGGCCATTTTGTACTGAAATTAGGTCCAATCAGTTTTTTATCACAACTTCTACACAGCTCATATTTGTGAACTGATCTTCATGAAACTTCTTGGGTACCTTTGTTTTCACCTTGGGACAGGAATGAGTGTGTTTTGGGGTGCCTTTGTTATCACTGTGCTGTGAGAACAAATATTTTGGGGTTCAGTCAGACCCACTCTGGGACTCAAAGATTTCTTTTCTAGTTTAGCATCTGACTGTCACCCACCTTTACAATACTTTACCTATACATTTGTTACAGGCAACGGCCAGTATTTATGTACAAACCATTACAATACTTTATATGTACCTTTGTTATCAGGTCATTACCTAAATGTTTGTTATTGCTGTGTCACATACTATACATGTACATGTCTTTGTCTTGACAAGTTGAGCTACAGTGTCATTGACACTTTCATTTTGCTCTTATTTTTAAAACTTGTGAAAATATATATTTTCTGTTTCAAAGTTTGATCGAAGCGAATGCATGTACCCAGTTATATATTACATAAAAATAATTGCATCGCCGCTTCATGCAGATGATATGTTTCGGCAAATTGCATAGCAAAAATGCATAACTGATAAGAAAAGATACACAATAGTAATTGAATAAATAGAATTTATTGTCGAAACATTTCATTATTTGAACAGAAGCACTTCTGCTTGTGGATTATCACCAAAAAGACTTGATTCTGAGACCTCATTCAATGGAGGAAACAGAAAGTTGTTTGCATTGACAATGGTCCAATTGAAGGACATGAATGGAAATTACGGGATTTAAAAATAGACTCTGGAAAACCGAATGTAGTGCGTGATATCAATTTGCGATGTTCGAATGTCACATGCTCATCCAGTATTCATGGGATAATTCACATGATCAACTGGTATTCATGGGGAAATAACATCACCTGGGAATCCACTGCCAATATGGTGTTCATTGAAGAAAATTTCAGCTGTGGTATAAACATTGAGTTTTGAATGGTTGTTTTAAATAAACTATTGAATGCTTAAAATTTATACCTCATTGGTGGCTTTTTTTTTTTTAGCTGTGTCATACAAAGCATTTTTTTTTTTTTACAATATCAGTTGAGGGCTTAGAGGATGCACTGTTTGTTCACAAGCCATTTATTCATTGTTTATTAGTTTTTAGATCAAGTGATAAAACGGATTAATTGATCAAATAGAATTTTCAACTCATTCCCGTCTTTTTCTGAAATGTACAATACTCAATCGGTAACAACCACTCAGTAAATTAGGTCTGAACCATGTTAACTGCTCATTCAAGGCTTAATTTACTGAAATTGTTCTGTAATTTTAACTGTAAACTTGGAGATCATATATTCAACTCACTCAATTTGAAGTAGGGGGAGCTTATGCTAAGGCCCTGGGTATAACAGCATCCATGTTATGTTTAGCTCAGTTACTTTGCACCCTATGGCTGCAAAGCTTTCATATTGCAGTCATGCATTGTTTTGCTCTATCCCAACACTACTTAACCCTTGTACAGTCTATATATTGCTGAGAGGGTTTATTTTATGGTAAATCTTAGGCATTTCAAGTTGTCAATAGTTTGCATTTAGGTCATCTTGTACCTTCAAGTCCTTTCCTTGCATGGCAGTTAATTTTTGCAGATGTTGTTTTGGGCTTTGATAACTTCTATTAACCCTTTACCTAACATGAAAAGCAGAAAAAATTCTTGAATAACTAATTTTTTTCATTTTTTGTCCTAAAAACATAGGTTATAACCCCTCATTGCAATGAGCTCGACAAGCTTGTTCTAATGAGGGGGTCATAACCTATGTTTTTGAGACAAAAAATGATAAAAATAATGAAAATTAATTGGCGATTTTTTAGAATAGCGCTGGCCGGTTTTTTCCATTATGTTGGGTAAAGGGTTAACCTTCATTGTGTGGATATGTATGTTTTTTTTGTCAATTTTTTAAAACATTTTCTCCCCTAAAATGACTTAGTTTCTAGTCGTTAGAATTTCTGTTTAGCTCAGGTGTTGTTTATTTTGTTAGAGTTTACATTGAGCTCAGTTACTTTGATCCCACTGCTGCAGATCTTTTATATTGCAGTTATGTATTGCTTTGGACTATCCCCAACACTGATTAACCCCTGTACTGTGTATATTTAGCTGTAATTTTTTTATAAGGTAAATCTTTGGCATTTTCAGTTGTTAAAATATCTTTTAGGTCAGCATTATAACATCAAGCCCTCCTGGGAGTTAATGTTTTCAGATGTTGTTTGGGGTCATGATCACTTCTGTTAAACTCCATAGTCTCGATAGAGATTTTTTTTCAATTCTTTTTTAACATTTTTCTATCGAAAATTACTTAATTTTTAGCTCACCTGAGCGAAGCTCAAGGGGAGCTTTACTGATCACTTTCAGTCTGTCATCCATCGTAAACTTTACAAAACCGACTTCTCCTCCAAAACCACTAGCCCAATTTTATTCAAATGTTGGGTAAATGTTTATTACCTAATGCCAATTCGGATTTGTTCAAATGAAGTTGCTCCTTTCCCTGGGTGGTGCCATGCCCCAAAGGGGCACCAAAATCTTAAAAAATCTTCTCCTAATGAACCAGCAGTAGCAGAGACTTGATATTTGGTGTGCAGCTTCCTTTTGTGTTGTAGACTCAGATTTGCTCAAGAGAAGTTCGAGGAGCTATATTTGCCTTCGTTATGGGAAAGGCAAGAATTTTCGCCCCGCCCAAAATTTCCATTTTTCAAACCGAGAGCCAGATTTGAACCAAATTTGATATGAGGCCTTATTGGATCATAAGTACTTAATTTATGCCCAAAATTTTTTTCCTGTCTCCCCCATGGGAACTGCAGGAGCTAAAAATAGAAAAAAATAAAACGCCCATATCTCCAAAACTACACGGCACTGAGAATTCTTATTTGGTGTGAAGCTTGCTTAGGACCAACAGAATAGAATGGTCCAAAAAAAATGTTATCGGTTTTATCATGGGGTACTTTTTTGGGACTTTGAAAAAGTGCTGAGTCAGCATTTTTTAACACAGTGGGTAATGGAAAACATTTAACACTACTTTTCTCCTAAACCACTTCTCCAAAAGCTTCCAAATTTCACATATAACATCTTTGGAAGATTGTTTCACATGTTTATTGAAAGCAATTCCCTGGGTCCATATTTGGGCTCTCTATGGGAACCCATATTTTAAAATTAGTGCAGTAGGAGGAATATTCTTTAAAAATCTTCTTCTTCAGATCTACCAATAATAATCTTTTGATATTGGTATGCAGCATCCTTAGGGGGGTGAGATTCAAGTTTGTTCAAGCCAAGTCCCTGGGTTCATCTGGGTTCATATTTAGGCTGAAAATTTGGGGTCCTGGTTCGGACTCAGAAATTTTGGACAAAATCCGGAAATGAGCATTTTGTTTTTTTTATGCGTTTCGGTCAATTTTAAGACAAATTTTTTTTTTTTTTTACACTGAAAATTTGGGGTCTGGGTGGGACTTTGAAATTTTGGACCAAAATCCGGAAATTAGTTTTTTGGTTTTTTAGGCATTTTGGTAAATTTTAAGAAGAAGAAAAAAAAAATTTTTTACTCTGAAAATTTGGGGTCTGGGTGGGACTTGGAAATTTATGACCAAAATCCGGAAATTATTTTTTTATGCATTTTGGTCAATTTTAAGAAGAAAAAAAAATTTTAGTCTGAAAATATTTTGTTCGCGACTTTGAAAATTTCCGAACAAAAATTAAATAAAATCTCTTTTTTAAGCATTTATCTCAATTTTGGGACGTAAAAGTGCAGGAACTGAAAATAGAAGGAAAATCCTGTGTATTGTGTGGGCACAATCGCTTAATTTAGTTGGTATATGCTTTTCTTAGGAGGGGCGTATGCAGCTTATTCAAGTCAAGTCCCTGGTTTGATATTTAGACTACCATGTCAGGTGAGTGCCCTCAGGCCCCCTGGGGCCTCTTGTTAATTGTAATTTTTAGTCAGTTTCTTTGAATCACCAATGCCCCATGGCTACATTTGTGCCTTGTTTTTTTTTTAATTTTCAGTCAAAAATTAGTCAAGTGCAGATTTTTTTTTTTTATTTAACAAGTGATATAGAACTTGCTTGATATAGCTATCAAGCCTGGATATAAGAGGTCGGACACGGACAAAGTCCGACTCAGTTATGCATTTGTCAGACGGCCAGTTGCTTGTGCCCGTCACTCTGTCGGAGTCCAATTTTCATAGTTAAGCGGGGATGGTGGGTGAGTTATCGCTCACCTCTATTTTTGTTCATTGAAAGTACAAATCCATAACAGTTTATTTCCCATCATCATAATACACGACAATCATTTACGAATTCTGTATACCACGTTATAAAAATTAAATGCAAAACAGAAACATAAAACAAGGATTTTGTAGATGGACATTTCCCAGGGGATTACTCCCGCAACATATCGAACATGCAGTGCTTCCCCTTGATTCCCCTTGATTCCCCTTGATTTGAATATCCGTATTCACAATTGTCAAAAGCAACCCAAATGCAGTGTTTTCAATTGAAGTACTGCCATCACACTGACTTATCAATGATATGATATAAACCCTTCAAGGTATGTGTTACATTTTCTTAATTATAATCAGAATGTCAAACCCGGAGCTAATTTTAGTGGATGGCACCTATTCTTTGCCGGTATGATTTTACCCCTGTCCGGCAGGGTCTCTAAATGTCCGACAGGAGTCAGTTTGTACCTGTCATTTTGTCCGGCACCCCCCAAAAAATTATATCCAGGCTTGATGGCTATCTCAGAGTTTGTCACAGCAGAATGTGAGTGGTAAGGTGTTAGCATCCCTCTTGTTAATCAAGCAGCAAAAAATATATATTTAGTATCCTGTTTATTGGAGGCTCTTTAGAGATACCCAGCAATATACTGTAACTTAAAAAAGTTTTCTTTAAATTTACACAAACTGCCAGTCCCATTTTCAGATTGAATGCTCTTCCTTAACAAAAATGTGTATGTTTTATATTTGTAATAAATTTCTTTACCTCCTCTAAAAGATATAGTATCTCCCTGATTCAGTATCCTAGAAAGCTTTACACAAAGTTTTCCAATTATGTGTTGTAAAAGAAAGTTAATTTTTCATTATTGTTTTAAATACATTGTTAAAATGTGGAAAAAAACATCTGGTGAAAGTGTATGGAAGATGAAGTGTCGTTGAGGAAACTTTCTTGGGGGAAATGTCCCCTGGGGAAATGGTCTGCACCCCCATTTGACAGATCTTGTTTGCTCTTCGTACCATTGTTGACTATGTGTCATGGGGTACACCCCTATGAGGACTTCTATTTTCTTTCTGGGAAGCATCATTGTTTTACTTACTCATTTTAATCTGAGCATTTTGACATTCTCCATATTTTCAAAATATTTCCTCTTGTATTGATATATTAAAAAATAGTTATCAAATAATGAACAAAATTCAGTGAGAGAGAATAATGCAAAGTTACATATATTGTTAATGCTTTGTTCAGATAATATAGATTTTGTTTATAGAACTCTTATGGAATAGGATCATTATTTATTGTTGCCATGTCAGAGCTCACAAACTGGGAAAAATATGGTTTTCTGGTTGCCTGCCAAAAAACTCTACTTGTACAGCGTTTAGACTTTTGATAAATAGAGGATATCTATGCTGTTTTAGTGAATATTGGGAATTATCTCATGAGTGTGGACCTGAAAGTTATATTTTTCACGAGCACTTGCGCCAGGGAAAAAAATAATACTTTCAGGTCCACACGAATGAGATAATTCCCGATATTCACTAAAACAACATAGATTTTCTACTATTATATGCTACGTGACATTTTACTGTGAACATTCAGTCCAATTTGACTGTAAACAGTTTCAAGACAATAACAAAAAGATGCTGATCGTTCCTTCAAGGCGACATTATTTTGTTTTTTATTCTTGTAATTATTTCTTTGCCATCAAAAGTTCATTTTTTTGGTTTGTTTTATGTTTTAGGCCTCATAATCTACAGAATAGCCTTTTATAGTAGTGTATTTCATCCCTTGAGTGCAAGAAGGCTTTGCAGTGCTAAAGCATTGCAAAGCCTAGTTGCAATCAAGGAACAAATTTATAAATTTTATTAACATGGGTAAAATATCAGACATAAACCATTTAATTTTTATTTTTTTTTAAGTTTTCATTGGTTATAAACAGAGCATGCGGCAGCCAAAATGACTATGCATGAGAGCCTGAGAAACATATTTTTAACTTTTTTTAGGCCTAAACTTAGCTATGGGTATATGATTGATGAAACGAAATACCAATTTTAAATGATCATTAAAGAATAATTCAATAGCGAACCAGTTCATATGAAATTTTTTCAGCCTTTTAGTGTGAGTATAGCCTGGTAAGAATCCAGAATCTGATTCTCATAAAGATTTTATCAAACTGCTGGACATAATGTCCAGCACTGATGTATAGCATGATTTTCATTTGGATTCTTGCAAAACTGAATGGAATTTAGGCCTGTAAAGTCTATGATTGTCACTCCAAACTTGAGTAGTAGCTCTGTTGTGATTATACCAGTTATATTTGCACAAAAAGAAACACATTAGGTTTTTTTTCCCTCTAATTTCAGGCAAAAGAATTAAATCTCAATACAGGAAGAGAGCAAAGGTCATTAGAGTTATAGCATATAAGAATGGCAGCAGAGATATGTTTGTGAAAGTAGCAGCACCATCTATGAAAATGGTAAAACAAATTATCAAATTGTTTTCAGTTTTATCATCTAGTATGAGTTGAAACTTTTATTTTATTGTTTCTGATTACTGACATAGAGAATATTAGGTATGCACTAGATTTATAGATTTATTGTGGTTTTTAAGGACAGAAGGATAAGTTAGCCCATAGGGGCCTATTCCTGACTCTGTTCAACATTTACTTCCTTAGAACAGATACTGCAACATGCAGTCATGGAGTAATCTAACAAGATACATTCAAAGTCATTTGTTGTTGTTTCCAGACATGTCTTGGCTGCCTATTTAGGCAGGCAAGACTTGCTTAGACCCAACTGCAAAGTCACAGAATATAAAATGTTTGGTACAGCAAACTGTATGAAAAAAATGCAGGCTGTAAAGGGTTAAGGCAAACCAGAGAAATTGTCAGGTCATTTGTCAAGACAAAGTGAGAAAAGGGATGGATCGGTCCTCCTAAACACCGGAATGACATGGAATGACACGGAATGACACACAAAATTAATAGTTTTAGCCCCCAGATGGTGTCTAAAACCTACCTAGAATGCGGATCATCATGATGAATGACAATTTTGCATGTTTCGTTCCAACTAAACTGAAAAGTCGGCAGGTATTGAAACTTCCGAGGGAGTGTGTTTCGACAATGCAGTAGCCTACTTGTTCGGCCGAAGTTTTACTGATGCTCATCACTGAATGCTAACTAATCCCATTTTTTGTTGAATGAAAACAATCGGCTAAACATAGGTTTTTTTGTTCATAAAAACAGAAAGTGTAATGTTGTTGTAGTGATTAGTCCATATCCCCTCATTACGACAAATAAAGCTTGGCCAACACCACCTTAAACTTTAAACCCTAAACTGGTTACTTCTGAGGGAGTGATATAACTGATGTTTTCACAAAATTCTTCATTTAATTTTTTTTTTTTTCTGGGGTGGGGGGTCTATTTGGAATTTCCGAAGGATTACCAGATACCTTATATATTACATACGGCATCCCATTTCCCAGAAGGCTTGATGGATGACTCGCGGTTTTTCAAAACTAAATAGTTGGAGCTTTCTCCAATCCTTTTTTGTAACCGCTATGGTCAATATACCGGGGCCGCTACCGAATCAGACGTACCAGGAGCCGGACAATCGGGTGACGACATGTGAGCTCATCTAACCTGCTTGAGAAAACTGATAAACGAGCTTGGGAGACAACTAACATAAGCTATCAGCCTTCTGTCGAATCCCTCCCGACATAGCTACCTATATCTATTTGCATATCTTTGTTATTCTGTGTTCTATTGTATTTTATGTTGCTTATTCTTTCATCGTTTCTTGTGAAATGAATACAGTTAACAAATTCCTGAATAAATACTGTTTAAACTAAACCAGCGTTTCTGTTTGTGGTTTTCTTTTCTCTTCCCCCATTCAATTTGCCTTGGCACAACATTTGGCTTGCCCTACCATGGCGGACTCAAACCTTTACCATCGCCATTCCGAAACTGACTAGAGCCCCCCCTCCCTCTCTCTCTTTCCCTCGGGGTTTTGATGGCACTCCAAAGGTGAACTGCATGGAAACAATAACCGTGTGGATACCCCTTAAGATCTCATTTGAGGCAATAGGTTAGCTAGGTCTGTGTCATCCAAGTGAAACAAAATTAGGTTAACCTGGTCGCAAGGGATTTTTAAATCCCACATCGTCCCTGGGCGCTTCGGCATGCTAAAACCTTTCATTCATCGCCATCACTTGCCTCCTGTTACAGTGGGAGTTGCAAACAGCGAGGAAAGTCTTCACCTGCTGCCGGGTCTCCCGTCCCTCCCCGAGGTTTAAATGTCTGGGAATATATGCTGGCTGGCCCCATCCACATGACTCCCGGTTCTTCAAAACTAAACTGTTAGAACTTTCTCCACTCCTTTTTTGTAATGGTCAGATACCGGGGCCGCTACCGAACCGGCGTTGCTGTTTGTTTGTTTTTCTTTTCTGTTCTCTTCTCTTCTCTTCTTCCCACAACATCCCTGCGCGCCTTCGGCGCGCTAAAACCTTTCATTTATTCATCGCCATCACTTTTCGTTTAGTTTAAACAATACTTATTTCCAACTTTCAGAATATACATGAAACAATATATGACACCACAATAACCCCATTTTACGGAGACAAAACCCCGACTTATGAATAATGCCTCACCTTATCCCCTACGATACCCCCTTCCCTGGAAATTCTCTCGAGCTGGAGGCCGGCCACTACTTCTATTTTTAATCACCCACAAATCACTGACTAAAACCTTCAAGATTCTAAAAAAAATCTTTTTTGGTCGGGACTCATTTATTTTTTTGGTCGATTTTTACTGGCTTTTGGTCGGTAATAAGCACTTTTGGACTGTTTTGGTCGGTAATTAGTAGGACCGCCGTATTATCATTCTGTTTAGTTATAGATCTGTCATTCCGGTGTTTTCAAACTGTCCCTCGTCAAGTTGAAAAAATATATTTTGTTACCACATGTTATATTTTTTCAATGTTAGAATATGCTGATGATTAATTTAATTAAATAAAATTTGCTGGTCAATAAGAAATAGATGTCATTCCGCGTCATTCCGCGTCATTCCGCATCATTCCGTGTCATTCCGCGTCATTCCGTGTCATTCCGGTGTTTGGGAGGACCCGGATGGATTCCTTGTGCTGACAGAACATAAAATTTCTTTACAGTATTATAGTCACCATACACCAGCACACATGTTTTTCACTGATGGTTGTGTGTATCTAATTTAGTAATACTCATCACTAGAACATACATTATGCATATGCTCAAGGTGTTGTCCATCCAGGTACTTGAGAAGTGGACTTCCAGCTGTACACTTAATTGCTGGACCAGTAGAAACTTGAGGTTCCAACAAGTACAGTGAAACGCACTCAATTCAATTTCTTTTAATTTAATATCCCTGTTAATTATATATGACTCCAAAATGCCAAACTATTTACGATACTTTCAACACAAATTTGTTCATTGCATTGAGGTTATAGAGTAAACACCTGTTTATTGAATAAAAATCTTATAATCTGTTGAAAAATTACTCTGATAGTCACTGAATTCTCCACATTTATTGACTTTTTTGGTCTCAATACATCCAATATAAGCATTTAACTGACTTTATCTCTTTTGATGGGGCTCAGTGAGCTCTGTGAAACAAGATATTTAGTCAAAACTTGTTAACTCGAAGTTGGATATCTCAAATAACTCAGATAACACAAAGTCGGCTGTCAGTCCCGACCAAATGCCTCTACAATGAATATTTTAAAAAACTCAGTAAGTTGTACATGGATATTTCAAACAACTAGGAAACTGGGATAACTTGAATTAATTACCTTAAATCCGTAGAAATTAAATTGGGATAAACTTAGCTATGGGTATATGATATGATGAAACAAAATACCAATTTTAAATGATCATTAAAGAATAATAATAACTTGACGTAATTACCTTAAATCTATAGAAATTAAATTGGGATAACTTGAAGTCTATGGAAGTGAGAAATTTATTGTTTGACAGGGTGACCATGTTATGATCAGTTCTTTCTTTTGGCATGGGGGTGCGCGGACTTGTATCATCAATGCTGAAATGAGAGGAAACTTTCCTGCATTCATCTTCCGTCTTATATCCACTGCTACTGTACTTCATCACTTCATGTTTATCCATCAAATTTACTCAGTTTATATTTAGCCTTTTGTTAATTACATTTCTGATCTGTTATTTGGCAGTATTCATGTTGATCCACATTCTCATTATTGGTAGCTTTCCTTGTCTGTACTTCCAGTTTGTTATCATTTTAAAAAAGTAAGATAAATAAACTGTGCTTTGTTAAGTTATAATTTTTTTTGTTAAAAAATAAAACAGACAGTACATGTCATATACCTTGTTTCATGCGCAAACAATGCAGTAGGATTGAGAGCTGGAATAAATATCTAGAGCATGTGGAAATACTGTGCAATTCCCTTTGCTTGTCAAAATCACCTAATTAGCCCAAAATGGCCAAATGTGGAAAACTTGAACACCTGGATAACTCAAAGTATCCTGTTGAGTTAGAGTTTCAACTGTAATAGAATAAATGCACAGTATGTCACTAACAGATGGGAAAATTACCCAATCCTTTTAATTCAATATTTTCACCAGCAAGGTGGCTATTCAATGAACAGGTTTCTGCTGTATTTGATTTTATTGGATAGGATGTTATCATTTAAAAACATAGCAGTGAAAGAGCTAAATTCCTTCAGTATGTTCAAATTTACACCAAGGTTCTTATAGAGTATTCATACTTTGTGAATTTGACATCAGTATCAAATTGATAGATGAAATGTGTGCAGTTTTACCATGAAACACAATCAGGGGTGGAAATTTCTAATCTTTTCACTTGTTGATGGTCACAACATGTAGATTACTAAACAATAATATTACAAGTTTAAACATTGAGGTGATTATCTAGCATGACAAATTAGAAAAAACCTCATACATGTTTCAAGTTCAAGAGGACAAAGACCCTGTTAATTGAATAGCCACTTTGCCAATGAAAATTATTTAGTTAACAGACTAGGAATATTCAGTTAACAGTGATTTGGTCACTTTTCCGTATTCTGGAGATAAAATAACAATTTATTCTAATATATCTTGTTTGACAGAGCTCACAACATGGCAGGCATGTTCACCACAATGGGAACCTGTGCATATGTGATTATAGTTCTTGTGGGAGTATTTTTGCCAGAGTTATGCCCCTTTACGAATTAGAATTAATTTGCCCCATGGGTTTGAATTTTGTCTGGAGATTTTCTTGGAGGTTTATTGACCAATTCTTTCAAAAGTTTGTATGCTTGTTCAGCACTATGTGAACCCGTGATTATATTTCCACTCAGTCTACTTTTTCCAGAGTTTTGCCCCTTTTGGTGACTTGGAATAATTTACCACATTGGTCAGATTTTGTCCAGAGATTTCCATGGAGGTTTGTAGACTTGCACTTGTGATTATAATTTTGGCTGGGAGCGCGATGGCTCAGTTGGTAGAGGTGCAGGCTGCAAGCCGAGAGGTCCTTGGTTTGAATCCCACCTACGGCAACCGCGTTGTGTCCTTGGGCAAGACACTTCATCTCCATTGCCCGTGTGGGGGCACGATGACGCCGTGTACTATGGCGTACTGCGCGTCGATGGTGCGCATGTCTCCAACCAATCTAACGCGACTTACGATGTTGGGGAGCTGGCAGCTGCTCGTCGTTGCTCGGTGGTTCTCTCCGGGTACTCCGGCTTCCTCCACCCGTAAAACTGTCACGGTCATGATTAGCCATTGTGCATAAATATGTGACCTTAAACATCAATAAATAAATAAATAATAATTTTGGCTGGACTGCTATTTCCAGAATTTTGGCCCTTTTCAACTTGAGAAATGTCACATTTTTTCAACATTTCATTTTTGAGAGATAACTTGAGGTTGGATTTGTCGATCAGTTCCAAATTTGGTTTGTATCTAAGTCACAATACAAAATACAAGTTCAGTTCGAATTGGGGTTCTGTCTGATGTTATTGGTTGGTCCATGGATCAAAACAGTAGTTATGTACAATTTGAAAAAGCCTACAGGCATATTATGCTCTTGTTGGGGTTTTTTGACAGAATATGAGATATTGCCACATAGATACTCCTATGCACAAGTTCCCATTTGCGTATGATACTGAATTTAATGTTTGTGGTGATGAGTTTGTATTTTGTACAAGTTTTTGGGGAAAGTCTCTGGAAGCTCTTGTAGAAACAAATTCAAGAGAGAACCCTTTTTCCAACATGAATAGAAGACAATTGCAAAATATCTGTGTAACTAAATATTTTCATTTTTGTCTCCAAGACATAGGTTTTTGACCTATCATTGGAATGAGCTTGTTCTAATGAGGGATTAAAAGCTATGTTTTTGAGACCAAAAATTTTTTAAATTTATAATATTTGAATGGCAGTTTTTGTGAATTGCACTGGCTGATTTTGGCATCACATTTGGTAAAGAGTTAACTGCCTGCTCTAAATGAAAGTCCTGATGAGTGCATGCTTTGAGTAGTTTTATTCCACACAAGTTAACCCTTTAGGCCCTGATGATTTCTTCCTGTCAGTTTAGAGCCATCAACTGGTAGAGTCTATATTCGTTACTTGGAGGAAGAACTTTCAATATTTTCAATGTGTAGCCATGGTGCTGCATGTTGAAAACCTTGATTAGTCTACCAAACAAATTCACTGAACAACTATCTACTTTATGAATTAACCCTTTACCTAACACGGTATTTTTAAAAATAAATTAAATTTCACACATTTTACGAAAACAAATTTCACAATTTTATAATAAAACCATAGAAATATGGATGTCATTAGAACCAGCTCGAAAAGCTGGTTCTAATGATATCCATATTTCTATGGTTTTATTGAGAAACTTCAGAGATATATTAGGCTGTGGTAGGCTTATACTGGTTAATTTTCTGGCCGTTTTTGGCTGCTATGTTAGGTAAAGAGTTATGGTTGTCTGACAATCCTGGACTGTAAAAGCAGCCTTGCAAACTCTTTGATAATCAATCTGATTTTTAATATTATTTTTAGTTATTGGAATGCTGTACAGATAAACTACAACTGGGCTTTGCCGCCAGAAGGGTATTTTTAGAAGATGGTGTTGAAGTGTTTGAGGCTGGGGATATACCTTTAGATGCAGAAGTGTATGTTTCCTGTGGGGAGAATTACAAGAATCCATATTTTGCAATTAAAAGTAAGTAGTTGTAGTCACAGAGATCTGAAAACTTATAAATTATATTATTTTTACAACAAAAAAAAACCAGGAAAGTCATTACTCACAAAATTAATAAATTCACACCAACCAGAATCAAATTCAGTTCAACCAAACTGGCAGAAAGTAATCACATATGGGAAAAGAAGAACCCTATCAATTTTGGAGTTTGTAGCCTCAAATCAAAAGGTCTGTTGTACTATAAATGGAATTTTGTGTAAAATTGGTTTCTGGGCAGTAACTATTGTTTTCTATGTTACATGTTGACCAGATTTACAGATTAGGTATCCACTCCTATAAGAGGCAGATATGTTAAGTTTCACAATATTTGTGGGAGCTCATGCATTTTTATGCCATCTCCTGACCTCATGATCGGGGACAAATTCTCATGGTTTGTGCCCCCCATGTCATGTTTTGTAATCTTGAGCCCCGATTTTACAGTTTACTGTACTATGAATAATCTTACTGGAATTTGGAAGATAGAAAAGAATTTCAAACAAATTGCCTTACATTTGCCTGGAAGTAATTCAGGTGTGTGAAAGAGTAACTACTGTGTGCATATTGCACAATAAAATCCTGTTAAACAACTAAAATGCTGCATTTAGTCTCCAAAAATATTAAGTCAAATGTTCGAAAATTAGTAACATGATATTTTTTTTTTCAAGTCTCACTAAAACTTGACTTCATGATGAGACTTGACAGATGTAGGGGATTCCATAGGAGTTCCCTAATTATGTTTTGAAAGAGCAACTCAAAAAGACATGGTAGATACATGTAAATAAATGTTTGTCATTTAATGTGGTGTGTTTTGTTTTGACAGTAATTAATCCTGTAAACCCTGTTTCTGGTGACCCAGCTAATTGGTAATTGTGACAAAACAACAAAGTGATCATTATTAATTAAATGTTCAACTGAATTAGGTATGCGTAAAGTAAGTTTGTAACTGACTAAAAAATTGTTATTTTATGGTGTTATATTACCAATTTAACCAGTGCTGATTTCAGAATGGAGGTCCATTAGTTAAAACTGTGCTTCTGTTCCATCAGTAACCTTCTCATATTTCCATTGTTTCAAGGCAGCATAACTCATTGGGCAATTCATTCCTTCTGGTTCGCAGAACAACCATGTGTGGTTTAAAAGCCTTGACCAAAGGCAAATCATTTTGAATCCTTTTTTTCCACCAATGACCACCTATTCCTTGCAAATTCACTTCAATTTCACATGTTTCATTGTTTGGGTTAAAAGATTTACAAAGTTCAAATTGTACAGAAAAACTACATCAGACTGTAGAAAAGTACCCATTCCAAGCTCAAATGAATGACCAAGAACTAAAATCTGAATATTATTGTCCATGAATATACAGTTTAACCCTGTTAATTGAATAGCCACTTGGCCACTGAAAATTATTCAATTAACAGAGATTGTCTCACTTAACTGTATTCTCGAGATAAACTTATCATTTATTCTATTCTATCTTGTTTGACAGAGCTTCTTGAGCTATAATAGATTAAATGCCTGTATTCGATGGACTGAGGCCAAGTAGATCTATAAACAAAGGAAAACTGGGGTGATTCGGGGTAATTTGTTGACAGTTTACAAGATTTTTTATTCAATTAACAGGAGTTTACTCTATAACCTATATTCAATTAACAGGTCAAATTTGTACTGCATGTGTGTGAAATGGTTCTGTGTTGGGAAATTATATTCAATTAACAGGGTTATTCAGTTAAGAGATATCCAAATGAGTGGGCTCCACTTATTAAATCATACCATTGCGACAACAAAACAAAGAGACGATACCACCTGTTGACAGTACTGTCAACATGGTCAAGTAGCAAAAGACCGAATTCAGATTGGTGCCAGAGAATAATATGAATAAAAATTTATGGAGACTCCATACATTTATACGATTGGTCTGAAATGAAATTGAACGACACGAAATACCCAAATCTAACCTTGAATGCCTTGGACGTGTGTCAACAGTTTCTAAATTAAGAAATGTTCTTCAGTTATATACTAAAATTAAATTCTATATTCTCTGATGGTAACTTTTATTTTTATTTGATGAAAATTTTGTTAGCCCAATTTTTAATAGTCAATTAGATGAAAGTGTGCATATGTTCAAGCAACATTGCCAATATTTATTTTATTTTTTTTTTTTTTTTTTTTTTTTTAGCATGAATTTCGTAATTAACGGTTGGGGTGGGGAAAGAAATTACAGTTTTTGTCTTGCGTGGAAAAACAATCTTTGCCGTTTGAAAATCTCACTATTTTGAGTTTTCCAAACTTAACAGGCCTTGGAAGTGGAGTAGCAGGTTATCTGTTTTGCAGTCTGCAGCTGAAAAAGGACAAAGGACTTACTAGACTGTTACAATAAATAGAACTTAACAAACATTGATTAACTTTTGCTAATAAAGACATTTTTTAGATACCTGAAAATAACTCCTCAGACGAATGGCCCTGACCAGCTCATTCCAATAGAGTTATAAGCTATCTTTTGAAGCAGGGTTCTGGCAGGGCTGTGGATTCAAGGAATGACCTTAACTTAAAAAAAAATGTGGTTCAAGTACTTGAAATCGTGGAAAATGGTCGAGGGAGGCTTATAGTAACAGCAGACAAGATATAAATAGCTTAATTAGAGAAAAATCAACAATCTATAAGCATTGCAATGCGTTATGCATTCTCATTGAACATCATTTCTGACCTTAGCCATTCGAAAAGTGTGACGAAAATGTCGTCCGTGAAAATCCGAATTTAGAATATTTCTGAGGTTGTTTTTCGATAAGTATTAATAAATAGAAAGGAGAAGTGTACATTCCAAGAAAGCTGGGTGAAACAGAAAAATATGTAGAGTGGTTAGTCTCCATGGTTGGCAATAGGTATTCGGCAAAATGCAAATTTTGTCAAAAAACATTGAGTGTTGCCAGCATGGGAAAAGCTGCACTAGATTCACACGTGAAATTGGACAAACACGTTAAAAGATCAAAAGACAAAAACATGGCTCTCCCATTAACATTTGGAGTAAAAATTGATTAAAGCTTGATGTGTTCTGATTCAGCTTCAGGTAGTGTTGTAATTCTGTTGTTTTGGCTGCTGAAGTTTTGTGGGCAATAAAATGTGTGACGAGTCATTATAGTTTCAACGGTTGTTCAGATGTGGAAATGCTCTTCAGACTCATGTTTCTGGACAGCAAGGTAGCTGAACAATTCCCTTGTTCGGAGAACAAATGCTTGTATATTGTCACAAGTTAAGTTGGAACTTGACTCAGATTCCTGATCCAGAAGTTATACTCACCTGCATTGACTGTGTGAGTATCAAAGGTAAAAGATTTTAATCACACTCGTATTGTTTTTTTTCAGAACACAAAATAACTTGTGTGTTAAAATATTACATCAGTTCAATATACTTGGTATCTTTTAACAGTGTATGTCTGCCATTGTTGGGTACAATAGTGATCATATATCATCATTCATGGCAGTAAGGCCTTGAAAATCCTTGAATTTGGTTGCTGTAAGACCTCGAAAAATGCTACAAAATGTTGAGAAATGGCCTTGAATAGCCTTAAATTTGATCAGTCCTTGCCTGTGTGAACCCTGTGAAGGCAAAAATTGAAAGAAAATAATAAAATTTGAATTGTTTCGGATTAATTTTTACGATAATTACTACCATATTTATAGCTGCAGATGACTCATACAGGCATCCAACAATGACCTTAAAACACTGCCAAGATAAGTGCAGCCTAATTGGTTGAGTTCTCAAAGATAAATACTCTTGGGGCATCTTTATCAAAGCAATATGAAAGGTGGCAGTTTTGGGCTGTATGGGGACTTGCGGATTAACTAAGATAATAATTATTTCAGGAAACTATATTACAAAGAATGGTTCCAAATGGACCCTAACAGGAATTGTGATACCAGAAGAAGCTAAAAAGAAGAAAACTAGAACTCAGATGTCAAAAAGAATGAGGTGAATTTTTATAACTATTTTCATCTTCCATACTCATTTGAGATTTTATTGATGTAACTGATAGGATATTTTAATTCAGTACATCATGGCACGGTTCCTTCCAGTCTCTGAAAATATTGAATGTCCTTACTGTTTAAAATAGAATTGAAAGGCCTTGAAAGTACTTGAATTACTGAAGACACCGTGAAAATCTTGTAAATATTCAAATATGTATTGTTGGGAAAAATGTACACACCACATCAAAGCATGTTCTTTAAAAAGCAAAGGCAAATTCTATTTGTTGAGTATTGTTTATTTATAGCAACAAATCCCTCCCTCCCAAACATGGCTGCAGATGAGACCCTTCCTGTTTGTGACCAATGAGTGTTCCTGCAATCTAGTTGTATAGAGATTAGTCGGTAAATGTCAGGTGCATTTATCATTAGTACAAGAAGGAAAGAGTGACATTTCTAGGTGTAATCCAATAACCTATTTCACATAACCTATTTCACATGAGGCTGCCTGAACTGCAGTAAAATTTGACTTCGATTTATTCTTTGTCATCGTTAAAAGTCTTGAATTTAGAGTTACTCTGTTCTTGAAAATCCTTGAACACTTTGCAGAAAGGTTTTGAAAATTATTGACTTCAACTCTCCAGTTAAGTGCAGGAATTCATTTGCAGATATTTTATCAATTATTGTCAGGATTTCGTATTATTACACTTGGAAGGTATCACATATTTTGTTCCATTTTTATTAAAGAGATTGTTGCTCTTTAAGGGCTAATTCCAACATTGACCACCTTTTACTCTAACTGAACAGGTGCCCCAGCACGCATTATAAGGGTGAACTTTCAATTACATTCCAAGAACCTTGGTAGTTGTTTCTGGGAAACAAAAATGTATTAAAATCGCCAGACCTCAAAGGATTAATCTTATTTGTCTAATTAGTGTAGAAGCATACCTGTCATGACAAATTTAGTTAGTACATTGGGGAGTCTAACACTTGCTTGCCACTGCTCTCTTGGTATTCAAGCTTCCCCCAACTGTAAAACTGTCTGACACAAAGTGACCCTGGCTGTCCAACGTGTCATTATACCCCAATAAATAAATGAATAGTTTGACAGAGCCCCATAACCACAACATCTCCTACCACCAATCAACCCTTCTCATTTTCTACCATCTTTTCCACCCAGTACTTATTTAAATTTTATTCCCAGTGTTTTGTTATTGTATTGGAAAGATTCCATGTCTCCTCTGCTTATGGAATAAGGATGGAAATCATTAGATGGAGCTTATACCAATGAGGGGCTGATAAACTATGTTTTGACAGCAAAAATTGAAATAAATAATACACTTTGAATGGTGATTCTTGATAATGGTGCTTACCAGACATGGCTACAATGGAGCCCACTTAATTGGATATCTCTCACCGGAATGTCCATGTTAATTAAATGTGATATCCAAATACAACCCCATTTACCATACCTTCAGTACAAATTTGACCTGCAAATTGTATATAGGTTATAGAGTAACCTCCTGGTAATTGAATAAAAGATCTTGTAATTTGTCAAGAAATTACTCTGAAAGTAGCCATATTCCTCTTGTTGATAGACCTATTTGGCCTTAGTAGGTCTAGTACAGGCATTTAATCTATTGTATCTTGTTTGACAGAGCTCAGTGAGCTCTGTCAGACAAGATATAATAGAAATAAAATCTCAGTTTATCTCTAGAATACCAAAATGACCGAATTCTTGTTAACTGCTGGAGTGCTAAATTATTTTTCAAAGGTCTTTTGTAACGTGTATATTATTTTTATTCTAATAACCAATGGCCCACACTAAGCTGGTGCAAACTTGATCTAATTCAGGGCCAAACACAAATTTTGAACCCCCCCAATCCCCATAATTTGCAAACAAAACCGAAAAATGAAAGTCCTATCTGGTCCTCCATACTTTTGTTAACTGCGCATGCACACTAACCAGGAAGGTACCGAAATTGGTGCCAAGTATCATTCTTTGTTTGGCCCTAAGTCAGTAAACAATGATCTGACATCTGTGCTTTAAATCTCCTTTTTTGAGGATGCCAGACACTAATCAATGAAAGAATTGGTGGATTCAAGGCTATAAATGGATGATGGAAGTGAACAACGGTGGTTTGAGACGTTCAGGGCTGTAACTTTACAATAATTATAAAAATTATTTCATGTTTCCCATTTTCAGGACATGTGCCTCACGTCATCATTCTTGCTAATGATTTACCTGTTTGTTAAGTGTTCGTTCCCTATCCTTCCATGAACCCCTCCTGTTAAACTCCTATGCTTTTTGGCTGTTTTTATTGAAATTTTTTATTAAATTTCTTGGGAGTTTAACGTTTGTTACAGAATGTTTATTCTGTTTTTCCCCATGGTTATGTCCTCACCCTATGGGTGTTGGGTCATTTTGGTCTTGTATCTTCTATCCGATGTATTGTTTTTTCTTCGTATGAAGATCTGGCTTTGCATCTGGTAGCATTTAACTCTTTACCCAACGCAGACGATTTAAAAATTTATTATTTTAAATATCATTTTTTAAATTTTTTTCAAAACATTTCAAACATTTCAACAAAACCATATCGAGTGACCCCTCGACGAGCTCGTTCCAAAGAGGGGTCACAAGATATGGTTTTGTTGAAATTTTTCGAAAAATAATATTTTTTCAGCTGCTGAATTTGCATATTATCGGGCGGATGCAGGCGATTCGTTGGGTAAAGGGTTAAACTTCTTGGGTACCTTTGGTATCACCGTGGGATGAAAACGAGTGTTTTTGGGTGCGGTCCGAAATTCAGGATGGCCGCTGGCAGCCATTTTGTTCAAAATTAGGGGCAATAAGATTTTTGCGCAGAACTTCCACATGAAAGCTCTGATTTGAATAATTTTTTGTATGAATGTTTAGTACCATGGGTACTCTTTACCCAATGCAGACAATTTAAAAATTTATTATTTTAAATATTTTTTAAATTTTTTTCAAAACATTTCAAACATATCAACAAAACCATATCACGTGACCCCTCGACGAGCTCGTTCCAAAGAGGGGTCACAAGATATGGTTTTGTTGAAATTTTTCGAAAAATACATCACAAAAAATGCAGGTTTTTTTCTCGTGCAGAAATTATGCAAATGGGAGCGCAGTAGGTTAGAGGTGCAGGCTGCAAGCCAAGATGTCCTCGGTTCAAATCCCACCTGCGGCAACCGCGTTGTGTCCTTGGGCAAGACACTTCATCTCCATTGCCCGCGTGGGGGCACGATGACGCCGTGTACTAAGGCGTACTGCACGTCGATGGTACGCATGTCTTCAACCAATCTAACCCTGCCTGTGCTGCAGTGCGGAGTCACGATGTTGGGGAGCTGGCAGCTGCTCGTCGTTGCTCGGTGGTTCTCTCCGGGTACTCCGACTTCCTCCACCCGTAAAACTGTCACGGTCATGATTAGCCGCCATTGTGCATAAATATGTGACCTTAAACATCAATAAATAAATAAATAAATTATGCAAATTAGATGAACTTTGATTTTTTCAGTGCTACAAACACACAGTAAGTTCACATGTCAATACGGCTCGGGCTAGAGGCTGTATTTATCAACTGATCTTCACGAAACTTCTTGGGTACCTCTGCTATCACCTTGGGATGAGAACGAGTGTTTCTGTGTGCAGTCCGAAATTCAAGATGGCTGCCAGTGGCCATTTTGTACCGAAATTAGGTCTAATCAGTTTTTTGTACAGAACTTCTATATGGCTCAGGCTAGAGGCCATATTTATGAACCGATCTTTACGAAACTTCTTGGGTACCTTTGTTATCACCGTGGGATGAGAACGGGTGTTTTTGGGTATGGCTCGAAATTCAAGATGGCCACCAGCAGCCATTTTGTACCAAAATTAGTGCAATCAGTCTTTTGTACAGAACTTCTGTATGAAAGTTCTGATTTGAATAAATTTTTGTATGAATGTTTAGTAAAATGAAATACATCACATACAGTACAGGTTTTTTTCTCGTACAGAAATTATGCAAATTAGATGAATTTTGATTTATTTAGTGCTACTTATACACTGTAAGTGCACATGTCAATACGGCTCTGGCTAGAGGCTGTATATATCAACCAATCTTCGCAAAACTTCTTGGGTACCTTTGTTATCACCTTGGGACGAGAACGAGTATTTCTGAGTGCGGTCCAAAATTTAAGATGGCTGCCAGTGGCCATTTTGTACTGAAATTATGTCCAATCAGTTTTTTGTCACAACTTCTATACAGCTCGTATTTATGAACTGATATTCATGAAACTTCTTGGGTACCTTTGTTTTCACCTTGGGACAGGAATGAGTGTGTTTTGGGGTGCCTTTGTTATCACTGTGCTATGAGAACAAATATTTTGGGGTTCAGTCAGACCCACTCCGGGACTCAAAAATTTCTTTTCTAGTTTAGCATCTGACTGTCACCCACCTTTACAATACATTACAATACTTTATATGTACCTTTGTTATCAGGTCATTACCGAGATGTTTGTCATTGCTGTGTCACATACTATACATGTACATGTCTTGACAAGTTGAGCTACAGTGTCATTGACACTTTCATTTTTGTATTGACGTTGTTTACATTTGGCAACACTTTTAACATGTAGTATTTAGTATTATAATACTTTAGAATTACTCTAGGATACATTGATTATGATTCTGGTAGTGTAGCTCAAAATAATGTGGCGTTTGTCCACACTTAGGCCTAATCAAGATGCCCTTGGGTGCATGATGTTCTGTTTGGGAACTTTGGCATTTTAAAAAAAAAAAGTTTCGAAATTTTTTTTATAATTGTTTCAAAATTAATTTGATTGCTATTTTAATGTATCCTTATCATGTATTTTTTGATGTTGAATTTGTAGGAGTGCTATCGACTCTGTTTTGGATTGTAATTAATTTTGAAAGCTTACTGCTCTAAATGCAAGGCGAAGTCTTCCTCGGATTTACATGTTTGTTGTCTTGCCTGTAGTCGATGCACTCCTACAGATTCTTGTCCTACTTGTGGACATTGGGATGACAGATGTTGGAGACGGGTATCGCTATATGTCGTCGGCGGTGAAGTTCCAATGCCAGAGCTGTCACCGCAGGATAATTCGAGTTTTTCAGTTTCTTTTTCAGAGGAACTAGAATATGGTGATGGTATTGCAACACCCATCCAAAGTGTGCTGCCGTCATCGCACTCTGATGAGCAAACAGGACTGGCTGCTAAGGTGCTACTTAATATTAAACAAGGAATAAGGCCTCTTATTCCAGCAGCCAGTTCGGCCGGTGAAGTGACCAACCCGACAGTGGGAGCCGTAACACCGGCTATGTCCGTTGCGGTCGAATGAAGTGTAGAATTGGGTAGAGTGAGCACCTCAAAGCTCACCCAGTGACGACGACAAAAGGGAAGAAGCCTGCAAGTTTTTCTTCTGGAAGCTCAGCGCTTCGAGAAACTTGTCTGAGTCGGAGCTAACATCCACACTCGCCGCTTGGGATGCACCGTCTAAACTGCAGCCGGAGTCGGCTACAGTTATGGCTTCTTCCTCAGGTTCAGATAAGCACACACAACCGCACACTAGCTACCTGACTTCAGATATCCAGGCAGCAGTGCGAAAACGTACCCAGTCTGCGCCTGTGAAGTCAGCCCATCCGGTAGTTAGTGATCCACGGCTTCATTCACTGGGACGTTCGGAGAAGAGATCTATGTCCAGATCTCTGTCCCAGCGGCAGCAAGCGGCAAAAAACAGAAGATCGCTCCTCCTCAAGCCTCTGTAACGGACTTGCTGTCGCAAATTGCACAGCTCATTGCAGCTTCTTAGCAAGTGCAAGCGCAGCCTTCTGCAGACTCCGGTGATGAGCTGTCGGATTGTGCTGGGTTGGCCCGGTCATCTGTACATTCAGATGCTGTTGACCGAAATTCTCAGCTGAATCAGTCGGATGGTGAAAGGGAGGAGGAGGAGGATTACCTTTCCCTTTCGGAACAACATATGGTAGCAATGAATTTCATTCATCAACACTATCCTGACCTTGTTCCATCTGATCAGCAAGCTGCGTCTGCTAGGCAGAAACTGCTGCCGTCTCTAGACAGAGATGTCGTGCAAAGGAAAGATGATGTCCTTTCCTTCCCGGTACAATCTTGGCAGGTGTCAGAGGCCTTCAGCCACATTAACGATGCCATATTCAACCGAGCAAGTTCGAATAAGAAAGGCGGTTTCTTATCTGCATCTTCAATCAGTATACCGTTTCCTGGATCACGTTATTTTAAAACGGTTGGAGAAGATGTTCAGAGAGCTCCTCTGCATCTGGATGAGCAGGCTGCCGATTTGGATATATCCTTGCCTACATCATTCAATTTACGCTCAGATATGATGGAATCTTCTATTTCATCTAATAGAGCGATTCTGGATGCTATGTCCTATGCAGATCATGTCACCAGGGCTCTGGCGCAGTGTCTAAATGGAAAGGAATTTGAGGATGTTAGTTCCTCGCTAAGAGTTCTTTCCAGGGCAGTCATGTATGCCACGTACCACTCCGCCCTTTCAGTGGCAAATTTGGAGATCGTTAGACGTGATGCAGCCCTTGCGTCATCATCAATTATTGATGACAGGGTGAAAAGCTCTCTCTTAGTCGCTCTTGTCTCCAGACACACACTGTTTGACGATAAGCTTTCCTCAGTCTATGAACAAGCTACCAAAAAGCTTCCAGCGCACTGCTACTGAGATCAGCGTCTCAACAACATGCATCAGCTGGCCGGAGTAGGCAAAGTCATTCCAATTCCCAATCATTGAAAGGGAGCTCGCGAGGGTCTAACAAACCCTCTTACTGTTACTCCGGAGGTTGTCAATATAGCGACTCGGGAAAGGGGCGCAAGTCTTATCAAGACTATAAATCAGATGCCCCTAGGCCGACGGGATGAGGTTCTCGTAGGGAAGACGTAGTTTCTCCTCCTGCAAGCCTCGCAAGTCGTACAGGTGATGGTCTAGACCTCTGTTGCTTTCCAGTTTGCAGAAGGTTATCAAACTTCGCGAAAAACTGGATGGAAATTATGGAAGATCAGTAGTCTCAGCAGGACTATGGCTATCATTCTGAGCAAAGCCCCCACTTACAAGAAGTCCACGTTGGACAAATCTTCCAGCAATTTTTTCCAAAAGAGAGTCTCTCCTTACGGAGGTACAGGCTCTCCTATCAAAGAAAGCAATAGAGGTCGTCGAGAATCAAAATTCACCAGGTTTCTACAGTCATCTGTGTCTCATACTGAAGCCAGACGGCTTGTTCCACCCAGTAATAGACTTGAGCTGGATAAACAAATTGATCATACCTCCAAAGTTCTTTATGGAAACCATTCGGTCGGTAAGAGCGAGCATTCGAGTGGACGACTATGCGGCAAGCATAGATCTAAACGAAGTGTACTTTCATGTCCTGGTACATCCGGCATTCAGAAAGTACCTGCTCTTTGCCATGGAAGGAGAGGTTTATCAGTTCAGACCTATGTTCTTCGGCCTGAACCTAGCTCCTTGGGCATTCACTCGAATAATGAACTTGGTAGTGTCATACTTCTGAGTTCATTCGGCTGTGGTAACGTCGGCTTTCTTGGACAACATTCTTCAGAGATATGGCTATTATTCTTCAGAATGATGTACAGAGTCTGCTTTAGTTGTTCCGACGTCTTGGTTTCATAGTAAACGAGAAAAAGTCAGATCTAGCTCCATCCACTTCCTTCATTCACTTGGGAATGAGCTTCAAGACTCACAACGATCTGGTTCATCTGCCGTTACCCAGAGCGAAATTAGTCAGTTGTTTTGCTTGCTTTTGTTTAAACTCTCCCACGTTCACTGCGAGGGAGTTTATGCATCTGATGGGGCTGTACAGAGCAGCTGTGGATCTTATTCCGATGGGCCACCTGTGCACGCGTCCCCTCCAGATTTTCTTTACTCAGAACTGGAGTGTGAAGACGCATTCGCTCGAAACTCAGATTGTTTTAACGGACCAAGTAAAACAAAAGGTTCAGCTTTGGGCAGATCTCTAGTGGTGAAGTCAGGGAGTTCCGCTTCAGCTGCCGGATCTGGTCTTCATTATGACAGATGTCAGACGGGCTGGGGTGCATCCCTAAGTCCCGCATACTTGAAGTGTCAGGGTCTTTGGGACCCTCGGTTCCTAGAGAAGCACATAAACATCAAGGAGATGATGTCTATCTGGCTAGCACTACAACATTGGATTGCTCAATTATCAAACGTCCATGTTCAGATTCTGTTGGACAACTCGACGGTAGTGGCTTATCTCAGGAATCAGGGAGGCACTCATTCGATTCCATTATGCGAATTAATGGAGAAGATTCTCCTATTCGCTCTGAGTCATCACTTTCTTCTCAGTCCATCATATACTGGGTCATCGGAACATACTAGCAGACTCGCTCTCTTGAAAAGGTCGCCTGTTACCATCGGAGTGGACTCTCAACAAGCGAGTATTCAGTCAGATCTGCTTCCAGTGGGATCGTCCCATGATAGATCTTTTTGCGACACACCTGAACAATCAATTACCGAAGTTCGTGTCGCCATGCCCAGATCATCGAGCGAACACAGTAGATGCTCTATTGATCTCATGGGATAGAATGATAGGATATGCATATCCTCCAGCTCCGTTGATTCAGCAGATTATGTTTAAAATCAAACAGTCTCACTGCAAAATCCAGCTAGTAGCACCTCTGTCGTCACAGAAACCTTGGATCAATCTTCTCAGGTGTCTGTTATGGGACATTCCCCGGAAGCTTCCTCCTCGAAAGGACCTTCTATATCAGGGGAAGTCCCACGCACTGCGTCACAATCCGGAAGGTCTCAACCTTCACGTATTTCTGTTGTGTGGTCCTTCTTGCACGGAAAACATTTTACAGGAGGAGACAGTGGATGCAATTTCTGACTGCAGGAGGGCCTCCTCTTTGTTGAATTATGAAGCGAAGTGGAGGGTTTTCTTCTGTTGGTGTACTGACCAGTCTGTAGACATTTACGATCCGTCCATTCCTCAGATTGCCAATTTCCTGGTCTACTTGTTTGACGTATTAAACTTGCAGCCCATCACAATTAAGGGCTATAGGTCTATGTTATCAGACACTTATGCTCATCATGATAACTTGGCTATTGGATCAGATTCTTCTTTATCCAAGCTAGTTAGAAATTTCTCTATTAATAGACCTAGAACCTGTAGATTAATTCCTAAATGGAATTTGGCTTGGGTTTTGTTGAAGCTTCAAGAAGCTCCGTTTAAGCTGTTAGACAATGTAGAGTTCAAATTCTTGACCTATAAAATGGCCTTTCTCTTAGCCTTTGCATCTGCTAGAAGAGCGAGTGAACTTCATGCTTTATCTGTTGATGATTCCCATTACCTTTGTGTGGATATTTCTGTTACCCTCACTATGGAAGTGGGATTCTTGGCTAAGAATCAGATTCCGGATAAGCGGCCGGAGCCTATTATCATTAAGGCTTTACCATCCTCGGACAACCGTAGACCTTTGCTGTGTCCAGTTAGAGCAATGCACATTTATAAACGTTGATCGAGTTTTATTAGAAAGGGAAGAAAAAGATTCTTTCTTTCCCTGATTCCTAACAGAAAGGATATATCTGTTCATTCTTTCGCTAGGTGGATTCAATTGGCAATACGTATTGCCTATGAAAGTCTTGTCTTCGGATCAATATTCTGTCACCAAGATTTCAGCGCATGAGGTTAGAGCACTGTCTGCTTCTTGGGCTTATTCTAACGGTATAGCCATTACTGATCTTATGAAGGCTGCCGACTGGACACAGCCCTCTTCATTTACCAAGTTTTACCTTAGAAATTTAGAGTCTATCTCTGGTGACCTAAGATCTTTTGGTCCTCTTTCTGTTGGTCAGAATGTCATCCGTAAATCTTTCATCTAGAAGATGTCTTAGGCTGTCTGCTCGAGCACTGATGCTGTTCCGCTGCCCTCTTCATTCTGAGGAATTGTCCTTCAGAGGAAGGGGGGGGGGACGTTTTTTTCCGTATGTTGATTGGCTTTATAGTGAAAAGCAAGGGAATACCTCCTCCAGAGACAGTTGTCCAGCGTCGGAGCTGGGTGGTTTTAATGTGTAGCTTGGTGTGAAGCAATAACTATGTCTCATATATGTACTGTATTTAAAGTGTAGCTCAATGTGAAGCATTTGTATATGTCACGTGTCAAACAACCATTTCTATACAATTCTCGGACACTTTTAAATGAGTATAAAGCATCTCATTCTCTGGACTAGTTTTATAATTGGTTTCCTTCACTGAATTAGCATAAGGCGTTACGCTGACATTAACTGGAGAAATTATGTAATTCTCAGTTACATTGTTGGTGTTATGTAATTCTCTTTTTAGCTCACCTGAGCGAAGCTCAAGGGGAGCTTTACTAATCACTTTCCGTCTGTCGTCCATCCGGCGTTAACTTTACATTAACGACTTCTTCTCACAAAGTACTCAACCAAATTGAACCAAATCTGGTGTGCATGTTCCGTATCACATGTCAATTCAAATTTGTTCAAATCAAGTTGACCTGCCCCTTGGTAGGGCCACGGCCAAAAAGTGAGCCTAAATCTTAAAAAATCTTCTTCTCATGAACCAGCAGTAACAGAGACTTGATATTTGGTGTGCAGCTTCTTTTTGAGGTGCAGACTCAGATTGTTCAAGAGAAGTTCAAGGAGCTATATTTGCCTTCATTATGGGAGGGGCAAGAATTTTGCCCCGCCCAAAATTTCTATTTTCCAAACCGAGAGGCTGATTTGAACCAAATTCGATATGAGGTTTTATTGGGGCATAATTATGCCAAAACAGATTTTCTCACCCCATGGGAACCGCAGGAGCTAAAAATAGAAAAAATTTAAAATGCTCATATCTCCAAAACTGCACAGCATTGAGAATTTTTATTTGGTGTGAAGCTTCCTTAGGACCAACAGAATGGAATGGTAAAAAAAATTGCTATCGGTTTTATCATAGGGTACTTTTGGGGGACTTTGAAAAATCGCTGAGTCAGCATTTTTTAACACTGTGGGTAATGGGAAAAACACTTAAGACTACTTTTCTCCTAAACCACTGCTCCAAAAGCTTTCAAATTTCACATATAACATCTTTGGAAGATTGTTTCACATGTTTATTGAAATCAAATCCCTGGGTCCATATTTGGGCTCTCTAGGGGAGCCCAAATGTTTAAATTAGTGCAGTATGAGGAATATTCTTTAAAAATCTTCTTCTTCAGATCTACCAATCAGAATCTTTTGATGTTTGGTATGCAGCATGCTTAGGAGGGTGAGATTCAAGTTTGTTCAAGCCAAGTCCCTGGGTTCATGGGTTCATATTTGGGCTCACTGTGGGAGCCCTAATTATAACTTAGTTCAAAATGAGGAATTTTCTTTAAAAATCTTCTTCTTCAGATCCAGCAGTCGGAATGTTTTGATATTTGGTATGCAGCATCCTTAGGGGTTGAGATTCAAGTTTGTTCAAGCCATGTCCCTAGGTCCATATTTGGGCTCACTGTGGGAGCTCGAATTGTAACTTAGTACAAAATGAGTTCAAAATGAGGAATTTTTAGCTCACCGAAGGGAGCTTATCACTTGCCGCCCATCGTCAGCATCCGTTGTGAACTTTACATTATCGACTTCTTCTCCTCCCAAACTACTGGACCAAATTGAACCAAATTTGGTGTGCATGTTCCTTATCATATGTCAATTCAAGTCTATACAAATCGGGTCCCTGAGTTAGTATTTGGGCTCTCTATTGAAGCCCAAAGTTTAACTTCGTACAGTTTTATGAAATTTCTTTAAAAATCTTCTTCAGAACAACCAGGGGGGAGGGGTGGGAGCAGATTCAAGCTTGTACAAATTGGGGCCCTGAGTGAGTATTTGGACTCTCTATTGGTGCCCAAAGTTTAACTTCGTGCAATTTGAGGAAATTTCTTTAATAAGTCTCTTCTTCAGATCCACCAGTCAGAATCCTTTCATATTTGGTATACAACATATATAGGGGGATCAGATTCAAGTTTGTACAAATCAGTTCCCTGAGTTAGTATTTGGGCTCTTTATTGAAGCCCAAAGTTTAACTTCGTACAATTTGAGGAAATTTCTTTGAAAATCTTCTTCAGCTCCACCAGTCAGAATCCTTTCATGTTTGGTATACAACATCTATAGGGGGGTCAGAATCAAGTTTATTCAAATCGAGTCCCTGGGTTTATACTTGGGCTCCCTATGAGAGCCTGAAATTTAACTTAGTGAAATATGAGGAAATTTCTTTAAAAATCTTCTTCAGATTCACCGGTCAGAATGCTTTCATATTTGGTATACAACATCTATAGATTCAAGTTTGTACAAATCGGGTCCCTGAGTTAGTATTTGGGCTCTCTATTGAAGCCCAAAGTTTAACTTCATACAGTTTGAGGAAATTTCTTTAAAAATCTTCTTCTTCAGCTCCACCAGTCAGAATCCTTTCATGTTTGGTATACAACATCTATAGGGGGGTCAGAATCAAGTTTGTTCAAATCGAGTCCCTGGGTTTATATTTGGGCTCTCTGTGAGAGCCTGAATTTTAACTTAGTGAAATATGAGGGAATTTCTTTAAAAATCTTCTTCTTCAGATCCACCAATCAGAATGCATTCATATTTGGTATACAACATCTTGAGGTGGGTCAGTTTCAGGTTTGTTTAAATTGCTTACCTGAGTAAATTTTGGGGCTCCCTATGGGAGCCTTAATATCAACTTAGTGCAATATAGGGAATTTTTTTTAAAAATCCTTTTCTTTAGACCCTGTAGTCAGAATGTTTTCATATTTGGTATACAACATTTCTAGGAGGATCTGATTCAAGTTTGTTCAAATCTGGTCTATGGGTTGATATTTGGCTTCCTATGGAAGCCCAAATTTTAACTTAGTGCAATATGAGGAAATTTCTTTTAAAAGTCTTCTTCTTCAGATGCACCAATCAGATTCCTTTCATATTTGGTATACAACATCTTTAGGGGGTTAGATTTAAGTTTGTTCAAATCGGGTCCCTGGGTTAATATTTTGGTTCCCTATTTGAGCCCAAAGTTTAACTTTATGCAATGTGAGGACATTTCTTTAAAAACCTCCTTGTTCAGATCCACCAGTCAGAATTCTTTCATATTTGGTATATACATTTGTAACATCTCAAGAGGGATCAGATTCAAGTTTGTTCAATTTGAGTCCCTGGCTTATTATTTGGGCTCTCTATGGGCAGGGTTGGGGGTGGGCAGGAGGAGCATGTTAGGTTCAGGTTTGTTCAAATCCATTTCCATAAAATTTGCCTTTGCATGGCTTCATTCCTTTGTAGTGTTGATGAACAATGTCTAACTGAATGTGATCCCAAACACTTCTTTGAACCACTTTGGCTGGTGAGCGATTAAGGCCCCTTGTTCTTTAAAAATCTTCTTCTTCAGATTCAGCAGTAAGAATGTTTTGATATTTGGCATGCAGCATCCTTGGGGGGGGGGGGGGGGGGGGGGGAATTCAAGTTTGTTAAAGCCAAGTCCCTGGGTTCACATTTGAGCTCACTGTGGGAGCCCGAATGATAACTTAGTTCAAAATGAGGAATTTTCTTTAAAAATCTTCTTCAGATCCAGCAGTCAGAATGGTTTTGGGGGGTGCGGGGGGGGGGGGGGGGGGGGGAAGATACAAGTTTGTTCAAGCCATGTCCCTAGGTCCATATTTGGGCTCACTGTGGGAGCTCGAATTGTAATTTAGTTCAAAATGAGGAATTTTCTTAAAAAATCTTCTTCTTCAGATCCAGCAGTCGGAATGTTTTGATATTTGGTGTGCAGCATCCTTAGGGGGTGAGATTCAAGTTTGTTGAGGCCAAGTCCCTGGCTTCATATTTGGGCTCCCTGTGGAAGCCTGAATTATAACTTAGTTCAATATGAGGAATATTCTTTAAAAATCTTCTTTGTTTTTTAGATCCACTGGTCAGAATCTTTGGATATTTGGTATAAGCTTTTCTTAGGAGGGGCAGATGCAACTTGTGGAAATCAATTCCCTGGGTTGATATTTAGACTACCTTGTCAGGTGAGCACCCTCAGGCCCCCTGGGGCCTCTTGTTTTTATAAGAGAAGGACATATGTAATTCCTCTGTTTTCTCCTATTCTCCTGGAGGAGCTATTCTTTATCGAAGTAATTGAGAGTTTGGATTTTCCTCTTAGTCCTAGGCCCTCCAGCCTTTTTACTATTCAGCAATGTCTGGGCCATTGGTTATTAGTATAAAAATATGATAAATTTAAAGTAATTTGTATATTTTTTATACTTACCAATGGCCCAGGCGGGGATAGCCCTCCCTTGAGTGGGCACTCATACCTCCCCGCTGATTATAGCATTTAGCAGGCACTATAGAAATAATGATGCTTGGCTCCAATTTCGGTACCTTCCTGGTTACCACGCATGCGCAGTTAACAAAAGTATGGAGGACCAGATAGGACTTCAATTTTTGGTTTCGTATGCAAATTTGGGGGATTGGGAGGATTCAAAATTTGTGTTTGGCCCTGAATTATATCGAGTTTGCACCAGCTAAGTCTGGGCCATTGGTAAGTATAAAAAATATACAAATTACTTTAAATTTATCATTTTCAAAGATATCACATTACCAGTAAGAGGAGCCTTAGTTTAACAAGATATTGTTCATAAATAATTGTTTTGTTAGAATTTATTGGAGAATGCTGCCAGCACTCTCCAATAAATAATAATAAAACAATTTTATATAAAGATTTTTTTTCTGCTGCTGGACAGAAAACAAACTAATGCATTTATCACTTTTCATTAGAGTGATGATAGTGGTTTCTAGCACTCGTCCTGTTAATTGAATACTCCTATGAACTGAATATTTTTCAATAGCAAAGTAGATATTCAATTAAAAGGGTTTCACTGTAGTACATTAGGTAAAGGATTAATGTATTAAGAAGACTATAAGAATATCTACCCTTTGTTACTTCCAAATAAAATTCTTGAGAATAGTCTGTTTATTGAACCTATTGGGAGTATGATGGCTCAGTGGTTACAGCATTGGAGTTTAAACCAAAGAGACCATGGTTTGATCCTCACTAGCAGTAACTGTATTGTATCCTTGGGCAACGCACTTAATCCTGATCGTCTACGTGGGAGTCTGGTGGCACTGTGCACTAAGGTGCACTTGTCTTCAACCATTGGTAACCCTCCATGTGTGGAGTTACTATGTTGAGGAGTCTGACAGTTGCTCGGTGGTTCTCTCCAGGTCCACCGGCTTCCTCCACCTTTAAAGCTGTCCAGCATGAGGTAACCTTGGCTGTTGAAAGTATCATTAAATTCCAATAAATAACTAATAAATAAATTATATGCTAGCCTGTGAATTATCGCAAATTATCTAAAAGATATTTCTCGATATCCATCGACTGGATCGCCTTGAAGGAACGATCAGCTGATCTTAGTTATTGTTTTGAAACATACGCATTTGGGGTCAAATTGGGCTGACTATTGTGCAATAAAATGCCTTGTAGCATACAATAAAAAGGAAGATCTACTCTATTTTAGTCAGTATCTGGAATTATCTCATGAGTGTAGACCTGAAAGTTTTATTTTTCATGAGTTTTTCAGTAGCTTCCTAAATGACGTTACACTTCGGTGCATGACGTCGCCTCGAACTTTGCCTTTAAGGAACGATCAGCAGCTTTTTGTCATTGTCTTTAAACTGTTGCATTTGAATTGGGCTGAATATTGAGCAGTACAATGTCACATAGCATATAATAAAAAAAACAATTACGCTAAATTAGTGGATATCGGAAATTATCTCATTCGTGTGGACCGAAAGGCATTATTTTTCACTCATGCAAGCGTTTGCCAAAAATAAAACTTTCAGGTCAACACTCATGAGATAATTCCTGATATTTACTAAAACAGCTTAGATATCCTCTATGTACCTGTTTTTCAGAGCTCTATGTGATATCAAGAGAGTTAGAATACTTGTATATAAGAATGGAAAGAGTACTGAACCTGTAGAGATTGTGGCTGACGTGGCAAACTATCAAGATGTAAGTACAGACAAAATTAATTTTACCTGTTAAAATGATTTTTTGTGATATTAGAATCACATAAATGAATGAAAGGCATTGATGTAGAAATGTCTTTTACAAGAAAAAGTATCTGAACCTCGTAGGTTTTAATAAATCATATGCTAGAAATTCATTTGCTCCATGTTGATGTCAAATGGATATTATTGGGTAGCAATTGTTGATGGGGACAGATAGGGATTAATTCCACCAGTAAAATACATTGCTTTGGTCACTCCATACCGACTCTCAGAAGATGTTTCTGAAATAATTAGGTTGAAATCCATTTTAGCTTCTCGCAGAGATGTTAGAGGTCTGTCCTTTTGATTACTGTTTCAGTGTACTTTGTTTTAATTTTTGTTCCAGTATGAGATCTGGTTTTCAATGTTAATACAATGTTAAAATGATATAAGTGGTGGCCGAGTGGATAAGTGCACTGGTCTCTCATGCCAGAGGTTCTGTGATTGATTCTCAGTCGGGGAAAGTTCTCGAGGTTTCTGAGCACTCTCTGTCAGCATCAGTTGTGGGGTTGATGCTGTCACAGTGTACCATCCTATCGGGTAGGAACGTAATATGGCTGTCCTCTGTACGGAGAGAGACATACTCTGTGCGGGCTAAAGACCCCTTCAGAGTATTCGAGAAGAGCAAGGCCACAAAGTTGCTGCTACGAAGGTCATCCCACACATTTGCACCATTGGGCCAAGGAGAGGTGTTAATATAAGTTGCATAACTTGCTCGTCAATCCTTGTAAAACAAATAAGCTTAAAACATGTTAAACTTGGCATCGAAGAGTAACTTGAAATTAAATATTATGTCAACAAAAACAATGACTAGGTTCTTGGTCACACCTTTGCCATAAATCACCTAATCATTAATTACATATATAAGCAATATATTTTTTCAGCTACTGTAAAACTGAATGATGAAATGGGAGTAACCAACTTTTTCAAAGGAGACAAACTTTTTAAGGCCTTAAGGTTAAGTTTTTTCTTACATCATTTCCATGTGCTATCTGTTGTGCCATTTCATCTTACATTTTAAGTTGACTCCAGAAACAGTATGAATTATTTTTAACTTGGGGGTCACTGTCATACAAGGGCAATCATACATTGATATACATCAAATCAGTGGTGGCCCATGTGCCTTAGTGGCATTGTAGGAATACAATACACTGCTGTGTTGTACCTTTACATTGCGAACAATGCGTATTTTTTACTCAATATTTATCAAATTTGTGAAATATGGAGCCCAAAATGTGCATTTTTCTTGACTTAACCCTTAAGGTTCTTGACTTAACCCTTAAGGGCCTGGAGATTTTTTATACATTTTTGCTTTACTTTGACAATCCACATCCTATAACTTTGTAGTTGTTTCTTGGCAAGTCTTGGCTGCCTATGTGGGCAGCCAAGACTTGCTTAGAAACAACTGCCAAGACACTTTAAATGTAACTGGCAAGCTTACACCAAAACTGCATGTTGGGGCACCTGTTTTGTTGTAGAAAAATGTGATTAAAGTCAGAATTAGGCCCTTAAGGGTTAAAAGGTTATAGTAGAAACAAATCAAACACGGGAAGCTTCGGTCAAATCATTAGAGTGAAGAGTCTGCTGTCCTTCCTGCTAATTCCTTTTTGATTACATTGACAGGTTGGTAAAGATATGTTGACCTCAACTCTCTCTCAACTATTTCTGGAAAAAGTTGGAGCACATATCCCCTCGGTTCTTATGTTCCTGATTGACGCAATCCGTGATTTTCATAAAATAGTATGCTGCTGTTGTTAGTCTGTATAACATCAGCAGAAAATGTTATCAAGCGTGTTTTGGGGGGTCAGTCTTTCTCCAAACATGCATTGGGAAAGTTTATTGAAATTTCAAAACATTGTTAATTCCCAGTGATTCAGATGTTGTAAATTTTACAGAAAATCTAGGACCTGGTAACCAATGCCTGGGGTGGAAGTCCTCTAAAATGGGTAGTATGGTCATAAACGCTTGGCTTGACTTAACTTTATATCCATGTTGCGGTCATAATTCACCATTGTGCAGATATATGTGACCTTGAAATCCAATATGTAGGTCTATTAACCCTTACCTAACATGACAAGACCTGACACTTGCCTACAAAATTCTTGAAGATCCAATTTTTTTCCGCATTTTTACCTCAAAAACCTAGCTTATGACCCCTGATTGAGCTTGTTTTAGTGAGAGGTCTTAAACTATATTATGGAGGCAAATATTGAAGAAATAATAAAATTTGAATGATGATTTTTGTGAATACTGCTGATCAGATTTGGCTGATGGTATACTTACCTTCAGCCAGTCCTAACTCGGCATGCGAAGGAGTAGTAAGGTGATGTCTTAGACTGTTACTCATCTCTGATCAGAGGTACTCTCTGTCTACTCAAGCTTCCTCCACCTGTGAAACACGATTTTACTCTGGCTGTTGAAAGTGTCATTAAGCCCCCAAAATATAAAACAGACAAACAGTCGTTAAGGAAAATAAACATAATACTTTGAAAATCTAATATTACGATGAATTTCTTTATAAGCAGATCTCACTGTGACAGAGTTATGAAGATTCACTGTTTTTCCCTGTTTCCCTGATAATGGGATGTCCTAAACTCCATGCTATTATAAGCTCAACTTTGGCAAAGCCAAATTTGAGCTTATGCCATGGCCAGTCAGATGTCTGTCCGTCAACAATTCAATACGGCTCGGGCTAGAGAGGCCGTATTTATGAACCGATCTTTACGAAACTTCTTGGGTACCTTTGTTATGACCGAGGGACGAGAACGAGTATTTTTGGGTCCGATCCGAAATTCAAGTTGGCTGCTGGCAGCCATTTTGTACAAAATTAGGTGCAATCAGATTTTTGCGCAGAACTTCCATATGAAAGCGCTGATTTGAATAATTTTTGTATGAATGTTGAGTACCATGGGATACATCACATAAAAGACGGGTTTTTTTCTCGTCACGTAAATTATGCAAATTAGACTAACTTTGATGTTTTTTTGTGTTACTTTCAGCACTATAAGTGCAAATGCCAATACGGCTTGGGCTAGAGGCCGATCTTTACGAAACTTCTTGGACACCTTTGGTATCATCATGGGACGAGAACAAGTGTTTTTGGGTCCGGTCAGAAATTCAAGATGGCCGATGGCAGCCATTTTGTACAAAATTAGGTGCTATCAGATTTTTGTACAGAACTTCCACATGACCGCGCTGCTTTGAATAATTTTTTGTGTGAATGTTTAGTACCATGGGATACATCACATATAATACGGGGTTTTTTCTCGTGCAGAAATTATGCAAATTAGATGAACTTTAATTTTTTCAGTGCTACTTACACACTGTAAGTACACATGTCAATATGTCTCAGGCTACAGTCTGTATTTATGAACCGATCTTCACGAAACGTCTTGGGTACCTTTGTTATCACCTTGGGATGAGAGCGAGTGTTTCTGGGTGCAGTCCAAAATTCAAGATGGCTGCCAGTGGCCATTTTGTACCGAAATTTGGTCTAATCAGTTTTTTGTACACAACTTCTATACGGCTCAGGCTAGAGGCCGTATTTATGAACCGATCTTTACGAAACTTCTTGGGTACCTTTGTTATCACTGTGGGATGAGAACGAGTGTTTTTGGGTGTGGTCCGAAATTCAAGATAACCACCAGCAGCCATTTTGTACCAAATTAGTGCAATCAGTCTTTTGTACAGAACTTCTGTATGAAAGTTCTGTTTGAATAAATTTTTGTATGAATGTTTAGTAACATGGAATATATCACATATAGTACGGGTTTTTGTCTCGTGCAGAAATTATGCAACTTAGATGAATTTTGATTTATTTAGTGCTACTTATACACTGTAAGTGTACATGTCAATACGGCTCGGGCTGGAGGCTGTATTTATTAACCGATCTTCACGAAACTTCTTGGGTACCTTTGTTATCACCTTTGGACGAGAACGAGTGTTTCTGGGTGTGCACCAAAATTCAAGATGGCTGCCAGTGGCCATTTTGTACCGAAATTAGATCCAATCAGTTTTTTGTCACAACTTCTATACAGCTCGTATTTATGAACTGATCTTCACGAAACTTCTTGGGGTACCTTTGTTTTCACCTTGGGACAGGAACGAGTGTGTTTTGGGGTGCCTTTGTTATCACTGTGCTATGAGAACAAATATTTTGGGGTTCAGTCAGACCCACTCTGGGACACAAAGATTTCTTTTCTAGTTTGGCATCCGACTGTCACCCACCTTTACAATACTTTACCTTTTAATTTGTCACAGGCTACGGTCAGTATTTATGTACAGACCGTTACAATACTTTATATGTACCTTTGTTATCAGGTCATTACCTAGATGTTTGTCATTGCTGTGTCAATTACTATACATGTACATGTCTTAAGTTGAGCTACAGTGTCATTGACACTTTCATTTTTAGAGTTGAAACGGTTAAGCGATTAATTGATTAACCAATGGTCAACGTCTTGGTCGATCAAAAAAGTAATTGATCGATTAACCATTACTTTTGAACTATTGTATTAGATAGTTTAACAAAGGAACAAACTTGCTCCAAAACAGGCCCACATTGTCACACTGACTCATGTCAATTATATGAGACAGAGTAAAGCATGCAAGTTACGTGCTGACATACTTGTTCACGTGCATGTATCAGCAGCTGGAAATGGTCATTCTTAACCCTTTACCCACTGCAGTTGAAAGACGATACTTGCAAAATATATTCTTAAATTACTAAAAGATTTTCAATTTTTGTCTCAAAAACATAGCTTATGACCTCTCATTGGGATGAGCTCAATGAGCTCGTCCCAATGAGAGGTCATAAGCTATGTTTTTGAGAAAAAAATTTAAAACATAATAAAATTTGAATGGAGACTTTTGTATATAGCGCTGGCCGTTTTTTCCATTATATTGGGTGAATAGTTAATATGCTGTAAATCATCAACGGTACGGCAATTATTGAGCTACTTATTAGGGTAAGTAATTAATTGGTTAACCAATGTTAATCCATGTGATTAAACAATCAAGAAAACCCTTTAACCGTTTCAGCTCTAGTTATTTTTAGACTAATTGTTGAACTTTTGATACAAATATAGAAATTGTTATTCAAAATTATTGGTATCATTATACAGCCAAATAAATAAAATCAGTTTTTTTAAACCAATATCAAAAAGTGTAGGCGTGCCCAGCTGATGTGTTGTTATTTTAAAAGACTTTCGGTATTGATACTGGTTTGATTTTGAAACATGACATATCATACTGTGAAACAACTAAAACATTGCTCTGCACTAAGTGATAACTTGAGATACATTGTTGGAATTTAGTTTATGAATGTTACGTGGTCTGAAATTTGTACATTATAAAATCATTATGGTACCATATTTTCGTGCCATGAAATAATTCTTTTCTGGAAATATTAATTTCATCATATGCCATTAAATGTGTTGAGGTCATGTCTTGATTTCTAAAAAAAATATGATTAGATTAGTCTATTGACAGAAAATAATCACAGAACTTTCTTAAAATTTTCTTTCAATAAATTGGCTAATTTTGGTTTTGAGCTGTATTTATTAGTCCCCCTACGGGAACCGTAAGGGGACTATAGGATTGCACTCCATCCATCTGTCTGTCCGTCCATCCGTCTGTCTGTCCGTCCATCCGTCTGTTCATCTGTCTGTCTGTCCGTCTGTCTGTTTTTTTTATGTTACCACCTCTCCCTCCAACATGCTTTAAGCTACACCTTTCATATTTGGTACATGGATAAATGGTTCTGAGGGGATAATGCACGCTTAAATTTTTTTTTTCAAAATCCAAGATGGCGGAATGGCGGCCATTTTTGTTGTGTTTTTTAAGCTTTTTTTCTCTATTTTCATGTTACCACCCCTCCCACCAACATGGTTCAAGCTACACTTTGCATATTTGACACCTGGATAGAGGGTTGGGAGGGGATGATGCACCTTCAATATTTTTTCTTCAAAATCCAAGATGGCAGCTTGGCGTCCATTTTTGTTGTGTTTTTTAAGCTTTTTTCTCTATTTTATGTTACCACCCCTCACTCCAACATGGTTCAAGCTACACTTTTTATATCTGGCACATGGATAGAGGGTTGTAATGGGATGTTGCACGTTCAGTATTTTTTTTCAAAAATTCAAGATGGCGCCATGGCAACCATTTTTGTTGTGTTTTTTAAGCTTTTTTCTCTATTTTATGTTACCACTGCTCCCTCCAACATGGTTCAAACTGCACTTTTCATATATGGTACATGGATAAAGGGGTTGTGAGGGGATTATGCATGCTCAATACTTTTTTCAAAATCTAACATCTGTCTGTCTATCTGTCTGTTTTTATGTTACCACCTCTCCCTCTAATATGCTTTGAGCTACACCTTTCATATATTGTACATGGATAAATGGTTCTGAGGGGATGATGCACAGTCAATATTTATTTTTCAAAATCCAAGATGGCAGAATGGTGGCCATTTTTGTTGTGTTTTTTAAGCTTTTTTCTCTATTTTATGTTACCACCCCTCCCTCCAACATGGTTCAAGTTACGCCTTTCATATATGGTACATGGATAAAGGGTTGTGAGGGGATTATGCATGCTCAATATTTTTTTTTTAAAATCCAAGATGCTTATATACTCTAGTGTCTTCTGTGACAAAAACACCTTATGTCACAAAAGCACTGTAGGGGACAAATACCACCTCGGTGGTCAAACACTTGTTTTACATGGTACAATTCTTGTACTTGATTTTTGTGCATTATATTCTTTTTCAGTTTCTCATTGCATGTACTGCAAAACTTGATCTTCGGTCTCATGCCAGACTTGTGTTTGACTGGGAGGGAAAAGAAATTGTTGATCTCTCTGACAGTAAGTATTGACAGTGTGACTGAATTATTTCATTATCCGCTCTAACACAGGTTATAGAGATTTATTAATTTTAAAAAACTTTAGGCTTAGCCCTTTACCTAACATAATAGATGAAAATTTTTCTTGCATAATGACAAATTTTCATTTTTTTCCCCTCAAAAACATAGTTTATAATCCCTCATTGAAATAGAATCATTGAGCTCTACCAATGATGGATCGTAAACTATATTTTTGAGATAAAAATTGAAAAAATAAAATTTGAAAGGTGATTTTTTGTGTCGCCTGCCCCACGAAGTGGGGAGTGACATATAGGGATTACTTTTGTCGTCTTGCATCGTCAGCATCGTCTGCGTCGTCCGCGTCACACTATCTCTTATCCGCCACTCCTCTTTAACCTATGAATGGATTTTGATGGAACTTTCAGTGATTCTTTATCACATAATGGCATTGTGCACCTCCTATTTTATGTTTTGATCCGCTGTATTTTTTCCCGAGTTATGCCCCTTTTCCACTTAGAATTCTGTCTGAAATGCCTTGGAGTGTCTCTTATCCACCACTCCTCTTTAACCTATGAATGGAATGAAACTTTCAGTGATTCTTTATCACATAATGGCATTGTGCACCTCCTATTTTATTTTTTGATCTGCTGTATTTTCTCCAGAGTTATGCCCCTTTTCAACTTAGAATTCTGTCTGAAACGCCTTGGAGTGTATATATCATCTCAGTCATTGTCAGGCGGATTTTAATGATATTTGTTATGCACATGAACCAGGATGGGGGAAAGGATATCCACATACAACCGTTATCATCCACACATTTTTTCAGAGTTATGTCCTTTTTTCGACTTGGAATTCCATATAGGGGTTGGGGTGCACATCGTTTATCCGCAACTCCTCTTTAAGCAATGAATGGATTTTAATGGAACTTTCACAGAATCTTTATCACATAATGGCATTGTGCACCTGCTATTTTATTTTTTGATCCGCTGTATTTTTTTCTGGAGTTATGCCCCTTTTCCGCTTAGAATTCTGTCTGAAATGCCTTTGCGTGTATATATCTCAATCATTGTCAGGCAGATTTTAATGATATTTGGTATGCACATGGACCAGGATGGGAAAAGGATATCCACTTACAACCGTTATCATCCACACATTTCTTTCAGAGTTATGTCCCTTCAAACCAGAAACAGTAAAAACAATAGTACAAATACTGATTTAATTTTGTTAAATCATTTGTTCGATCAGATTTAGTACAACAGTAATGAATTAGATTGGGCTCACCAGTGAAATGCCTCACTACAGACATTTATTTACAGCAACTGGAATTCATCATTCAAGAAAGAAGAATTTGATCACACAGTGAACATGAATTGTCTCGCTTGACTCCCCATAAAAGCATGATCTTCAAGAATTTACTGGAAATAATAACTGCTTATTAAAAGTTTTGTAAATATTGCTCCAGACAGAATTGGCCACAAAAGTTCAGAACTGGTTGTCTTAATTAAACACATGACTTAACATAAACAGAAATAATATCATTACTTTGTAGCAACTTACATAGAAGAACTTGATTAACAAGGTTTGAGGTAAATATTTAAAGACATGCTATTAAAATATAGTGCAGGCGACACACGTCTTCCATGGAAGACTCGCATCTAAGTGTGAATAGAACTCGCCTGTTGTGGTTGTTAAGTTAGGTAAAATGTTCAAATTTGGAAAAAGTATTTATGAATATGTTGATCCTATAACATGCTTGTTTTCTTTTTCCTTCAACATTTGACCCTTGAAAAGCATTTTGTTTTACAGTGCTGCCTACAGCAAAATTAGGGCCCTGTGAATCTCAAATTTAGGGTTGAATTGAATCCCGAATCGAATCAAGCAGAAGATTTGGAATCAAATCAAATTTCATTTCTTTATAAGTTGTAGATATTGCTCCTTTTTACAGCCATAAATATTGTCAATCTCTACTCATGTAATGTGTGCAATGGTGACACATCTGTTTAGGCAAATCACTCAAAAAAGTGGAATATTCCAGATTGAAATTGACGTAGTTTCAGAAGAGGAACCTTTTTGAACTCTTCTTCTGTACAGGAGACATGATGAGAGAAGATTTCAAAAGGAGACACTTCGTAAAGGTTTTGAGAACATCTTGATTATTCAAAAATTTCTGAATCGGTACGACTGAAATGGAAAACATCTGGATGATTTGGGATCAAATCCAATGTCAAAAAATGTGTAATCTTTTTTATATTAGCAGGAGCAGACCTGGAAATAAAGGTCTTATATCATAATCTGCAACAGGTTATGCCAAACATGTTATGCCATGTAGCATGCTTGTAACACATAGGAAAAGTGTGTTATGGTGCTTCTGCACCTTGGTTTTTACTGTGCCAGTCATGCCGTTTTAGCTCACCTGACTGAAAGTCAGGGTGAGCTTAAGTGATCACTCTTTGTCCATCATCCGTGAACATAGTGTTTGCGACTTCTCCTGAAATTTGAGATGCTTGTTTGTTATGATATCACATTTTGAGGGCCACGCCCAAAAAGTGTGCCTTAATCTTAAAAAATCTTCTCATGAACCAGCAGTAGCAGAGACTTGATATTTGGTGTGCAGCTTCCTTTTGAGGTGCAGACTCAGATTTGTTCAAGAGAAGTTCCAGGGGCTATATTTGCTGTCATTTTGGGAGGGGTAAGAATTTTTGCTCAGCTCAAAATTTATATTTTCCAAACCGAGAGGCTGATTTAAACCAAATTTGATATGAGGGCTTATTGGGTCATCAGTACTTAATTTTTGCCAAAAAAATTTTCCCATCGCCCCATGGGAACCGCAGGAGCTAAAAATAGAAAAAATTAAAATGCCCATATCTCCAAAACTACACGGCACTGAGAATTTTTTGATTGAGTGAAGCTTCCTTAGGACCAACAGAAAGGAATGGTAAAAAAAATTGCCATCGGTTTTATCATAGAGTACTTTTCCGGGACTTTGAAAAAGTGCTGCGTCAGCATTTTATAACACTGTGGGTAATGGGAAAAACATTAAGGAATCTTCTCCCAAACCACTGCTCCAAAAGCTTTCATATTTCACATATAACATCTTTGGAAGATTGAGTCACATATTTGTTGAAATCAATTCCCTGGGTCAATATTTGGGCTCTCTATGGGAGCTTAAATGTTCAAATTAGTGCAATATGAGGAATTTCTTTAAAAATCTTCTTTAGATCCACCAATCAGAATCTTTTGATATTTGGTATGCAGCATCCTTAGGGGGGTGAGATTCAAGTTTGTTCAAGCAAAGTCCCTGGGTTCATATTTGGGCTCCCTATGGGAGCCTGAATTATAACTTAGTTCAATATGAGGAATATTCTTCAAAAATCTTCTTCTTCACATCCACCGGTAAGAATCTTTTGATATTTGGTATACAGTATACTTAGGGAGGTGAGATATAGGTTTGTTAAAGCCAAGTCCCTGGGTTCATATTAGGGCTTCCTGTGGGAGCCCAAATTGTACCAAACTTTCTATTTTCCGAACTGAGAGGCCGATTTGAACCAAATTTGATATGAGGGCTTATTGGGTCATAAGTACCTAATTTATGCCAAAAATACTTTTTCCTATCACCCCATGGGAACCACAGGAGCTATAAATAGAAAAAATTTAAAACACCCATATCTCCAAAACTACACGGCACTGAGAATTTTTGTTTTGTGTGAAGCTTCCTTAGGAACAGCAGAAAGGAATGGTCCCCCAAAAATTGCCATCTGTTTTATCATAGGGTACTTTTCCAGGACTTTGAAAAAGTGCTGAGTCATCATTTTTTAACACTGAGCAATGGGAAAAACATTAAAGAATCTTCTTCTCCCATACCTCTGCTCCAAAGGCATTCATATTTCACATATAACATCTTTGGAAGATTCATTCACAGGTTATTCTTTAAAAATCTTCTTCTTCTGATCCACCAATCAGAATCTTTTGATATTTGGTATGCAGCAGCCTTTGGGAGGTGAGATTCAAGTTTGTTCAAGCCAAGTCCCTGGGTTCATATTTGGGCTCCCTGTGGGAGCCCAAATTTTAACTTAGTTCAATATGAGGAATATTCTTTAAAAATCTTTTTTTTTTCAGATCCACCAGTCAGAATCTTTTGATATTTAGTATGAGCTTTTCTTAGGAGGGGCAGATGCAACTTGTTCAAATCAATTCCCTGGGTTGATATTTAGGCTAACATGTCAGGTGAGCACCCTCAGGCCGCCTGGGGCCTCTTGTTTGACATCTTAATGGGATTCCTGCCTATATAAATATCAACAACTAATGTGCGATCTCACCAAGACAAGATCACACATAAGTTGCTGATATTTATTTTGGCAGAAATTCTTTTTAGATGGTGTTTTAATAAACTTATGTTGTATTACTTTGTCATAACCTGTCACAACCTGCTATAACCTGTAGTTCGTTCATGTATTTTACAATTGACGTAACCCCCACATAACCTAAATGGTCATTCGTGAGTTATTTCCAGGCCTGTGTGAAGTTCAGTAACATTTTAATTCTACAGCAATACACTGCTATATTATTAAAGTGTCTGTTCATCTCATTGGTGCATATTTTGTCATCTTTTCAACTCGACAAAATTATGTTGGGTTTAAAATGGCATGTAGAACTATGTGGTAATAAACTTTGCATGTGCTGTCCAAGAAACCTGTTGAAAAATGTTTTAACTTTACATGGTCATAATATGGTCATAATATATTTGCAGCACCCGTTTTAGATGATTGCTTACAGCAGGGAGGAACACCTGTTTTAGGACCTCTGTGGATTTCTACTGGAGAAGGCTTTAGTCCAGGTGGAACTCTGGAATTTCTGATAAGTATCCAACAGCTTATACAAGATAAACTGAAAAACACAAAAAAGTATAAGAAGGAGGTATTAAATATTTTAATTTTTCATTACTTTAATTTGATACGTTTCCTGACAATGTGATGTCAAAAAACTCATCTTAAGATGAAGTCCACTTGGAAAGTTTTTCCTAAATTTAAAGGGTTGTAAGTTGGTTTTATGAGGCGTTTTGTGCACTATTTCCAAGAGGAATACTATTTACATATTGCCACAACTCAGCTTTAATAGAAAGAGTTCCTTGGGAATGTATTCAAAGTTTGACAAAACAGTAGAACCATGTTATATGAATAGTCATTTTGCCAGTAAAAGATATTCAGTGAACAGGAGTATTCAGTTAAGAGGATGTGATCATTTTCATGCATTCCAGCGATGAACCAAGCATTTATTCTGTTATTATCTTGTTTGACAGAGCTCTGGGAGCTCTTTCAAACGAGATATAATAGATTAAATACTATAATTAGAAACACTGAGGCTGAAAAGGTCTAAAAATATGGGGAATTCAGTTGTTAGCATGAATTTCATGGAGAGGTCGCAAAGGCTTTTTGTCCAATGAACAGGAAATAATAGATTAAATGCCTTTATTGTATGTACTCAGGCCAAATAACACTTTTAACAAGGTGAATTTAGTAATTGTAACAGATTGGTAGGATAATTTCTTGACATGTTACAAGATTTTGTATTCAGTTAACCAGAGTTTACTCTATAACCTCCATGCAATTTTAAGGACAGATTTGTACTGATGGTACGGTGAATGGTTTGGTGTTTTTGCTAACTATGGTAAAAAATGTGATGGCCTCCTATTTTTTACAGGCCCAGCGGGACATATCTGATGTAAATCACATCCCCAGACTGATACAGTTATAGAAAGGGAAAGGAAGGGGGCCAGAGTAGCTGCCTCCTTTGGAAATTGGAGCATTTTGGATAAGAAATTATCTTCGTCATTTGCAGGGCAGAATTCAGGAATTCAGGGATTTTTTATTAAGGTCTTGTCCATTCAGGGATTTTGAGTTTTCACGAAGACTGGCTCCGCTCAGCAGTTTCAGAGTTTCTTTGTCTTCATGTAAAGTTGGAAATAGGCCTTTAAGGGTTAACACACTTACATCCCTGCCTATATGACAAGAACTATCCTGCTGCTGCTCTCAAGCTCTCCCCAATTTTTTATTTTTTTGCAAGAGAATTTGTCTCGATAAAAGATTTTCAGGGATTTTTGTCTTGAGGCACTTTCATTTCTGGTCATTTGCTATAAGCCACACCCAGTTGCCAGAAAGTCATGTTGGGAAAAACTGATTATAGCTTTCCTCAACTTATTTTTAGTTAGCTTGACAAAATGTCTTTTATTTGAGCAACACAAGATTTACATACTTGTTTTAGTGAGTGTGTGTTTGTGGAAGGGGAGGGGGGGTGGGGGCAATTAGTTATTGGCCGATGGTAGCTATTGATTCTTGTTAGGATCTGTCAAAAAAACATCCTTTGACACACCCCCACAGCCCACAATTATTATGTGATCATCATAAAATATTGCATGCATTTTCATAATGAAATCAAGATTTGATCTATTTAATTCCATTCCCTTTAGTTCTGAAATGGTCATTTGGTGCTTATCTTAGAGTTTCCTCATTGTTGAATATCATTTCCTTTGACACACCCAACAGGTATACATTATCCAATTGTTACAAAATGTCATTGTGACTTCTGGGTGACATGTAGATGGGAGCTATCAATTGTCTTTGCATTCCATTGAAAAATATGGCCGCTCATCATCATCTTGAATTTCACCCATGAAATTTTTATCTGATCGTAAGAATTTTTATCTCCCTGAAATTATTTTGGGGATATACCCGTGGCGCTGTCTGTCCATCTGTCCGTGGAGTTGGTTTCCGCTCTCTAACTAAAATTCTGCTTGGCCAACTGAACCCAAGCTTGGCATGTGGGAGAGGAAGAACCCTATCTATTTTGGGATCATTGTGCCAAAGGTCATGGTCACAGTGACCTTGAACTTTAATTTCTATCAGTGTTGATTTCCACTCTGTAATTAAAGTTCCACTTGGCCGACTGAAGCCAAACTTGGCATGTGGGTTAGGCATGATGAGAGGAAGAACTCTATTCATTTTGGGATCATTGTGACAAAAGTCAAGGTCACAGTGACCTTGAACTTAAAAATTTACCTGAGTTGGCTTCTCAATTTGAAATTTTGCTTGCTCGATTGATACTTAACTTGGTTTATGGGTTGAGCATGATGAAAGGAAGAACCTATTTATTTTTATGTGTACCCATACTATGTATGGTACACATAATGCCAGCATCCGGGGTGACCATCCGTCGTTCGTCCATCCTTTGTCCATCTGTCTGTCCATCCGGCATCCATATCGATTTCTTTGTCATTCGATAACTTGAAAAATATTGCTTGGATTGTCAAGTTACTTTATATTTGTGTTCAGGTTACTGATGTGCCAAGCTGTATAGTTTTTGGTGAAATCGGATTATTTGATCCTGAGATATTAACCCTTTATCCTTCAAATTGAAAATTCCTCCAATCCCTTTGGCATTCGATAACTTGAAAAATATTGCTTGGATTGTCTAGTTACTTTATATTTGTGTTCAGGTTACTGATTTGCCAAGCTGTATAGTTTTTGGTGTACATCTGATGATTTAATCTCGAGATATTAACCCTTTATCCTTCAAATTGAAAATTCATCCAATCTCTTTGGCATTCGATAACTTGAAAAATATTGCTTGGATTGTCAAGTTACTTTATATTTGTGTTCAGGTTACTGATGTGCCGAGCTGTATAGTTTTTGGTGTAAATCTGTTATTTTGATCCTGAGATATTAACCCTTTATCCTTCAAATTGAAAATTTCAGCAATCCCTTTGGCATTCGATAACTTGAAAAATATTACTTGGATTGTCAAGTTACTATATATTTGTGTTCAGGTTACTGATGTGCCGAGCTGTATAGTTTTTGGATAAATCTGATAATTTAATCCTGAGATATTAACCCTTTATCCTACAAATTGAAAATTCCTCCAATCCCTTTGGCATTCGATAACTTGAAAAATATTGCTTGGATTGTCAAGTTACTTTATATTTCTGTTCAGATTACTGATGTGCCGAGCTGTATAGTTTTTGGTGTAAATCGGATAATTTGATCCTGAGATATTAACCCTTTATCCTTCAAATTGAATATTCGTCCAATCCCTTTGGCATTTGGTAACTTGAAAAATATTGCTTGGATTGTCTAGTTACTTTATATTTGTGTTCAGGTTACTGATGTGCCGAGCTGTATAGTTTTTGGTGTAAATCTGATGATTTGATCCCGAGATATTAACCCTTTATCCTTCAAATTGAAAATTCCTCCAATCCGTTTGGCATTCGATAACTTGAAAAATATTACTTTGATTGTCAAGTTACTTTATATTTGTGTTCAGGTTACTGATGTGCCGAGCTGTATAGTTTTTGGATACATCTGATAATTTAATCCTGAGATATTAACCTTTATCCTTCAAATTGAAAATTCCTCCAATCTCTTTGGCATTCAATAACTTGAAAAATATTGCTTGGATTGTCAAGTTACTTTATAATTGTGTTCAGGTTACTGATGTGCTGAGCTGTATAGTTTTTGGTGTAAATCTGATAATTTGATCTGGAGATATTAACCCCCTTTATCCTTCAAATTGAAAATTCCTCCAATCCCTTTGGCATGAGATAACTCCAAAAATATCCATCCGATTGTCATGTTACTTTACATATTTATTCAGGTTACTGATGTGCTGTGCTGTATAGTTTTTTATGTAAATGTGTTAATTTGATCCGGAGATATTAACCCTTTATCCAATTAGGCACTTTTTTTTTTCTTTCATCAAAAATGCAGTTTTACAGTTTTGGTTAAAGTTTGTGGTTAAAAACCCAGACAAACACTACCACCACCACCACCATTCCCTCCCCCCACTCCCACACTCCCCCCCCCCCCCAATTAGACTTTTTTTTTTCTTTTCTTTTCTCCAATATGTACATAACTATTTACAGTCACAACACGCAGAACCTTTTTTTAAACTCATGTACCCCCCCCCCCCCTCCCTCCCCAATTAGTCACTTTTTTTTCTTTCGTCACAAATGCTTTTTTACAGTTTTGGTTAAAGTTTGTGGTTAAAAATCCAGACAAACACCATCATCCCCCCCCACCCCCCCACCCACCCCCCCCCCACCCCCCAATTAAACTTTTGTTTTTTTTTCCTTTCCTCCAATATGCATTTTGAACTATTTACAGTCACTACATGCGAAACCTTTTTTTTAAACTCGCGTCACTCCCCCCCCCCCCCCTCCCCTCCCCCCTCCCTTTCGGGGGGCCAATTAGGCACCTTTTTTTTCTTTAGTCAAAAATGCTTTTCTACAGTTTTGGTTATAGTTTGTGGTTAAAAACCCAGACAAACACCACCACCCACCCCCACCCCCATGGTGCCAGTTAGGTATTTTTTTTTCTCGGCTCAAAATGCATTCTGAAAGATTTAGACTGACCACATGTGGGAAAAAAAATGGACTCTCCTAACACACACACATCCCCCACTCTCCAACCCCATCCCCACCTCCTCCTCACCCAGGGCCATTCATGCAATATTTTTTCTTTGGTACAAAATGCATTTTTAGCCTGACTGTTTATAGTCAGGACTATAGTCATGACTTTCGTCCGTCTATCTGTCAGTCCATCTATCTGTCTGTAAACAATTGGTTTCCGACTGATAACTCCAGTTTGGATTATTTGATTTCAACCAAATTTGATATGTGTATTTTCCAGCTACTAATACAGGCCAGGTTTGAATATAGGTTCCACAACTCTCTCCCTCCCTCCCCCTCCCCTCCCCTCCCCCTCCCCCCCCCCCCCCCCCCACACACACACACACACAAACGTGTCACTCAGGCAATTATTCCCAAAATGCATTTTGAAGGATTGGGAGTTATTACCTTCAAAAAAGAAAATTGACTCCTATAGCCTAACATTGCTTTTGTGTACTGCATCTTTAATCCTTTACCTAACACAAGTTGAAGCTAACAGTACAAATTATTTTTCTGAAACATCAGATTTTTTAATTTTTTATTTACTACTAACCATGGCTTATTAGTCCTTATTGGAACAAGCTCATCAAGTTTGTTCCATTAATAGGTCATGAGGTATGTTTTGAATAGAGAAATGAAAAAATAAAATTTGAATAGAATGTTTTGTATATCACAAGTGCAGATATGGCAGATTCATTAGATAAACGGTTAACAAAAGATGGCTCTGACTATTTTGTGTCTTAGTATTACCATTGCTGGGACAGTCGGGCTGCATGCGTGACATCACTCTAGTTATTTTTTAGGTTATGCCAAAGGTCAATGTCACAGTGACTTTGAAATTAAAAGTTTATCGGTTTGAGCTGGTTTCGGCTCTCTTAATTATTAAAAATATGCATTTGAGATCGAAGCCCAATTTGGATAGTGGGCTGAGCATGTTGAGAGGAAGAGCCCTACATATTTTTAGGTCATTATGCAAAAGGACAGGTCACAGTGACCTTGAACTTCAAATCTTACCTGTCCCAATCGAAACCAAACTTGACATTTCATCAAATACAGGTAATCTTATCTGTATTATTTGAATGAATAATACCAACAGTTAAATTGCTGTATTAATTTAATGTAATATATTACCAAGGTTACAGTATCGGGGTGGGGGGGGGGAGGGGTTGGAGGTGGGATTTGTTTTCAGTTGTGGGATTGGGGTGACATGTGGATGGGAACTGTGGATTTTGTATTCTGATCTACCCCAAAACACATTGTTGTGGCTAGCTTGAATTTCACTGCTAAATTTGTTAAGCAGCTTTTTTTTACAGCCCACACTTGTCATCAAATTATCATCAAATGTTACATGCATATTCATTCAGAGCATTCATTCTCCAACCAACTTAAAGTATCCCTGGTGCAGTTGTAGATAATATGAGGTATATTTTATCAATTAAAGTTGAGAAAGTGTTTTAAACATTAGTTGAACAACAATGTTTTCTTAATTCAAGGTAGTTATTGAAAAAGTCAAAAGTGTAGTTAACTGGTTGAGTGCTAAATTACTTTTCAAAGGTGATTTGAAACATGAGTATTTTTTTCAAAGATGCCATGCAACCAGCAAATGAAGCCTTAGTTTAGCAACAATTTGTTCATTAATAATTGTTTTGTTACAGTTTATTGGAGAGTGCATGTTGGCACTCTCCAATAAATTGTAACAAAACAATTTTATATAAACTTTTATTTTCTACTGTTAAGAAAACATCCAGCCTATGAAAACTGTAATGCCAGAGGCTTTCAGCTCTTTTCAATAGAGCCATAATAGTGGCTTCCAGCATTCAATCAGTTAACTCACTCTGTGCTGAATCTTGTACATTAAGCCTTAAAGGTGTGGAAATGTTTCCTCAATCTAGACTAGAAGACTTGACCAGAAACCTCATATTCCTACACTGATAAATTATTGGTTATTGGTATGCCTTGAGGTGTTCCTTTTCAAACTTATATTCAAGCAAACCTACAAATATCTTGTATGCTGGGTATACCTGGTATGTCTCAATGTAATACCCTACAGAGATGTAAACACTCCTTTCGATATAGGAGTTTTGAAAAGCTGGTAAAAATAGCTTATATTTCACACCAGTAATTAACCCAGATGTCGTAAAGTAAGTAAATTTGTTCAACAGAACACAAAGGTTACACTTTCTCACTTTATTTTAAAAAAAAAATTGATAATAAATAACATTCTGTTGGGAGACAGCATGACCAGATAGTGATTAAACACAATCACCCAGCAGCACACAGAATGGGACGTAACGAAACTTGATGTAGTATAACAGGCTGTGATCTATTTAACTGGTTGAGTGACAGAATCTCAGATATGAGCTTTATTCTGAAGTACAGGTTCTCTAACATCAAGGATTCATATTCTGTGGATGTGTTTCATATTATCTGTGAAGTGAAGGTATTTAGTCAGTGTGAATTTGCATAGTTAGAAGCAATCCTGAAAATAAGCAGACTGTCATCTTCAAAATGAGGTCCCCAGAGGGTGAATTTGGTGATGCTAGCCTGCACAGCAAGATAGCGTCACAAAATTTATCCTCTGTGAACCTCAGTCTGAATCAGTGTCTCAGGCCGAACAGAAAGATGTACCTAGAGGATAAATTGGCCCACTGTATGGGATAGCATCAGAGGATAAATTGGCCCACTGTATGGATAGCATCAGCAAATTCAACCTCTGGGGACATTATTTTGCAAATGACAGGGTTGCTCATATTCAGGCTTGGTTACAAGTTATGGGAGAGTGCCTTTTGACACTGTTCCATAAATTTTAACAAGGTATGAACATATGCACAAACTTTGCTGACCATAAATAATTGAATTCTTTACCAGTTGAAGCAAAAAATTATTTCTTTACCATTGTAAGAATTGACGAATTTCTCAGCATCAATTTATGCTGATAAAATCATGTTTTTAAGTATCGCTATATGTTTCATTTTCAGATAAACCATGCTATGAATGATGAAAAAGATAAAGTGACAATTGCATCTATCTTATCAATGTCACCTGAGGACTTGTATGAAGCAGATGAACTGGTAATGTTTCTTTAAAGATACACTTGTCACTTTAAATCTGTAATTTTTTATTTAGTTTTTTTAAAAACACGACCTATTGTTTGATGAAGTTGGTGGGTGGGGTGGATAGTCAGATGGGCAGATAGGCAATCTTGCGAATGGGTTGGCATCATGTTTCTCGTTAGCATGATAACTTCAACAGATATCAATGGATTGGGTCAGTATTTGTTATGTGAAACTTTCTTTATGATGTCTTGAAAGAGTTTGAAAACCGGTATGGTTTGACCATATTGAACAGAGTTATGGTCCTCAATTATTTAATTTTTGCCTGTTTCTATTTTAACTCAGTTTAAAGAGGACTACCTCTGAATATTGTATTGCTACTTGTATTTGATGGCATTAAAAATTACCTTGTATCTTACGATCAAAACCTCCTATGGTTTAAACATGCATGTTTTTAATGGTGTTATTGATAATATCAGGTATAAGTTTATCCTAAAATATTATACCTTTTTTATGAGCCAAGATTTATAAACATGCTTTTCTAAAAATTTTACTACAGAATAGCCACTTGACCTTGAAGTTTTTGAAAGTTCTTTAATTCAGTAATAAATTTTCAAGTCATTGAAGGTACTTTATAGTGGTTTCTGAATTCCAAAGGTCCTTAAAAGTGCTTGAACTCAATATTTGCTGATACTCTTGGATTAATTATTAGTAGCACATCGACAGTTACTGGTAGCAAATTTTAAATGGTTTAAAAATGAGTTTAAATGATTATATTCCTGTTTGATTGAGGTCTATGATCTCTGTCAAACAAGACATAAAGGGTTCAATTCTCAGAACGTGGAAGTAGCTCTAGAGAAGGCTTGGATAATATTACATTGTCAAAGTACTAGACAAATGAGTATCTGAATTCAAAATGTTAAATTTTTTTCCTCTTTTTCTAAATTTTGTTGTAAGTTCTTAAATTTGGTCTCAAAATGGTTTAAACCCATCCTTGATAATCCTTGAATTCAACTCCCACAGGTGTCTGAAATCTTGCCAGTTCTTGAATTTAGCTACTGCAATTGTGACAGTAACAGAAAATCATGTCAGAAGATAAAACACAAAGCTTTGTATAAATTGGAATTTGCCCATTTACTCCTGTCCCACTGAATATTTTTGAAAATATTTAATATTTTTCATCAAATCTTTTTTGGGCTGCTATGAATATTTGCTAGCATCCTGCTAGAGTTAATCCTTAAAGGCCTAGTGTTAACCCTTTACCCAACTTAACGTCAAAAAAACGGCAAACGCTATTCACAAAAAGTACCATTTCCTTTTCATTATTTTTTCATTTTTTGTCTCAAAAACATAGCTTTTGAACCTGTCTTTGGAACAAGCTCAATGCACTTATTACAATGGGGGGGGGGGGGGGGGGGGGGGGGGGGGAGTCTGGGGTTCATAAGCTTTGTTTCTGATGCAAAAAAAAATAGTTATTCAAGAATTTTTATTTGCTAGAGTTGTCTTCCTTTCATGTTAGGTAAAGGGTTAATTTTCAGTGTTTCTTGGTCTCACAACAAGTGCATTACAATACAGTTGTCAATGAGTTTATCATCAGTAAAAAGCAAGTCAGATTAGGTTTGAAGCAAAATTTGGTCCAGGGTTTGCAATCGGTACTGGAACAGATACCGATACTGGTGGTACTTGGCCTTTTATTCTGTACCAATTCCCATCCTTCAGAACCAATGGTTCTGGTACTCATAGTTTTTAGCTTAACTTGAAATAGTCAAGATAAGCTATTGCCATCACACGTGCAGAAGTCTGTGAGTCTGTGACGTCTGTTCACATTTTCCTTTAGCATGGGCTACACCCCACAGTTCTTGTCTGATCGTCATGAAATTTCATATGCAGGTTTGGGGTCATGTCTAGATGAGAACATCCCCTTTTGGTCGCAATCGGGCAACCGGTATGGCTCCCCGAGCCAAAACCCGAAAACCATTAGCACAGTCTACAGGTCATATTTATGAAGGGATTTTATTGTAACTTGTTAGGATGCCTCTGTATAATGCCTAGATGAGAACGTCCCCTTTTGGACATGATCAATCAACCGTGATGGCTGCCCAAGCTCGAAACCCAAAAATTTTTAGCATAGCCTGCAGGTCATGTTTAATGTGGAGGGATTTCATTGCAACTTGGTAGGATGACTCCTTATGATGTCTAGATGAGAATTTCCCCATTTGGGCATGATCTGCCAACCGTGACGACTGCCCGAGCCCAAAACCTGAAAACCTTTAGCACAGTCTACAGGTCATATTTATTGAGGAATTTCATTGTAACTTGGTGGAGTGACTTCATACAATGTCTAGATGAGAAAGTCCCCTTTTGGATGTGATTGGGCAACTGTGACGGCTAAAGGTGCCCGAAGCCCGAAAACCTTTAGCACAGTCTACAGGTCATATTTATGAGGGGATTTCATTGTAACTTGGTAGGATGACTCCAAATAATGTCTAGATGAGAACGTCCCATTTTGATCGCGATCATTCAGCCTTGATGGGTGCCCGAGCCCAAAAACCTTTAGCATAGGTAAAAGGTCATATTTATGGAAGGATTTCATTGTAACCTATTAGGTTGACTCCATATAATGCCTAGATGATAACATCCCCTTTTGGTCGTGATTGGTCAGCTGTGATGGCAACAAGTGCCCGAAGCCCGAAAACCTTTAGCACAGTCTACAGGTCATATTTATGAGGGGATTTCATTGTAACTTGGTAGGATGACTCCAAATAATGTCTAGATGAGAACGTCCCATTTTGATCGCGATCATTCAGCCTTGATGGGTGCCCGAGCCCAAAACCTTTAGCATAGGTAAAAGGTCATATTTATGGAAGGATTTCATTGTAACCTATTAGGTTGACTCCATATAATGCCTAGATGATAACATCCCCTTTTGGTCGTGATTGGTCAGCTGTGATGGCAACAAGTGCCCGAAGCCCGAAAACCGTGAGCACAGTCTACAGGTCATATTTATGAAGGGATTTCATTGTAACTTCGTAGGATCACTCGAGATGATGCCCAGATGAGATTGTCCCCTTTGGTTGCGATCATTCAACCATGATGGCTGCCCGAGCCCGAAGCCCGAAAACCTTAGTACAGTCTACAGGTCATATTTATGAAGAGATTTCATTGTAACTTGGTAGGTTGACTTCATATAATGTCTAGATGAGAACGTCCCCTTTTGGACATGATTGGGCAACTTTGACGGCTAAAGGTGCTCAAAGCCCAAAAAACCTTTATCACAGTCTACAGGTCATATTTATGAAGGGATTTCATTGTAACTTGGTAGGATGACTCCAAATAATGTCTAGATGAGATTGTCCCCTTTGGTTGCGATCATTCAGCCTTGATGGGTGCCCAAGCCCAAAAACCTTTAGCATAGGCAAAAGGTTATATTTATAGAAGGATTTCATTGTAACCTGTTAGGTTGACTCCATATAATGCCTAGATGATGACATCCCCTTTTGATCGTGATTGGTCAGCTGTGATAGCTACAGGTGCCCGAAGCCCGAAAACCTTGAGCACAGTCTACAGGTCATATTTATGAAGGGATTTCATTGTAACTTCGCAGGATCACTCCAGATGATGCCCAGATGACATTGTCCCCCTTTGGTTGCGATCATTCAACCATGATGGCTGCCCGAGCTCGAAGCCTGAAAACCTTTAGCACAGTCTACAGGTCCTGTTTGTGAAGGGATTTCATTGTAACTTGGTAGGTTGACTTCATATAATGTCTAGATGAGAACGTCCTCTTTTGGACACTATTGGGCAACTGTGACGGCTTCAGGGACCCAAAGCCAGAAAACCTTTAGAGCAGTCTACAGGCCATACTTATGAAGGGGATT